>JAUCMR010000043.1:6407802-6426753 GCA_032357425.1 Enteromius argenteus | reverse complement strand
GCTGTGTGTAGTATATACGGCTCAATGTGAAATCACGCACCTGATGGCATTTACCGCTGATTACAGGACCGGCTTTATTGACAAAACATATCGGCCGATCGATATCGGTGCATCCCTAATATATATATACATATATATATATATATATATATACATATGTATAGTTAAGGTAGCAAACATTCAGGTTGCATTTAAAACTGGCTTGTATTGCAGCACAAAACTGGCTTCCAAGACAGAAACCTTGAACAGAAGTTTTCAGTTATGTAGTTTCGTAGTTGTTTTGGAACAAATTTCCTTTGTTTGTGTAACCTGTATGAAATCCTTCATGTTTTTCAACTCAGTTCATTTAGTACAGCACTTCATTGCTGCAATTTACTATAGCACACTATCCGGACAAGGGAGTTAAATTCTTCCCCCGGAAGGACACTTTTCTTCAGAGTTTAGCTACAACACACCATCTTGGAAGTCTTTGATTATCTGGTCCAGGGGAATTTTATTAGGGCTGGAGCTAAACTCTGCTGAAAGTTGGCTCAGAATTTTCTGTTATGCAATTCACTCATACAGTATTTTAAATTATGTTTTGTATTGTGTATTTTAGGGTTCCGGAAATACCAATAAAATATTTGAATGGTACTTGTAATTGTCTACCCGCAAGTGATCTTTTTTCGTAATCTAGGGAAAAATAGATTAGCTTGATGATGGAATTTTTTTTGTTCTAGTGTGTATTATTAATATAAACACTTGCATTATATGTTACCTCATGTCAATCTCATGCCTTGTGAATTTGTGTCCAGCTGATCATTGCTAGAATGGCTTGTTCTGCTTTGAGACACAGATGTGTGGTGCACTAATTTGGCACCAGAACTGCTAACCAGCAGACAAACCAACCAGAAACCGTCATGAGCTGAGGTCTAATCCTTCATGACTGCTTTAGACCTGGGGAGATGGAGTTGGCTGTCAGTCTGTGCTGTACCGTGACCACAGATGGCGGTTCAAGGAAGAAAGAAAGAAAGAGAGGGAGTAAAGTGAGTCAAAGAGAGCAAGATAGACAGCCAGGGGTCAGTATATCAGCATGGCCGTTCTTTCTTTTCCTGCGGTGGTCAGATGTGGAGAGAGAAGCCCTTTTTGTCCCTCTCAATGGGGGATCCATTCTGCCTCTCATCCTGAGTGCACCTGCTCGGGCTGTCACAGCGGTTTGCTCACAGCTCACTCTAGCCTCATCCCTGGCTTTATCGCAGTACTTCATAGGAAACAATAGCTTTGATTTTCTCAAGTCGCTAGACTTGGTTTTACATCCCATTCATACAATAAGAGTTTAAAGTGGAGATGTGTCATAACACAATTTTTTTGTAGCATTGCTCACTAAATAAGTCATGATCATGACAAAACTAATTTTTTGAGAGCATCCTATCTGGCCCATCCTGGTAATAAATACCCTTTTGTGCTGATCTCAGATCTGCTTGAGTGTTACATTCCAGTTTCTAAGAAAACAGAAGAGGTCCCAAACAGGCAGGTCACACTTTGCTTTTACTTTTCTTCACAAACCACCTGCCTGTCAGTGCGATTACACAGTTCTGTACATCTTTCATTTAAAGACATTATATATGTATACACACATACACACACTCACATGTAAAGCATTTTGTTTTGGTGGCTTATCACTGTACAAAAAATGATCACAATTTGTACGGTAAAAATGGTAAAAATACTACGATAAAAACCGTGATTAACAATATGTTCCCTCATTACAGTGTAAAATTGTCACATTAGAAATTGGTCACACTTATAGGTGGCCTTAACTACTATGTACTTGCATCAAAAAATAATGTACTTATTGTGTTTGTATTGTATTGTAAAACACTTTTGCTTCTTTTGAGGTGGGTTATGGGTAAGGTTAGTGACAGGTTTGGTGGTATGGGTAGGTTCAAGGGTTGATTAAGGTGTAAGGGATGGGTCAATAGTGTAATTATAAAAGTAAGCACATAAATTAATTACAGATGTAATTACATATACCTGTAGGCATTTTTTTAAAAACTGAATAAAATGTAAAAACATGTATGTTCACAATAAGTGCAAATTTAAGTACATAGTAGGTCAACTAGTTAATATAAAGTGGGACATAGAAATCTAATGCAACTTTTCAAATGTACAGTTTTTGGAAAGGTATGGTGTTCACTGAAATAACTACCTTATATATATATATATATATATATATTATAAAACTATCTAACTATCTTTAAAAACAATAGTTACGTACCTTGGGGTTTTATGTTATTATTTGTGTGCACCTTCTGTTTTAACTTGGGGAAAATATACTTCTGATGAACTTTGATCTATAGTAGATCTTGCTTGTTTCCTTCCTTCCTTCCTTCCTTCCTTCCTTCATTCATTCATTCTATAAATGTAAGTTCAGTCTATAAATTTTTTAACAGTGTAATTCAGGGAACTTTCAAATTTATGATGGTAAATTGTCCACTGAGATAAAATTACACAGATCATAACAGAAATCTTCATTATGGTTCCTTTTAGTCCTCTATACAGTACATTTGACCCCTTCACTTGCATTTTCAATGATCAGATCACAATTGGATAGTTCTTGACCACAGTGTTAGGTGTAAATGCACTCAAGATGCATTGTGATTTGATCACTTAAACTACGTTTGGAAGTAGTCCGAAAACCAGAATTGTTATTAATAATAGATGTATTAATATATTATTAATAACATATTAATACCGGTGTAAACTGCAATCTGTCTAAGCAGATCGGATCACCCAAGACAGATGTTAAATATGGCCTTTCATTTGAATCACTTGTGTTGCTTATATGCATCATGCAAATGATATTTGATTTCCATATCAACATTAATACAACACAAACATAAAACTTCTTTCTAAGACATTGAGCCTCTGTTAATTCTGGTATATTTTTTTAGGTGGAACATTTACTTTGAAAAGTAGATGTAATTCAAGATTCCATATGTTTTTGACAAGTGCAGCCCGAATCAGTCTGCACTGTCTCCAAATTCATGTGTCGCCTTGGCCACTGACTCTGTTTCCACAGGACAGGCCTGGAATCAATACTTCTCGCACTGTCATTTGTCACATATTTACAAGGCTGAGAAGCACTCCATTTTAAGACAGTGTAATCTATCAGTTCAGAGACTGGTTTCTTTTCCTCCCTCCTTCTCTCTCTCTTTCTCTCTCATTTCTTCTCTCCTGCATTGACTGTCCTGTCTGAGAGATGGGATATGAATGCCACAGGAAAAGGATGGAGCCCCAAAGCTTGAATGTTTTTTTTTTTTTTTTTCTCAGAATGTTTTCTCTATGCTTATCTGTATTGGACTGCATTTAAAACAGCTATTAATCTCAGTTTGAACTAGATGAAAATATAGTTATAACTTGAGTACATAGCTTTTGTCACCACTACCTAGACATTTTATGTCCGTTTACAAACAAATTGCAACCATGGGAAAACCATATTCTAACCTTTCCATGGTATGAGCTATGAAATAAGCCAGCAACACAAATTGAAGGGGTTTTGAGGCACTTTAAAGGAATATAATCAATTTCCCCCATTTGCTGTGGAGCACTTTACCAAGGGCTTGATATCATTTCATTCAGAGTGTCTAGCCGGTGTGTAACACATCTTAAAGGAGGAACATTCTGCTTTTATGAGATTTTCCATCACTTGAGATGATAAACCTGATCTCTTATGTTCACCAATAACAGCAGGGAGGTAGGGTGTGTGGTTGCAACCTTTTTTTATTCCATGCCAATTAAAGATGTTGTTTCTCAAATGTGCTGTAAATGTATTGAATTTATTATATATTGTTTTTACACCAACTCCCTACCAACTCCATTTGAACCAATAAAAAAAAAAAAAACGCATGTCAGAAAGAAGGGTATGATGTTGTAGTATGTCCACACCTATCTGCATAAATTTTTAACAGTGGTTACCTTGCTCTAGTTTGGTGTAATTTAGGTGTTTTCCATTAAGTACATGGTAGTTAGTGTGGTGTAAATGTATGTTCTCTGAATACAGACCTCACAGGTCACACCAGAGGAAGCAAATCAAGCAGTTCCAGTAAGTATTTGTTTAGTAAATCACATGTGGGGGCAGGAGCAGAGATGCGACGATATCCATTAACACCACTGCAGGGGTCAAATACCCCACATACGGCATCCCAGCATTCAAATGAGGATGTACGCCTTTCCCCTCTTTCTCCCCTCACTGTCAACAGACCCATGGGTCTGTTTGGTGTGACCCTACACCCCTACAGCCATTACAGCCTAATTGAAACACATCCACTGGGACGTAAACACACACACAAACACAGACAGATTTACAGGAAACTTCACCACTTACCAAAACACAGGATTCCGCTACCAGAAACAGCCGTGAGTTCCAAGAAGAGGGGATCCATTAATAATGGATCAGTTTAAAATCACATCCGAAACGTATGGATTTTCTGTTGCGAGGTGAACGACAGGCCTTGAGTCAAAGATCTCTTGCTGGAGACCTGGCTGGGATTGAGTGAGCTAGCATGGGGTGAGTGCTGAGTTTTGAACATCACTCATTGATTGGCAAAAGCCTCGCATAACCCTGTTATAACAACATGTTCGACAGGCTGGAGCACAAGGGCCAACTTCTTGTCACCAGTTTCTAAGCTCGACTGGGCAGAGCTCTGTTAAATATTAAAGATTAACCGCAAAGCATCTGGCTTCTAAATACAGAGCAAGAGGAGTCACACCTAAAACCTAAGGGAGTCCAACTGTTAGCTCCACACCGTTCGGGCTTAGCGGTGCAACAAAGGGACATGTTTTCTCCATTTACGTACATTGATTTTGTCTATGACTCGTGTGTTGCGGTTGTTGTGATAAAAGGTTGCCATTTCATAGACGACAACCTCTTCGTTTTAAACACTAAAATATCCTGTATCATCTGTTTGACCTTAAAGGTAAAGTGTGTAATTACTGCCACTAGTGGCAACAAACAGGATTGCAAAAGCAAGTTTTAAAAGTTCAAACCTGCCCACAGCCAATTTCACTGTCAATTCAATGACTGTCACCTCTTTAGTTCATACTTCAGAGAAATCTTGGATTGATCCAGTCCTAAAAGTGCTATTTGTTATTATATTAAAGCTATGATAAGGTTAAGACTGTATTTTAGGATAGTATTAGGGGTTTATATTAGTTGGTGCTGACATTACACCACTACTTTGACATTAATGGTTTAATTTACTGTTCACAGCCTAGACCTTTTCTGTTGTAAAAAAAATACATGGAATGCCTCCAAATATGGCTCCAGCACCCTGTTGTTGAAAAAGGGACTTGCTTGGGCCAATGTTGTTCTCTCAGAATCTTTTAAGCTCTTCAAACAAGCTAACAAAAGATTGCAGTTCCATTTGGTGCTGCTAGTAGCAAAATTAGACACTCAACCTTAAAAAGAACCAGAAAAAAAAGATACCTATAGGTCAAACCAGCAAGACCAGATTTGAAATGGACCCTTCTCAATATCTCAAAGTACAATCTTATTAGATAAGTCTCTGTGCTCTGAGTGCTGTGTATTTATAAGAGGTATTACTGTCGGCTCGGGTCTTTGCTCTGTTTATTCCAATTAATCAAGACCTTATGATTCAGTTGAACTTTGGGAAACCTGGGCTGACATCTACAGGCATCAAATAATGTCATCTCTCTTTGCCTACAGGTTTAAGTTACGGCAATTAACCTTATAGAGCTATATTGAAGAAAGCCGTTACGCTCAACCCAAAGCGCAGTATTGAAATGTCATAGTTTAGAAAATGTCAGCCACTGCAGTTATATCTGTGATCCACATCTATCCTTTCAGAAAACTAGGCCCTTAAAATGAATTCCCGTCAGCTGAGCTGGTCTTAAATGAACCATATGAAGGCTGTCTCTCCACGCTTGAGTTGGAAAAAGTCTCTTTGGACTGGTTTAGGCCTTTACCGCTTACTGCTGTACAGTAGATTCACCAGAAAAATCTTGGAGCTCCTTAGGATGTGAACGTTCATGATCAAGAGACCGAGAGGGATAATAGCTGAAAGTTGTCTAGAGCTAACAAGTCCAATAAAACCCAATTACCCACAATCACCCTGGAAAATACTCAACAGGCAATTTATGCAAGTCTTTTTTTTCCTCTTTCGTTCACTTCATCTTCTGTCTCTTCAACTGCAAAGTCTTTTCAAGCTGTCATTTGTCATCATTAAACAACAATGCAAGCAGCTGTCTCAAAAGCCATTATCGAAATTGCTGGAGATGATTTCTAGTGTCCTCCTCATTTGGCCGAAAAAATCATTTTCCCCAATGGAGGCCTTTACACCCTTCTCTATGGATTCTCTACAGCATCCTCCTTAAATTGAGAGAGTGGAACACTGGGCTCTTTTGTCTGGCAGTTTAAACTAACACAAATGCTAAACGATCAAAACTTCCTACTTGACTGGCAGTGGGGAGTCATTGAAAGAGTCAGGAAGCTTCCCTCTCTCATTGAAAAGTAATCTCAGCTCAAATCTCAGCAATTCTCAATCTCAATTACTCTTTTCATATGGCATTATTTTAGGACTAGTTGATTAAAAGTTGTATACAGAATCCATCATTTAAACAAATCTAAACTAAGCATTGCACTTATTCCATTTTGCTTATTCCTTTTTGCTAATATTTTTTGCAGTCCAATGAACAGCAGTTTGACATGTTGGACAATAAATTAACAAATATCCCTTGGACTTTTACTGACATAGGGTCTTTGGCCAAATCTTGGTACCAGAATATTTGTCCAGTGAAGTGATAGCTTATCAACAGTCCAAAAAAGCCCTAGCAGCTGCATTGCAACATTCGGGTATCTATACTGTATACCCACAACCTAACATTACCCTAAACATGTCTTGCAAGGCGGAAAAAAGGCACATTTTACATGAGAATAACATGCCCAATCCTCTGTAAATCCCCAGTTTTGTTTAATGACTTCTATACAGAAGCCCCTGGTCAATTGTGTGATTACTCAATCCTAGTTGAATACAAGTAGTTTAGAAGCAGTCCTAGGCTCAACAACATGAAGACACAGGGCCACATCTTCACATTGATTTCAGATCAGCTGCTGTAATGAGCTTTAATGTCACTCTGCCCCTTGTTGAACATGATAAAAGCTCTGGGATCCACCCTCGTTGTCCCTGTGGAAATCACATCATTTCACTCTCAGATCCAAAAAAAATCCACTCCAGCCTTGGCATGATCATTCTGAAGATGCACTATGACAGATTTCATAATATAAGATAAAGATATCAAATAAAATGTGATTGACTGTTTTTCTGCCCATGTACAGGTTATTAATTTTATGGTCACACTTGAGGGCCAGTTATCACAATAAACTATTAACTATGACATTTACCTCTAGAAATGGTTGATTTGCTGTTTTTTGCCAAGTTTTTAAATTTAAGTATAGGGTAGGATTAAGGGATCTAAAATATTGTCATGCAGTATACAACATTAAGGTATTTATTAAATCAAATATCAAAAAGAACAGTTTAAAGTTTGGTTACACTTTATTTTGATAGTCCACTTTAGACATTCTAACTATAAGAAAGTTTGTAACTACATGTCAACTACATGTCAACTAATTCTCATTCATTTGCAACTACATGTCTACTAACTCTCAAAGTAGAGTTGACATATACTTGCAAATTTTCTCATAGACGGTAGGTTGTATGTTGCGGACTCATTAAAATAAAGATATTAAGCAGACAGTTGTCTAATACTCTAATGCTAGTTGACATGTAGTTGCATAGTTACTTACTGTTAGTAGAATGTCTAAAGTGGACTATCGAAATGAATTGTTAAAGTTTTAAAATAACCTTGTGATGAACCTTGAACGAACTCTGACTGTATTTTCAAACTTTTTTCAGCTCAGGTTCATGTTTAATTGGGTTCTTTGCTTACCACCATGTAGAGTAGCTCCAATTTTCACTCAATAGCTATTGTTTCACATTTGATCTTTTCTCATCTCTGACAATGACTCCCAAGTAATTTTGGAACTTGCTGACCATGGCCACATTTGTGTCAGTGTTTAAAAATCCTGCACTGGTCAGTTTGCTGACAGATGAGTCTGAATGAGTCTATCTGTGGTGTGAGCTCTTCGGCCATTGGCTGAATCCTCCATGGTCATCCTACCTGCCTGACACCTGGGAATCATGATGAATCGGCCCCAACTGCAGCCCCAGATTGTTTTTTAACATTTAATTCAGTTTCTTCCTGTGCTTGGATGAACATGGGCCGTGTTATGGATTTCTGGTCTAATGTACTCCAGCAGGTTGGGAGAAAGGCCCCAGTAAGCCATGGAAATTATGGAGGCTTGGATCAATACTCAAGGTCATCACCTCCACACAACCCCCCACACCCCCGCCATCCTATCTGTGGTCCAGCCTTTGATTCAGTGCTGTGCCCTATGATTCTTCTCGCTTTGGTCACTACCATCGCCACTACCAAAGAGCAAAGACCTCCTCTCTTCAGGAGACAGAGAGGGGGCAGTGATGAAACAGAGAGAGAGATCTGAATGCATTTAATCCACACCATCAATTTTAAGCAATCACTGTGAAAAACAGTGCAGAAAACAAGCAAACCACATTACTGCAAGACAAACAAACAAAATAATAACTACTGTAAATATCTAAAGGACAGAATGAACAAACACAGTCATTTCATGCAGTCAATATATATATATAAAATGAAATATGGAATAGAACCAACATATTTTTGATGATAAGCAAACCATTTAAGCATTTATTTTTAAATGAATACAACAAACAAATAAATTAGCAAACGATGCAACAAACTAGTTATCACTGAAATAAAGAAAGAAAGAAAGAAAGAAAGAAAACAAAGAAAGAGGAATGAACGAATGATGGATAAAAAGAGCAAATGAGCATATAGTACAAGTGAATTTAATCTGAATATTCACAAAATGCAGGAAGGATCAATAAATCCTCCTCACTTTCTGAAACAGTCAGAAATCCTAAACATCAGAAATCATGTATTAAAAATATTATAGAAAAAAAAAACAATGAAAAAACATATATTCTCAACTATAAACCACCACAACAGTACTTATTTGTCTTGAGGAATATTACAGACTATTACATTTTACCTGCACCAAAGTAATTTTTTTATACTGTGTGTATTTTCACATTTGTAAAGATAGAGAATAGAGGAAAGCTTGTTTTTTTCTTGATATCTAAGCCTCTCAGATCGCTGCATTTGAGCGACGTTAAATCCTTTAAAACCTTTAGCGAGAGCTGTTGTGTTTTGTACTGCGCTCAGTAAACTATCTGAATTACAGCATGTTGTGACGCCCCATAGCAGTGGCTGTCTGGCCTGTGTGCGGGACATTAACCAAGTCTGTCTGTCTGACCGTCTGTCTGTCTGTCAAAGTGCCACCTCAAATCCCTCATCATCATCATCCACATCACTGTCCTTCCACAAACTCTCCCTTTATTTAGCTCTTTTTTTCTTGGCCCGTTTATTTCAGAGTGCTGTTCTCCTCCTCTCTCCTGGGGCAAGATTACCCTTTTATTTTGTTGTGGTGGTAAAATTACTGGCTTGGGAAGATTGGACCGTGTTTGCTGTTGAGGAAATCAATTTTCTTTCTCCCGTATATGATCAACATGTCAGAGCCATCAGCTGGATAATAGCAGTGTGGAGCTCAAAATGGCTGCTAATTCAGGACTACAAGGGGGATGGGGGTGCACAAAAAAATAACACGTCCGCCCGGCTGGACACGACACTGTGGTTACAGGGAGGCAATAGCGGGCTGGTGTCACAGGGCAATCTGCCCCCCGGCCTTATCCAGCCCCCGTGATGTCAGGAAATGAGTCCCTGAAAGATATTTTGGGATGAGCGAGATGGTGGCCACGGAGAGAGTCTTTTGTTTGGGTCGTTTGGATAGCTTTCAATCAACCTGTTAATGGGCAAAGGAGGAGTCCAGGGGGAGTGTCCCAGAGGCATGATGGGAGCGCTGGCGTGTGTGAGAGCGAGTCTTAATTTGTCCATCACAAACAGAAGGAAACATCCCAGTGTGACCTTGGCGCTGGTGTTAATGGTTTCTCTGTCCATCAGCAGAGCCTGTTTAGTGGTCTGTCCACATCCTGCGCTCAGAGTTTACTGACAGCAGACAAAAGTACTCATTTGCAGCCACCAGCACACTTAAAGGAACAGTTCACCCAAAAATGAATTATTTACTCATGTTAATATCATTCAAAGCAGTGTTTTCCATTTTTTAAATCTTCATGCTATTCTTTGCTATACAACTAGAATTCATAGAGACCACAACTGTCAATCTCAAAAAAACACTAAAAAATAATAAAAGCAGTCTGCATAACTGTGGAATAAATTGCACAATTTTTACCCCTTTTTTCTACTAGTTTACAGTCGTGAGGAGCTGATGTTAGTTATCATTCATATGAGATTTTTGTGTGTTTCTATACTGACCCACAAATACATTATATATCCTATCCTAGCATGTTCATCTTAACATCAGTGAATGAAATAATGTATTTTAAAGTTTTATATGAAGGACTTATAGTGGGCCATGCATTCCTAACTTTGTTTCATTCATGTGTTTACTGATGGATTCTGGCCTGAGAATCAATATAGTAATGAGTGATTACTGACAACGCAGAATCTGTGTATTATTAATATTTAGTAGTATACAGTGCATTGTTATCTTGATTGACTTGTTCAGGTGTATATATTTCAAACTAAATTGGTAAATAGCTCTGACTTTTGGAAATGAGGTGCAATCAATAAGCCTAATTTGCATGAAAAGAAATGCTGAATAATAATTCCAAATAATACACATCAATATAGATTTTATTAAACAAATATGTATTTTAACCTTACTTTTGTATTGTAATAATTCATATATTATATAATGATTTACAGGGTAAATATAATAAAATAAAAATCATTAATTCCAATCTGATCTTTCACAGTCATACTGCAGAAAATATTTTATATTTTTTTTCATTACATATGGCCTAGATGAGAAATGAAAGTGTCAGATTCAATGTGGTGTTTGCTGTTCATGCTGTCAACTAAAACACATATATGAGCCCTGTCCAACTACAATGTGAACATGGCCATTAGTAATCACTCACAGCTTTCACCTTGCAGTTAATACACAATCTGAACACACATGCATACCGATTTCCATGTTTTATGGGGGCGTTCCATTGGTTTAATGATATTTGTACTGTCCTTACCGTAATCCTACTGCTAAACCTCGTACAAACTGTTTTGCATATTTATTTATTTATTGTATTATTATTATTATTAAAAGGTTGCTCTGTACAATTTATAAGTTTGTTTCCTCATGGGGATACCCCCCCAAAAAAAGTTCAAAATGTACTGTTGTTACTTGTTGTGACATTACCGTAGGGAACACACACACACACACACACACACACACATACACACAAATTACACTGACAACATTATGCATTCACCCCATTAGGAAAAAAAAAAAAAAAAACACTCTTTAACACTCATACATATATATGCCTGTTTGCTTTAACTTATTCTTAAAACACACATCTAACTATATTTTCCAGAATGTTAAAATGAGAAGGGCGATTCTAAACACCTGCAGTTCAGTGCAAGGCATTAAGTAATAGACTATGGCCTTCCACTGAAAAGAGAGGGAGAGAGAGACAAAGAGACAGAGGGAGAGAGGGGTTCAGGGTTTCTGTGCTGTTTGCCTGACTCAAATTGGAATGAAAGGGATGAAAACCTATAAGTGAAAATCAATAGCAGAAGACAGCAGAGGAGAAGAAGAAAAGGCCATAAAATACAATACAGATAAATGCAGAGAGCCGGAGAGAAAAGAGGAGAAGAGACAGGGATTATTTCATAGCATCAGAAGATAATGCAGATTGTGTTCACTGAAACGGTTTCCTCTCTGTGCAGTCTGCTGGTCATCAGGCAATTTTATATTCATTTTGAAGTTCACAGCTTATTTTGCATCCATGTTCTGACAGGTTCAATATGAAACAAGATATTTAAAAAAAGTAGATAAAAGTAAATAAAAAAAAGAAAAAATGGTTAGTGAAAAGCTGTTACAGTTAGATTTTGTCTTAATTCATTTTACTTTCTTTTATTTCCTTGGAATAGTGTGGATTGAGTCAGTTTTAATTTATTAGGCAAGTTCTGTCTTTGAATTAAATATCAATAAAAAAAATATGGAATCTAAAAAAAATTATTTAGTATATATATATATATATATATATACATACATACAGCTGTAACAGGGCAAATGTGGTCAGACAACATGTGGTCAGAAACCGGCAGGGTCGAGCATCAGCAAACAGAAATATAAAAGTAAGACAAAGAACGTACCTTGGGCAACAGTCATAGCCAAAAATATTGACACCCTTGGTAAATATGATCAGAGGCAGCAGTGAAAATTAATCTGCATTTTTAATCCTTTTGATCTTTTTATTTAAATATAACATCTAACCTTTCATTGGATAATAAGAATTTAAAATGGAGGGACAAATCATCATGAAATAAATGTTTTTCTCTAATACACACTTAACCCTTTTATTCAATACTTTTGAAACCTCCATTTGCCAGTTTAACAGCTCTAAATTCTCTCCTATAAATCCTGATGAGGTTAGAGAACACCTGACAAGAGTCATCCATAATCAATCCAGACCTTTTTAATTCTCAGCTCTGTGTTTTTGCTTCTTCTCTTCAGTTCACTCATTTTCTATAGGGTTCAGGTCAGAGGACTGGAATGACCCATTTTGTGCTGTTTTTGAGGTTTGTGTTTGTGATTATTGTATGGCTGGACGATCCAACATGGCCCAATATAAGATTTCTAAGTCAATTAGTTTTTTTTAATTTTTTATCTGTTGGTTTTTGATTGAATCCATGATGCCATGTGTCTAAACAAGACGTCCAGGACCTCCAGCAGAAATATGGGCCCACAACATCAATACAGCAGTATATTTAATTGTACACATGGGGTACTTTCTATCCCTGTGTTCACCAAACCCATCTTGAGTGTTTGCTGCTAACAATATATTTTTTTTAGTTTTATCTGATCATAGAAGTCAGTCCCATTTAAAGTTCCAGACATGTCTGATAATTGAATGCGCAGGAGTTTGTTTTCAGATGAGCAAAGACAATTTTTCTTAAAACCCTCCCAAACAACATGTGGTCATGTAGGTGCTGTTTGACAATTTTATTCAATGTTTTCTGACCCTGAGCCTCAACTATTTTCTGCAATTCTCCAGCTGTGGTCCTTGGAAAGTCTTTGGCCACTCAAATTTTCCTTCTCACAGTGCATCAGGAGGATACTAGGGATGCATGCCATTGTTCAATGACGAGCTGCGCAAAACCATGTTCATTATCAGTGTGGATTTGCGCAGCTCCTCAGTGAACAACGGCTGTGTGTAGTATGTACAGCACAATGTGAAATCACGCACCTGATGGAATTTACAGCTGATTACAGGACCGGCTTTACTGACAAAACGCGCATTACATATCGACTGATGTTTATTGGTGTATCCCTAGAGTATACAGACAAACATCCTCTTTCAGGCAGTTTTGAAGCATTTTATGTTGATTGGAAATTCATAATTATGGCCCTGATGGTGGAAACTGGAGTTCTCCCTGCTATAGCTCTTTTCTTAAAGCCACTTCATTCATTTGTGAAGCTCAATTATCTTTTGCTGCACATCAGCAATATATTATTTGGTTTTTCTCATTGTGATGGATGATTAAGTTTGGGCTTTGTTTTCACTCCTATTTATATTTCTGTGAAACAGGAAGCCACAGCTTGATAATTTCATGTTCACATATAAATATCCTAAACATACAAAAAAAAATTTTTTATAAAACAATAAGATGTAAAGCAGAGCTCTAATACATCAATCTACCAAATGTTTACAAGTTCAATCATTAGGAGAAAAAAAAGGGTAGATGGAATAAGAACAAATTCTTTGTGAACGGACCGTAGTCTAGGCTGCTAAATGGATTGCTGACTTTGAGCCAACAACAATAATAGGCTAATGTTGTGAGTGTGTTGCTTTTCTCAGCAAATATCGACATGTCTATATGTGATTATTTGTAATTTATTTTATTAATTTATCATCTTGTCATGCGATTAAGCGTTTTAAGAAACTGACAGCCCTATTAATATCATTAATAAAAAAACATTTTAAGTGTTACGTGGTATAGCAAAAGAACCTGATTGTTTTAGTACAGTGGTCACAGTTTAGCGGGCATGCTGACTTGATCATTGAAAATCCAACAATATTCCAATGCCAACAGAGGTCAGGAGGTTTAAATAACAATGTTGAGTGATACATCTAATACTGGAACACCCGGCCTCCCTCCTCTTCAATCCTAAACCCCTTCTGTTGGACTTTCCTTTGATAAAACACAAGTCAATGCCTGGCTGTGTGTTCAATGTCTCTGACTGTGCTGAATAAGACAGTTTAATTGTATTTGAAAACAGAATGCCGAATGGGTTCAATGTGAAGCTCATTGATCTGTTTACGCAGTGGCATGCCTGGAATATCGCATCCCGGCCGTGAGATATTTAAAAACGCAGTTATTGATCAAAAATAGGAGCGAGCTCTGATCACATGACCTCTGAAACGATTACATGAAACTCATTCTGTGTGTCTTTTTTTCGGTGGATAGTTGTGGTTCTCTAGGCATCAAAGGATAGCATTCTTCGGGGAATGTTGTCAGGAAAGTGTCATATTGCAGCGCGGTCTCCACATTTCCTGTGTTGTATGATATTACAATTATAAGAATCATTGTCAAGTAAACAATCAATGTCGAGTTCAAATGTCTCTAATGGTTTGTTGACTGAAATGTGTTATTTTTACACTTACAGATGTCAGGCTAAGAGAAGGTGTCAGTCATAAACTTATAGAACTCTCTTTCTCTCTTTCTTTCTCTCTCAGGGTACAAGGACATGTCAGATGCTTGTGTTCATGTGAAAAATTTGATGGTTTTTATCTCAACTCTACGACAGCCTAGTGAAGAAAATAAAGACAGAAAGGGACATTCTACGAGGCACTAAAACAAAAAGAACAAAATCTTTCAGTAATACTTTTAACGATCCACTAGTTTTTGTGTGAATGCCTGCACACATTATACACTTTCATTTCTGAGAACTTGTGTTCTGTTCTTAAAATGTTAAATAACTTTGAACATTATTTATATATTTTTCAGTTAACTTTTTAGTACATAAAAAATTTGTATCTTTGATAATTATTTGCTAAAACTTCACTTTAGATTTTTTGTGTCCCTGCGGAATGACATTTTTTCACAGCAATTACTAATGCACTGTTAAGGTGTTCTGGGTGGTCTCTAGGACAAGCTAGATTGTCCTGGGCTGTGTTTCCCAAAAGCATCGTAGGCTTAAGTACATCGTAGACTAGCTTACGATGCTTTTGGGAAACTCAACCCTGATTGGTTGTTAGATTGTTACTAGGCAGTTCTTAAGGTGTTCTGGCTGCTAGGGTGTTGCAAAAGTCTTCTGAGTAATTGTTAAGTTATTGCTAGGCAGGTCCAAAAGTGTTCAGAGGTGCATTTCATAAAAGCATTGTTATGGTAACAAGTTATGTCATTACCAGTTCAACATTATTTCCAAAACCATAGTTTATACCAACATTCATGCAAAACATACTGCATTCTGTGATAAATTGAGATTAATGGTTCCATGGAGAACATTTAAGCATGGAATGTTTTTAATCCCACAGAAGGTACTTTATAGTGGAAAAACGTTCTTTGGATAATTAAAATGTTCACTCAAAGATGAACCAAAAGGAGTTATTTTACAGCATTACAGCTATCCCCATCAAAACCATCTCTTAGAACCATTATTTTTTTAAGAGTGTACCATGTCAACAATTAGCAACTTTTGAAGATTGTGGATGCGCAGAAATGCGCAAGAGAACCTCTATTGTAAGATAGAACTCACAAGCAAAGCAAAATGACAGAGATAAAAACCAAATAATGATCAGATGCAATGTTCAGTACAACAGCATCTCAGAGAAATTACATTGTGGATAAAACTGCAGAATAATCTAAACATCTATATGGAAGTTTGGTAGTTATATACTGCATGTAAGTGTGACAATAATAATAATAATAATAATAATAATAAAAGTGCTTTCTGCTCCAATTGCACTAAAAATCTGAACTTAATTGTGAACTTGAATGAATTTATTATCAAAAGTGAAAAGACTGATTTAATTATAGTTGAACCAACTTGGTGCGACGATTTTACTACTGTTTCAGGAAACAGTGCATCATATAGTTAAGAAGTTAACTGCCTGTAGACTGCAGCATTTGCATCAAACTGAACATACATATATTTGGTAAATTTGTTTTGGTTTGTGTTTCTTTTGGGGGAAAAGGTATATTTAAAATGTCGTGTCAATAAACAAGTTTACAGTGAATTTCCGCCATATTTTCTAGTATTAACGCAAATATATGATCTGTTCCAGAATTTTTTTTTTTATAGTTTACAAATTTTAACATATAATTTTTGCACTGAAAAACCTTTAAAACGTTTTATTTGAGGACTTAGTAGACTCAACAGATCAGTTGCTAGATAAATTCTAGTAAATCTAGTTTAGTAGATAAATTACATTGCATCCTACTGGCGTATCCCATCATGCACCTGTGCTTTGGGCGGCGTGCAGCAATGGCTCCAAACAGAGTACCAGCACTTATTACATTTGTGATTCTTCAAAGAGTTTTGCCTAGTATTGATTTTGTGTCAAGGTTGGGCGCTGGTTCAGCCAGAGAACTCTGCTTTTTAAAGCTACTGGACCAACTTGAAACACACTGTGCGTAAATGGAGAGCAGGCAACCTTGAGGTGAAGAAAGAGAGAGAGAGGGAAAAAAAAGGACAAAAAAGAAGGTGGAAAAAAATAGACTTGAAGCACTGTGGGGCCTCGTCTTGTGCTAAGTTGGGAAGCCTTTCAACACACACAAACAAAAAGGAAGTAGATAAATAAATAAATGTTGAGTACATATAATTCAGCCACTGGTTGGGCAGTAATCGCCCTTTTCTGTGGCACTGACAGAGGCTGATGGGAAGGGGTTAAAGGTGGATGCCGCAGGGCCTTCTTTTCTGTCTGTCTGACTGAAGCAGAGAGATTACTGCACTATGTTCATCGGGGATGCCGGGGCTGCAGCGTTGCTTGTGCAAGGCATTTTCTTTACATTTGAAGCCTTTTGGGGTTCCTGAGGTTTTCTTGCAGAAGATGAAGCAGCGCTGGTTGCATGTGAATCAGCTGTGTTTGTGTGAGACAGGTCCCAGATCAGTGCAGGAAACAGCACGGCCGGAGGCGCTGACCTCATCAACTCTCTGCCAATGCCAGCCAATGTTCTTCAGCGGAGGAAAGACAAAGCTGAATGATTCCTTAAAGCAGAGGACTTTTTTTTTCCATTAAGAAAAATAATGAGCGTGAAATATTTAAGAGAAATCTTATTACCGCTTTGTCAGGTAAATAGGCCATGGTCCAATTTCCAATTCAATACAAAAAGCAACAATCAAATAGGGTCTATAATTTTCAAAGGGCATCTATTTGAGAAAGTTACTGCTGAAAATGTAAAGAAATCACATTTCCCAAGTCTGGCACAAAATACCAATATAAAACCAAATATAAAAATTGATGGACAACCATAGAGGGGGGAATGTTTCCCATGTGTAAATGTATGAGACTAAGGGCAATATAAGTGTCACTGAGCCTCAAGAGTGACTGGAATGATCTTGGTTTGCATCTTACTCTAAAAAATTAAAGTGACAAGGTTATACATTTTCTTAAAATAGCATTTATTTTTACCTTATTTGTTTAACGACTCCCAAACGATTCTTTCAAGGATTCATTTTTCCAAACCCCTTCTGTGATTGGTTGATTTCATTTAAAACGGTGTTTGTGAGCTTTTAACACTCCAAAAGCAACATCTAGTGGCAAAGAATTATTTTGCATTTTCATTCAGACCAACTCAAAAAGACCAAGTGGGTGAGCAATATGCTAATTTTCCATTTTGATTTAAACGTGAAATGGCTTGGGACTCGTTTTTAAAACAACTCCTTTCAATGATTCAGAGTTGACTCTTTCTTTTGAGAGACAATAACTTTATAAACAGTACACTTTCAGATTTTAAACATTTGCAGGATGTTTTCATTCACTTAGAGCTATGTTACATACTGCATGAAAGGTCATTTTCAAAAATCCATAATAGGGGCACTTTAAGGTATTGTTTGTTCCACAAAGGAAATATGCTACACCCCTCTATACAATTGGACAAAATTCAAGTATCATGAAAAGTCATATAAGGTTGCTACTTCCTGGTGCAGACTTTCCAACAGGACTGTACTTTTTTTCCTTGAAATGCTTCCTACGTGGGCAGTTCCCTTGGTTATGGAACAGAGTGGTGATTTCTTACAGCACTATGTCAGGGTTGTTCTCTCTCTGTGACTGAGATGGTATTTTAGAGAGTCTCCCCCTGATAGTGATGGATTTCCTTTGGGCTTTATCAGGAATAAAATAGCAACAGTGATAAAATAATCTCTTTGAGGCTCAGTGGGCGCCACCTTTGAGTAAAGTACAAAAGCAAATATTCTTTCTCTTTCCTTCAAATGCAACACATCACGGGGATTGTTTGGCACATGAAGTCTGTCTAAAGGAGTAGTCACATTCGTGAAATTTAGCCAAAAATAATTGACAAAAACCAGTACAATTTCCATTGTCAATAGTGTTAAGCATTGCTCACAGAAAAGTCACTTTCAAACAAAGCAACTTTTTGTAGATAAATGTGGCGAATTTGCGTGAAATGACGATTAAGCAATTAATCGAATTTCAGGAGGACCACGAACAAACGATCGCAGCTGCTTTCAATCCCCTCGTT
>JAUCMR010000043.1:6334749-6355521 GCA_032357425.1 Enteromius argenteus | reverse complement strand
TATTATTTATAGTATTGCAAAGTTTCTGTTTAGTTATAGTGGCCAAGCACCAGAAGTATAAACTGTATACTTTTTTTTATTTTAACAGGATTGGTTGAAGATTGAAAAATTGCCATAACCCACAGCATGAAGAATTTCAATTGGAATGAAAAGAAAATGAAATGATTAAGTAAATACATTCAGAAGTAATACAGAAGGAATTGCATTGCTCTAAAAGCCTTTTCAAACCAAGAAACATAACTGTAACGACAATAATTATAAAATGGTTTTGGTCCATGAAACTGGTTGCTCCGTGATTTGTTCATGATTAAGAACAAATATTACCATATTTATTTGTATTACAGTGCATCATTCTTAATAACCAGCCTTAGCAACATAAACAATCTATATACTGTAAATATACATACCATGACCATGTATTATATATTTCAGCAAAAGGTTTTAGCAAATAACTGTTTATTAATTATTTAGTGAACAATGAGTGACCCCTGCTGACCTTATGTCTGTCTCAACAACCTTTAAATGGGTCATGAAATGAGAATCATATTTCCCTTGATCATTTGATATATAAGAGGTCATTGTGCATTGTGATCACTATTTGTCTATTATTACAGATCATTTGGTATGTACTGAATGTGTAAATGTGTTTTTAACCTAAATCACAGCAGTGTCCATCTGATAAGGATGTAGGCTTTCAAACATACACACAACTGTTAGTCAATCATAGCAGGGGAATTCTTCCAAGTCTACAATCCACCACACCAGAAGCCTATTACATCTAAATTATTATGTTTTTTTCTTATTTTATGTAAAAATCTGGATAACATTATAAGTGGACCTCAGAGAACTGTATGAAATAATACAATAAAAGGCAGTTAAGGCCCCTTTTTAATCAGTTTTTCTTCTTTTCTAGCTGATGAACAATAAAAAAAAAATAGCCTAACAAAATTGCTGCAATTACGCAAACAGAACATAATTGAAGGGTACATTGACAATAAACATAAACATGGTTGAATTCCAATATGATTATCATTATAGTTATCGGTATAGTTTTTGTTCTTGATGTAAACAGGCCTAATGAAAAGCATTTATTATGCCTATATGTTTATTCCCAGATGTGTGAAATACATTTGTCAGTGCTGTTGAAACGAAAATTATTCCGTAATATAAAATAATGATTTTTTTGCAATACTTACACAATCATACATACACACATATAAATTAAATTGTTTCTTCATACATGTCAAAACCCATAATTCCTATTTACTACCTCTATTCAAAATACAGCTGCACTTTAAACAGCAAAGGATAAGTCATGAAAATAGCCTATCATTTCCTGCAAACGGTTTCTTTGGCTGCCATAGACTCAAGAGCAGAACAAGAAGAAGCAGAAGAAACAGACGAAGAATACTATTAACGAACCACCTAATTAAACTCAACTTCAATGGTCTGAATTGTAAATTTCAATTAAATTCAGAGGGTACACATGCAAATTGATCAAAACCAATTTAATCAAGACTGTAGGTCTTTTGCAAACAGTTTTCAGCTCCATAAAGTCCTGAAATACCAATTTGCATCATATACTGCACAAAAGTAACTGCATTATAAAATGATATACCTTCTCATAGCCATTTTCCTTTGACCTACTTTTCCTAGAATCTATGAAGCTACATTTTACCTTAGTTGCAGCATCTCTCTCCTTCTGCTCCTTCTCCAGCTGTGCACGCAAGCGTTCCTTCTCCGTCCTGTCCTCAATGATAACTTCTTGCATGTCTCTGCACTGAGGTACAAAAAGGTATTTTACAACTTGCCAGTGCCAATCAATACTTCAAATTCAAAAAGAATTCTGACAGGAGACAGTAAACATGTTTTATATAAAAACCTTCTTGGACAGCTCCTGAATTCGTGCCTGGCTAATGTTTCTTTTATTCTGTAGACCAGTGATCTCTTGCTCTTTCTTCTCCATGTCTTTTTCATACCGCTGGATCCAATACTGTAACTTCTCCTGTAAGTTCTGTAGTGCATCAATGCACATCAGAATTTAAGATTCGATCAGAACATTGAAACATGAGGAGCCAAAATTCCACAAACACACTTCACTCACAGCATGCTGTCTTTTTAGGAAGGTCTCCAACTCCATGTGAACATTCTTTTCTTCTTCAGTTCTCTCTTGCAGCATCTGAGTGTGCATATTAAAATGTGTATGTATGTGGGTATGTTAGAATTATTGTAATTACTATAATTATGACTTATTAACTTGCAATTTCGAAACTCTGAAATCATGAAATTACTGACATCTGTCACTTGATCATTTTGTTGTAAAAAACCAAAATGGCAGTGCCTTCGACAGTTGAAAGTACTTTGGAAGCCACATCTACACAATATACCATTATTCCTTGATGGATTTTTCAATATCTTCAATATTTCTTCAAAAGAGGTGTGCCTTAAATGATTTAATAACTGAGCCACATTCAATCAAGCACAAAATATTCTGGGTTCACACAAGGGCTTTGCTATTGTGTTGTAGGTAGTTTCTAGGGCATAAATTGATGCAGCTACATAGACACACACCCCAGCTTCATCCTCTAGTTCCTTCTCTTTGTGACTGTTGAGTTTCAGTCCCTGGCAGACCAGCTGTTCAGCACAGCTATTCACAAATTTCCCTTGTCGATTTGACCGCACTCTGATGTCCTGTACCTGGTCTCTCAGGTAGGCCACCAACTCTTCAAGCCTCTGAGAAGAAAACAGTCTTTTCAGCCAGACCGCAAGCCACATGCATATTTGTCTAAAATGTTTAACCAAAGATCATATTTAAAGACAATGCAGTACTTTTTTTCTAGCAACTCATGTCATGTTGTTAAAACATCTCTATATTATGCACAGTAAAATCATGAATATTAAGCAAATGGTGTTCAAGTCAAAAATGTGAATTAATAAAAAGTTTGCATGTAAAAGAATAGGTGATTACCTCACACTCCTCTGTTTTTTGCTTGGAAATGTCAAGTAACTCTTTCTGCAGTGCTTTAATCCTGAGTCGACCCTCTTCCTCCCTACAGTGTATGTAAAATGAGGTGCATGTTTACTGCTTTAGGTTATACATTAAAAACATCTTATATGTTGGGGTGAATGATTGATCACTTCATGTTAAGACCTGTTTATTATGTCCAGAAGCTGGGCTTTCTTCTTTCGCTGCTCTTCTACCGCTGAAAAGAGACTCTGAAAAGAGTTCTTCTTCTGCAGCTCAACCATTAGCCCATTTATCACATCTGATACAAACTGCCTATATTGGATCATAGATTATATTGAAATGGTTTATGAAATAGTTTATGAAACATTGTGAAATCTTGAAATCAATACAATAACATGTGAGCTCAAACTCAAAATGTATGTAAAATGACATTAAAGTTGCAGCCCGAGTCTTTTGGCAATCTAGCGGTTAATAAACAGAAAACGTGTGCATGTTGAGGAAGTATATTGTAGTCGGAGCTACTTCTCTCTGTTTATGTCAATGGCGAATCACGCTGGTACCGGGCTACTCTGCAGCGGTACCTACCCGAACCACTCTAAATAGTCTGAGTATAAACACTTTTTATAGGTGTACCGTAGTGATTCAGAACAAGCCAAAAACACATTTGGAAAATGGTTTCATGGTGTCCTCGCTTATTAATTAAATGTTGTACATTTTGAGCACAAAAAATTACAGGATGCAGCTCTAAACAATAGTCAAAACATGTTAATTGCATATAGTGTAGCAACACTAGACTAGAGAAATGTGTACTCACCTGTCTTTCTGCACTTTGGCCAGGTTGTCAGGAGTACATATCCTCTCTTGAATACCAATTTGCTTTAGGTATTGGTGTAATTCTCCTGTGAAATCAGACAAACTGCTCCCAGTCATCAGTCGTGCTGTTTTCAGATGCAGTTCGCTCTTTTGCTGCTAAATAAAAAGAGTGATATAGAATGTAGTAAAGAGAAAAACAGGAACACAGGAAGGATGGCATGTTTATTATGAGACAGTTTTACTATTGTTTAAAGAGTTGGACTGGCAATAAAGGTTGTATGTTCAAACCCTACAAGGAACTATCCCTATTCTGTCATTAATCAAGACACTTGACCTCTAGTTACAGCAAGAGGACTGTCTGATATGTGCTAAACTGTAAGTTGAGTCAGTCTCATGAAACCTGACAAGAACATGTCCATTCAAAACTGTATTTGAGAAATTATTTTTATGACAACTAAGCACATCAGTACTTCTATAAATTACATTGATTGCTGTAATTGTGAAAAGGAACAATAAAATAAAAAAAATAAAAATTCTAAATGAGGTAAATTATGACATGGACAAGTTTTTGTAAAACACAATCAGTTATTTAAGGTTATACAACTATACTGCTATTTTAACTTAAAAAAAAAAAATAATAATAAAAACATATTATTGTGATTAGTATGGTCTTAAAGTATCTAGTCTGATCATCCAAACCCTGTACCACTGGAGATCTCCCTTACAGTCCTGGCAAACACCCAGACTGCCGTGGATTATACACAGCTGCTCAAGTAACAGGACGATCCTGACAAGTATGTGATGTTCCTTGAGTTTCTGTCACCCTGCAAGAACTTGGTTTGTTCCCTGGAGGGCCAGGGAGGCAGGCTCGATAAGGGTTTAATTCACAACATAATGCAGCAAGCGATACAGGCAGCTGAAATATTTTTTTTAGTGGTGTGTTTCTTGGCAACATAATGCTGGAGAACTAGGACTCTGCAGGAACTGATTGACTTGGGACCTCTTGAGGAAATTGTATGGCAACATTGTATGGTATGCTTTGTCCCTCAGAGCTGACAAAGTATACATGCTTTAGTAATGAAAACGTACACATAGATTTAAATCTCGTTCCTGCAGGCACCATGGAGACTAGTAACATGACTGAATGAAGCACATGTAAAAGCTGTAGGTCATAATTAGACGCCTCTGCACAAACTGCTGCCATTTGATCTGTAGCTTACTGTAGAATCAGCCTATCCAGCGGCTCAGTCAGGCAATGTCCAATCACTGTCTCAATAACCCTGCCATAATTATCAGTCCATGAAGTCCTGTCTTGTCTGCACTACTTGGCAGAGGTTCCTACCACAGCCACCTTGAAGGCCAGAATCTGCACCTCATCTCAGCACTCCATCATGTCTGACTCTTACAAATGCTCTGGTTCCTTGAGATTTTTCTCATTACTGCTCACAAGTTCAAGCTGTGATGTCCCAGAGATTCTAAGGCTGATGTGGGGAACTAGCTGCATGGTACCAGGGCTTCTTGATGGTTCCTGTAGTGTCTACATGGTCTCAGAACTTCTTGTCATGTCTGCACTCTCAAAAGCTTGTACTGGAGCTAGATTTTTCTCAAAAGGCTGACTAGTAGGCTGCTCCGGAGTTTGAGCTTCTAGTAACGTGTGCTCAGGGTCCCAGATGCTCCTGTCATGCCTGTCTCAGTGTTTTCTGTGGTGGGTTGCTCCAGTTCCAGAGCTCTTTATCTTGTCTGCCTTGAAAAGTTCCTGCAATGGCCACTCTGGTCTCTGCGCTATCCATCATGTCCTGTCCACCCAGCACCAAAATTTACTGTCATGCCACCACAGAGGTTCCCGCGATTTACTGCTACTTTCTGCTACTGATCAAGACTCCTGTAATGGCTGCCCTAATGGTCTCTGTTCAGATAAATGATGCCTCGGAATTGGAGTGGACAGTGATCAGAGAGTGCTGCTTCAAAGTTAAATTGAGTTATATTGTGACTCTTTATGTTGTATGTTAATGCCCTGTAATATGTGTTTTCTAAAACTTTACATTTTGTTCTACAATTCTCACTCTGCTGTTTTTTTTTTGTCATTATTTCTATTGTATTTGGAGATAATTTTCAGAACATACTGTTTTGTATTTGTTGTTACCACATGAGACATTGTACCAATGCTCCCTGTCTCGGCTGGCCAGGGACCATAGTTCCACATCCATATATGGTTATATAAAGATATAAAATATTCTAATGTTTTAAATAAGCCAGAAATTATAGTATTACAGGAATAATATACAGTGTCAGAAAGGAAGAACAAATTTTGAATGTTTAAATGGAAGAAAGAGTAAAAGAAGAAAAAGTAGAATATGTCAGCCTATTAGTCAATTAGTCAATGATATGTTTTCAATGAGGTTAAATGGGGTTAAATGAGTTTTTATTTGTTTACTTGTCTTCATCTGACTTTCTGTCTGCACATCCAACATCAGACCTTGTCCAGTTAAACATTCTGGGCCGAATTTATCAATGTAATGTAAACAATCAAAGATATAAGCAAACAAATCAACTCATGACAGAGTTTGTGTGTGATTCATGGAAAAGTCTTATGCCGCCAATCAGAATAATAGTAAAAACATTGATGCAATATCATGGTCATTTGAATATCACACACCTAAAAACACCCCGGTTTAGAAGCCATGCTTTACAACATATAAAAACTCCTGTTAACCTTGTAATTGCAAATTGTAATGGTGTCGGTCTGCTCTTGTCTTGTCTTTCTGTTTTGGTTTCATTTTGATTTCTCACGTGTTCTGACCTTGTTTGGAGTTCCTGTCTTGTCATTATTAGTAGATTTGTTCCCAGCCGTGTCTCACAGGTGTTCCATGTCTTTTGAGTTCTCCCTTGTCGGTCGATGTTAAATGCCACTGCGTTTTTGTCAACTGTCTCGTTTCCCTGTATCCTGTCTTCCTGGTTTATATTAAATGTATCCTGGTTTCATTCATCCCACGTCTCCCTGCTTTCCTTGCCTGCCGAGAAGCGCGGCTCAGCGTGACAGATCGACCAACCACAAAAACCACAAGAAATGGAATTCACCGCACACTTCAGCGCGCTCGTCCTTCGAGACTTGCCGTTCGAGGAATATGCTTGGGAGTTCTTCCAACTGGCTAATCGGATGGACTTCAGCGACATCATGCTGATCTCAGCATTCCGATCTGGCGCTAATCATCATCGCCCCATGAAGCTGCCGGACACCAGGGTTACCCTGGAAGGCGGCGGTCTTCCTCAGCCTGGCATGTGCCCAGGCAGGAGGAAAACCACGAGCCGCTGATCCACTGCGAGAGCGTGACGCTGAGGGAGAGCAGCGAAAAGACATTTACGCGGAGAGCCGATTCAGTTTCCCGCGGATTCCAGTCCGCAACTTCCAAATCCAGTTCTAGAGTTTCGACCAGGAGAGCTGATCCAGTTACCCGCGGATTCCAGTCCGCTGTTGTCGGGTACCAGCCCCGAATCACGGCCAAGAGAGCCGTTGTCAGGTCCGGGGTCCGAGCCACAGCCAAGTGAACCATTGTCAGGTCCGGTGTCCGAATCACGGCCAAGTGAACCGTTGTCGGGTCCAAGCCCCGAGTCACAGCCAAGAGAATCATTGTCAGGTCCAGTGTCCAAATCACGGCCAGGTGAACCGTTGTCGGGTCCAAGCCCCGAATCTCGACCGGTTAGATCTCCAGACTGCTCCTCCCCAGTTCCAACTAAAAACCCAGGGCAGGCACAGGCAGGAGACCTCCCCAAGAATTTTTTTTGGGGGGGTAGATGTGCCTGGGTTCTGATGGGGAGGGGTGGGCTGGGGATTGAGCCATGGCCGCCCAAGGGTCCAGATCCGCCGTGGCCGCCCAAGGTTCCAGAACCGCTGTGGCCGCCCAAGGGTCCAGATCCGCCGTTGCCATCCGAGTTTCCATATCCGCCATGGCCGCCCAAGGGTCCAGCTCCACTGTGGCTCTTGTGGCACCCTGTTATGCCCTGGAGGCTTCCAGTGACTCTGCCCCTTCCAGTCTCCAGGGCAACCACCCACCCTCCCTTAATGTTTTTTCAGCGTGAGGTCACGCCTGGTCAGGGGTAACGTGTAACGTGTCGGTCTGGTCTTGTTTCATGTCTTGACTTTCTGTTTTGGTTTTGTTTTGATTTCTCACGTGTTCTGACCTTGTTTTGAGTTCCTGTCTTGTCATTATTAGTTGATTTGTTCCCAGCCATGTCTCTCAGGTGTTCCCAGTTTCCCTCTTGTTTCCTTGTGGATTTAATCCGTGTTTTTTGAGTTCTCCCTTTTCTGTCGATGTTAAATGTCACTGCGTTTTTGCCAACTGTCTTGTTTCCCTGTATCTTGTCTTCCTGGTTTATATTAAATGTATCCTGGTTTCATTCATCCCGCGTCTCCCTGCTTTCCTTGCCTGCCGAGAAGCACGGCTCAGCGTGACACAAATATTAATGTATATTAAATAAATACCAGTAAATATAGCAAAACTTTTCCATAAACATATTGCCAATTTAGTTCCCCTCACTCCACAACAAATCCTTCAAATTTAATGGCATAAGATTGTATATTAAACTATAAAAGGAAATACAACTTAAGCTATTTTGGCATTCATTATAACACATTTCAAGCTAAAATGGATTTATGCCATGTAACATTTGGTTGCTAAACTAACATTACTTTTATTGTACAGTGCTCCGCTGTGACATGTAGCATGGTGGAGCACTGTACAATAAAATTAATGGCATATCTGGTCTCATGGTGTCACAGTGGCCTCTAGTGGAGCTCAAGGGCACTCTCATCACTTCACCTCACCTGGACTCACATTCCATTATGGACTCAACATCCCATCATGCACTGCACACCCACACCTGTTCACATTCTGTAATCAACACCTGCATCCAAATAACCACACCCATAAACTCATTACTCACTGCATTTAAACACTCACCACACTGAGATAGTCCCGAAGTCTTGATAACCCTGTGATTCATTTCTGAGCGTTATTCCCGTGTTTGTTTGTATTCCCGTGTTCCCGTGTTCGTCCTTCACGTCTGTTTATATTTACCACGAATCTGCTCAGTCTCCTCTGTACCTGTTTGCCGGTGATCTTGACCCTGCCTGCTGACCCCCCAATAAAGAGTTTATGCACATGGATCTGCACGCCTCTGTCTCCAATGTTACACATGGTGCCTTTGCGTGCTACCATAAACCTGATTCCCCTTGTATGAGCTTGACAAATTCAAACAGTTGACTTCACATTGCTTTCATATGCAATTTTTACCTAAACCACTCCTAGTTTACATTCTGTTAGCATGTGTTGGCAGCATCAGTGAAAACTATGAAAAATATGCCTCCTATGTTTGCTTTTGCATCCCAACACAACATTTGTAATGTCACTTCGGGGCTGACATTGTATATCTACAACAGATACAGCAGAAAACAGTAATGACAGTCTGCTGCTTCTCACTCATGGCTGTGCCTATGCTAATATGGCAGAGATTGCCACAAATGGGCGGGATTTTCTGGAATGGCATGTTCAGAAAGAATATTTATGATTTATTGGAGATTAAATAAAAAATGAGTGGGTGGATTTGTATCATTATAGGCATTATAAAAGTGTTTTTTGCATAATATGTCCCCTTTAAATAAGGCCTAGTGTGTTTGAAAGCAAAACTAATTATACTGAATAAAAATTCGAATTAAAACCTATCAACAAAGTCTTAATTAGCTTTAAACCAATTTAATCCTTATTGGGGCAACCCACGCAAAAGGAATTACCATCAACAGACATGCACTACTAAATACAGCACACAGATCAATGTAACATAAGTAGATGACAAAAGAAATTACAACGTAGTTACAGTACGAATTGCTGTTCTTTAAATAGAAAACTATAAGGTAGTTTTAAGTTTGATGATGTTACTCACAGTGTCCGCTCCGGGCCGTATAATGTTTCCTAACACTGCCAGCTGATCAGCGCAGCCCTGCAGCACAGCACACGCTCTGAGCACATCTGCACACATCATACTGCTTATTCTGACCTGACAGATGGGAAAACAAGGAAAATAACAAGTAACAGTTTCCTTTATATCAAGCTAAATCAACAGACAAATCAACCGTGAAAAAAGCGCTACACGTGCTCTGGTAGAGTCCGTTGTCATGACAACACTTGTACACAGATCACATGTACACATTTGTTGGCTTTGTTTTGTTTTGTTTTTTACACCAGATTTAATTAATGTTAATACAAAATATATTTGGACTACCATATAATGGACTACTACATATTATTGTTTACCAAGTGTAAAAATTGATCTCACATAAACCAGCGATAGATGACGTTATGTTTGGTCATAGCGCCACGTCATTGATGAGTGCTTATAACACGTCAAATGTGATTTTAAAGGGTATTTTTCGTGTTTTTAAATAATGTCTATGTATTGTTGTTATTGTCGTTATTTTATATATTTTTATTTTATTTTTGCTTTATATTGACCTCATGCACATTTAGTTTTTTTTTTTTTTTTGCCAAAATATAATTTAAATGTGTGCTAAATAACAGTGAAGCTCAATTTAATACATTTTACTTACAAATGAAGACAACACACTCGACATAGCCTTCCCCATATCATAACAAATCTTTACATTTGTTTGTTTTGTTTTTTGCTGTTGTTTTTATTCTTATTAATCTCTCATTAAGACGAATTTACCTTTGCGCAATAAAACAAACTTGCAATAAATCTTGACGTGGCATTACCCGAACAGTATTTGCATTACTTTCTCAAACAGCAGAGGGCAGCAGATCGTACAATAAAGGGCTGCGCATGTCAGGCTGTACCGAAAGAACCCAGAGTTCCTCAGAAGACGAGCACGTGTGACTGGCTTGAAATCACAACACTATCAGTAAAATTATGATACCATTAGTTCACTGTGGAACAGGTAAAGTTCTCTAAAACATGATTAATGAATTATTTTCTTCCAATGTCCTCACATTTATTGGACATGTTTCACAAGTTCCCCATTCTCCTACAGGCCATGGGCAAATCACAGCTGTGCTGATATTGAGAACACCGGCACCCTCTCGCTCACGTGTTAATGTGCCTTTTCAATTGCAAATGCTTCTCGCAAATGCCCCTACCATTTGCAAAAGCTGCCAGAATGACTGACAAGCCTCATGGTCACACCTGTTGTCAGAGCAGCTGGATAGACTTTTGCCTCAATACATTCAGGGCCAACGGATGCAGTAGGAAACCAGGTTAACAGCATGAGGCTAAATGTTGGACTGAGCTGGCCTGTCCTGCTATCATTTGCTTTCTTAGCAGGGGTCAGAACAAACCACAATCAAAATGTTGGAGCAGCAAGACAAAATAACATAAAACGAAAGTGTGACAGTGATGTTAAAGGAGAAAGTTTATCTTTAAAAAAATAAATATATATCATTTTCAAAAGAGAGTGTGTTGTGACTATTAAATATGATGCTATAAATAGTTATTTTTTAATGCATATGCACAGTAAGTATTACACCATTTCCACTGAGTGATTCAGAGACCACCTCCATCCCCCAGTTACATCCTGTTACCAGAAACGAGCCAGCACTTGGAGGAAAAGATTACCCTGTAGCCAGCTGGTCAAACATGACTGACCAAATGTCTTGAGATGTGTTCCTATAGAAACAAGAAGCCACTTATGTCGTCCAACTTATACTAAAAGTAATTGAAGTGCCTTGCTAGAATGTAGGCTACTTGTTTCAGCTGTTAAAATGACAAATATTGTGTCAGCAACAGGCTTGTACCAATTAGTATATTTAGTGAAAGAAATGCACTTTGTAAATATGCACTCAAATGTGTTAACAAATGGTGTTTCTGTTATCTTCAAGTACAGTTAATAAAAAAAAGATTGTTTTTAAGATTTAAAGTACACTGCACATCCAATACAGTCAAGCACATTTTTCACAACGCAATAAATTAAAAGAACGGCGGATCACATTCTAAGCATCTGGTTTCAAGGACATTTGGCGTGTAATATTTTACATTGATATTGTATATTGTAGTCACTATGGTTACTGTTTTGAAGGGCTGCCGTCATCGAGTGTTTTGAGGCCCTCCTCGCTCGATTAGTTCAGCCTGACGCAGTGTCACAAGCAGCAAACATTCCTCGCGCAGCTGAGAGTGAGTGAGTGTACAGGGACATGATATCGACTGTCAGTGCTGCTCTTCCCCGCACACAACATGGGCTCAACCGCCCGTACCACCGAAAGCAGAGCCCCAGCTTCACTGCAAAGCCCTGGACTCGGTTCTGTGTCGTGGGTCGCGTGTATTGTTGAGATATTTGAGGTGTAAAATGTGGGTGATGGTGCTGTGGACTCAGGACAAGATGGCAGCAGTATGAGACACACACATCTACATGCTGTGAGTTCAGTCGAAGTGTGTAAAATGATCGGAGAAGACCTGGATTATATCTACTGTTAGTCCGTGTGAAAGGTGAGACTTTTTAATCGGAACGATTTTGTTTTTCTGTTGATCGTTATCTGTTTATGGAACGGTTAAAAACCAAAACGGATGATCACATCGGCTGTGTGTCAAATCATAGTGCGCTTCCTACATAGACTTGTTTTGGGCATCAAAGACGCGTTGCATGGTGCAATTATTAGCTATGACACTGCGAATGGTTTTGTATTTTAATTTATTTATGGACATCGTTCTCGTGCATCCCGTTTAACGTTAGATAACGTTTTTTTCTTAAGATTTGACACAGTCAGTTAAGATACAGCCCAACTTTGGTATGCAACTAGTAAAGATAGATGCATACATAGATAGTCATGCATGCATACGTGTATAATAATGTGCATGTCATTTTGAAGCAGCTCAGATTGTGCAATTAGTTGCACTTGTATTAATGCATTATTAATTTGTAGTTCAATTCTGCTGTTATGTAATGGAAGTTACTGTAGCACGCTACTGTTCCAGCAGTTTTAAGACCAAGAAACCTTTAGTCTTTAACAACTCAGATATTAAGAGTTTATTAGAGGTTACTGTGAAAAAGTAAGTAAGTAATGAGAAAATATAAGAAAAGCTCTTGTCCTCAACAGAGCGCATAGGGCTACTTTTTAAAAGTGCTAATAGAAGTTGTTTTGAAGCGGCATGCATCTGCAGTGGAATAGGTCAAGGGTTAAATAAAAATAGACTCATTTATTACGCTTGAGAAAAAAAACCAAAACATTACCCGTAGTGCTTTGCCAGATTTTTATTATTTTTGTTATCTTAGTAAGGTGAGGGTGGTTTGTTTTGTGAAAATAAAATGTAAACACAATGATGATGATGATGATGATTGCTTTGACAGTAGGAATTAAAGGAGTAATTCACCACAAAATTAGGAGACTTGTGTGATTCATGTCAGATAGGCCTAACCCTCCTCTGTGGAGCACAAACATTGCATATTCGGAGAATGACCTGGTCTTCTTTTCAATGCAATGAAAAAGAAGACCTGGTGGATTTTAAGCTACTGGATTACTAACAGTAATGAATTAAATTTCACCATTTCACCATTTTGGGTTCATCATCAGAGTCAGATTTAAGAGGGATCAATTCCATGGACTTGGATATCCAGTTCAATAGATTTCGATTGATTGTTTCACAACTAATTATAAACAGATTAACAAACTGTCTTGGTGGTCCAGTTACAGATGGATGTTTCATCCCCAAAATATTATTAGAAACCTCTATATTCCTTTTTTTTTTTGAAGAGTGTTGTTAATCGAACAGTTGACTTTCTCTGTATGAGCAATTTCTAAAAATAGGCCTACCTTGTTTTGTGTTTTACAGGTTTAAAAAATTAAATAAGTAAATTATGACAGAACTATCTTTTTAACAGCCCACTTATCTTAGCTTAAAATATGGGGCATGACAGCCTAAGTGCTCATGCATATGGACAGGATATTCTTCATAAATCACTTCAAACAGAATGACGATGAATAAATGATGGCGATTTTTATTTTAGAGCCGAATTTCTGATTTTTGTAATCTGCTGGTTGTCGTGTTAAGGCGACGCTAGAGACAGACAGAGTGTTTTATCTTCCTTGTTGTACGGTGGGCAAGGCTGTTTTCACCAGCAGGGCTTTGCTTTTTCTGAAGAATGAGCTCATTTAGTGGCGGGGGAAGTTCAATAGAGGAGTCACACGATAGCCTGGCTGCCATTTGAGTTCTGCTGAGTGCAGAGACATGTCCACACCAACGGCCCACTCCGGCCTGTGTTACTCACTGTGGTGCGGCTTGCGACTGAAATAGACCTGACTACAGTATGTGCTATGACTCCATGGAATTTACATTTTAAGAGGTGGCTCAGAATGGTCTTTTTTGTTGTTTTCCTGTAACCCTGCCTGTTATTTGAAGTATAGGAAAGCTTTTGGTTTTTAAATAATTATCTTGCTTTATGGCCTTGCTTTCTTGTGCATGCATTTAGTTCCGATCGCTAATTGCCTTGCTTTTTGACCCCTGATATGAGATCCAGCCCCTCCCACCATAAAGTAACACAAACATGCTGTTAACAGAGTTGCTCCTATTTGTCAGTTAAAGAAGGTATCGTTCATATTATTCCAAATCTGCTTTAGTTGGAATTTTGAAGAATGTTTCAAATATTTTTAACCATACAATGAACGATTTTCATCGAGTGGCTACTGTTTTTCATATTCAGATTTATTCAGTTGTAGTCCTTTCCCTGAAATCTTGCTTCATTATTTGTGCTTGTAAAGTATCACAGTTATTGTCACTTCACTTGGGGTTAGGGATTTGAACAGATAAATCTTCCATTTTTTGATAAACAATGCATACTACAGACATCAGTGCTAAGAAATCTTGAAGCTTGTATGACAATTTTATATCCCTTAAATATTCCTTGATGTGGTGAAGTTAGGCCTACATGTCAGCGCTGTCAAACAATTAAATGCAATAAATCACATAATATATACTTTATTGTTAGGGTGAATACACACATATGGTGTATATTTTGAAAATATTATTTTTATATAAAAAAATAAATGTAATATTTAAACACAACATTTTTCTTAAATATATGCATGTGTGTGTCTGTATACAAAATATATACGATATGTAAACAAACAAACAAAAAACGTTTACTGTTTAGGCTACATAAATGTTAAACGTTTATGATTAATATACATGACATATACATTTGGCTACGCTTTAGTTTGGGGACCAATTTTCACTATAGCTACCTATTAACTATGACTTTTGCCTCAATAAAATCCTAATTAGCTGCTTATTAGTAGTTAGTGAGGTAGTTGTTAAGTCAAGGTATGGGACGTGGTTAAGAGACCTATAAAGTATGGTTACAAAATAAGGTTTTGATATTACTTTAAAGACACTACAGCTAATATGCTAGTAATGTGCATGCTAATAAGAGCTAGTTAAAAGTGAGAATTGGTCCCTAAAGTGTTAAACTGTAATTGTGATCTAAAATGATGATGTTTAATACAAAATCCTTCATGATATTATCTATCAAGCATATGCTTCTATCCTGCTTTGACAGCTCTATTATATTGCTCACTTCTAGAATGCTGTAAACGTTCAACTAGTGTGGTTTATATTTATCATGGTTAACAAATTTATCACGGTTTGCTTAATTGTCAGTCGCTTTTTGGTGAAGCCTCATTTGTGTGACATAAACACGCTCACGTGCCACACTGCAGCTGTCTCGTGAACATGATACACAGCCTTTTCAGAGACTCTTGTGTTTGTCAGGCCATTGACCCTCCTCTGTTACCTGACTGGTTCCACAAGCAGGGATGTTCCTAAATGTTAAACTAAACGTTGAACTGCATTCATTTACTTTATTGTTTAGCAAGGCCTCTAAACAGGCCTTTTAAATAATTGTAGAGGTGGAAATTACGCGAAGCTTATTTTCAAAAGAACTAGTGAATGATTACACAGTGTGCTAACTAGATGTGAGTGTGACACGAGATTATTGTTAATCAAAGTCTTTGTCCTAACGGTGATAAGTGATGAGCAGCAGAGGCTTCTATTTTTAGAATGGTTTCTATTTAAGAACATTCAAACCATATGTCCAGTGCCTCTGACAATCTCAGGTACTGATTATTTTGTTGTGTAATGTTAAAAAGGTTTCATTTTAGTTTAGTTTCAGTGAATGTATATCAATGTGCATTACTTTAATTGCTAACATGCATGGAAACGACAGTGGATAGCAGTTTATTCCATGTCTCTTAATAGGCTACTATATGTATTTTTAATCATCGTAAAAATAATGTTGATAATGTTTACATTAGTGCTGCAGGGTTGGGGGATATAGCAAAAAATAAAACCTTCTATATTTTTTATATTATTATTATTATTTTTTATATATTTTTTTTCAGACGTTTCGCCTTTATTGATTATGTAGACTTTGTTGTTTTTGTTGCAGATTGCTAGAATTCAATGCACTTACAAATAAAGCCCGCCCATACACTGTTCTGATTGGCTGTGATTTTGATTGATTAGTTGCACAGTGGAGACAAATTGGTTGTCACTGGAAGACAAATTGGTTTACAGACGAAATTGGTTGTCACTGGAAGTACTTTCAGTTAGGAGGAGTTACACTCATTTTAGGTTCACATAATCCAATAACTCACGAACTCACTGATTCTTTTTGACTGATTCATTAAAAAAGGACCAAATCGTTAACACTCGTTCAGTCATGAATTAAACTTCACTGGTCAAGCTGTTCCAACCCAACTCAGAAATACCGTATATTTTTCTCTGATCTCGAAACCAGATGATTCATTGGGTTTTCCCACAAATTTCCAAGGTTTTACTGTGGTAAGGGTGTGTAAAGTCAGGCATCTTGGAAAGTTGTGCTATTTCAGTGAACACACTAGACACTAGAAAGTGAGATGGAGTACAGTGATTTAAAAGGGAATGAAGTCTGCATACTAGGTTATGTTGAGTATTGAAGTGTAATTTCATTTTAATGATGATTATTAAATTAACTGACATAAAAAAGAAAAAAAAGTTTGTTAATGCTTAATTCTCTTCATCAGAAAATTAAATACTGTGACTTACATAGTTTAAAAGATTTTTTTATTTATTAGACTAATTTTTTTTTTCAACCCTGCTGAATACATTGTTGTTTGACTTATTTTTCCACTCTTTTTTTTTTTTTTCAATTGGAATGCAGACTTTTGTAAATAGCCATTTGCGTTTTCCTTGAAAACAGGGCAATTTGTTAACTGTAACTTCCTCTTCCCTTTCCCTAGTTTTTTTTTTTTGTCTCTCTTTTTCTCAAGGAGGAACAATATTTATTTATTTTTTACCCAACATGCCGAAAGCCCATCAGAAAATGAGATATGTTATATGCTGTCCCCACCATAATTAGACCTTGACCTTCTTTATGGGTGTTGGCATTTTTTTTTTATCTTCTTTTTATTTATTTATTTTTTTCTTTTTCCACCAGGTCAGTTAAGACCAAACCCTGCCTGACTTTAGCCGATTTAATAGGTCCGTTTAATCACATGGTCATCAGAACAGTTCAGACTCCGTAGACTCAGTTCAGATTTAAGTAATCTCATGGATGGATCAGAACAAGACAAATAGTAATGTTATATATCAAAATGTTCTACAAAATCTGTACATAGTATAAGATACTTCTGTGGGTTTGCAGGGGCATGTTCAGAGTTGTGGGGGCCCTAAGCAAATGGTCCTTAGGGGTTGAATTTCGGTGGGGTGTCCCCCTCCATATAAATGAGGTTTGCATGGTGCCTAAATGCACTACTGCGTGATTGAGTTTGCCAGTGAAATCAGCTGTAATGTGGAGTTTGTTCTTAGGATAGGGTTTTAGGTTAATATTAGTTTCAAGATTGCTGTAAAAGCACTCAGCCCTGTATCAAACATGATAAATGCAATCTTTAAAGAAAAGTACAATCGTTAAGGAATTTGGAATGACAAAATTAGATGAAGTTTATTTGGGAAGAATTTCACATCAGAAGTAATTTCGTTAGCATGCCATGTTTAAATACCATTACCTTCAGTGTTGAGGAATAAATGACTAAAATTAACAACACTGAAAACTTTTTTCAGTGGTTTTTTTTTTTTTTTTTGTCTAGTTAACTTAAATATGTTTCAGGACATTTGTTACACACCAATAAAATACTTTAGGTTGCAGTTCAAAGAGTGTTAAAATTAAGGTCATTTAATTTGATGTAGATGACTGTAGATGAGGAATAGAAATCCCACAGGTTATTATTACTTTTTTTTTTTTTTTTCTCTCTCTCTCTCTCTCCCTCTCTTAGTTTTCATTTTTGGAGATGCAATACACTTTTCTTTAAACCTTAAAATAGCTTTATATCCTAATTTTATTATTGGAGCAAATCTTAACCAGCCACCTGATTTGGTTAGAAATGTTTACCAAGAACATACAGTGATCATCTCTAATATAATTTTTGTCAGCAGCAGAATTTGTATGGGTTATTTATTCATTTTAGTTTCTCTGCTTGGACTTGCCAGCCAAATGAATGTGAAATTGGCAGCGTCTTTTCAAAATTTTGGTCATGTGTTGGCCTGTTACAGAAAGCACTCTTATCTCTTTCCCTTTCCTTAACATTTTTTTTCTAATGTGCAAATCAAAGGTGGGTTTGACCCTGGAGTAAAGTGTAAATAATTGAATTACATTAGTACCACAACTTGTGACACAAAGACAGCAGTTTGCTTTACTACATGGAAGTCAATGTTCCTCCTCAATTGGATATTTATTGAAAATAGAGAAGCTATGCAAGCACAGATGATACTGTGCCTTTGGTGTCTCTCCCCCCCCATGTTTTTTTTTGACATAACCGTTGCCTAGAGACCTCGATTCATGGAAACCAATATGAAAAGGTCATTTGAACCTGTGAGCAGTTAGTTGTTTCCCTTTACGGCATTTATTGGAAGGAGGGTTGGTGGGTGTTGGAGGGAGGAACTCAACCTTCTGCTGCAGAGTCATTATCTTGGCCTGTCATTGGCTGCTCAAGGTAGCCTGCTGTTTGCTGCTGTAGCATAGGGGCAAAGGTCAAGTATGATGTCAGCCTGATGATGCAAGCCAATGCACACAGTAGGACAAGATGTTCACACTTAGTTAGTGGACACCTGTGATGTCACACTACAAACTTAGGAAAACACCTCTACAGACATTAATAATTTTGCAAGTTAGTGTTGAATAGGAATTTTCAGGAATTTGAAAGATGATCAGTCTTAATGAAAATGTTCAAATCGTACAATTTATCGTTTTATTGGTTGAAAGTATAACATCATCTGTATGTGGTTTTCTTGTGTTCACAGGTATGGCCTCACAAGTCTTGGTCTACCCACCACATGTTTTTCAAACTCAGACAAGTGCCTTTTGTAGTGTGAAGAAACTCAAAGTTGAGCCCAGTAACTGTGTTTACCATGATAGGGCCTACCCACAGACTTACTTGAATGGTAGAACCCTTGGCATTGCTTACCCGTCAAAAATCACTGCTTCGTTTAAGACACGAGATTCTGTAATCGGCAGACACCGAGGACAGGAGCTTCCATTGCAAACGGCTGCTGTACGCGGTGTGCGACGTCAGCATACCACCACAGCGGTGCAGCAGCAAAAAGGGGGTGTCGCCTCTCAGGATAAGGAGCCGGAGCACCAGGAAAAAGGAAAGGGTTGCAGCAGTGGAGCTACAGGGGCAGTTGGAAGGGGTAGGGGAGAGGGAAGCGACAGTCAAGAAGAAGGAGGAGGTGGAGGACAGTGTGAAGGTGACGAAGGTGGTGGAGGAGAGGACGAGGGTGACCGGGAAGACTGTGGAGTTTTTAACTTGCAAGACAGCTCCCACAGATGCGGGCTGAAACGTAAGAGCGGGGAGCTGGAGAACTTGGGGAGCGCCATGCAGATTGTAGAGGACCTGTCAATGTTACCTGCAATGTTGCAATCAAATTTGGGAAACCCGCCAGTTGCGGTCCCAGCGACAGTCGGTGGAGGGCCTGCAAAGCAAGGTGGAAATTCCGGAAACGGGGATGGAGACTACCAGCTGGTGCAGCACGAGTTGCTTTGCTCTTTGAAGAACACCTACGAGGTCTTAGACTTCCTCGGCCGTGGTACTTTTGGCCAGGTAGTGAAATGCTGGAAACGAGGCACCAATGAGATTGTGGCGGTGAAGATCCTCAAGAATCATCCATCATATGCACGACAGGGCCAGATTGAAGTAGGCATCCTGGCACGCCTCAGCAGCGAGAATGCAGATGAGCATAATCTGGTGCGAGCTTTCGAGTGTTTCCAGCACCGCAGCCACACCTGCCTCGTGTTTGAGATGCTGGAGCAAAACCTGTATGACTTTCTCAAGCAGAATAAATTCAGCCCGCTACCTTTGAAGGTGATCCGTCCCATTCTTCAGCAGGTGGCCACAGCGCTAAAAAAGCTAAAGGCCATGGGACTGATCCACGCGGACCTGAAGCCTGAGAACATCATGCTGGTGGACCCTGTACGGCAGCCCTACCGGGTGAAAGTCATAGACTTTGGCTCAGCCAGTCACGTCTCCAAAGCTGTCTGCTCAACGTACCTCCAGTCACGGTACTATAGGTATGTACAAACAAAAGACCGAGTTGATTGGCAGTTAAAACACAGAGCCATAGATTACTGACAAGCTACGCAATATCACGTTCAGTTTTGCAGGTGATTAATTTGAATTGGAAAGCGATATTGTCAGTGATTTTTTTGGCTCTGTGTGTAAACTGCTGCTCCATTCGAAAACAGGATATTGAGATTTATCGGTAATCAAGGAACTGCCTTTACTGACTAGATGTGCATGATTGTCCCAATTAGGGCTGCAACTAACGATTATTTTGATAATTGATTAGTTGGTCAATTATTTTTTCGATTAATCGGATAAAAACTAAACGCTTCTTTAATTTGATGTTTTGCTAATAACTATATATATATATATATATATATATATATATATATATATATATAT
>JAUCMR010000043.1:6287452-6315565 GCA_032357425.1 Enteromius argenteus | reverse complement strand
TCTAATCAGAATTTTCACCAAATAAGTAAAGATCACACAAACAAGGAAATGTTTAACAAAATCTACCTTAATATAATGAATATTAATAATAATAATACTAAATAACTGCTAAATAATATAAAAATTACAACAGTGGATCATTTTTATGTAAAACAAAAACAAAAAAAAATGCTTTCCTCAAGATAAACAACATTAATATACAAACATTTGTAAATACAGGAATACTTTAGTGCAAAATAAAAAGGACCAGTGCACTGACCCAAGACTTGGCAGACATCATCTTCAAATAGAATCAAAGCATTCAATGGGTTTAAAGACAATCTTCCCTTTTCCTCCGTTACAGCAAAGATGGTGACAGCTGCCTTCCATAATTCACCAGGCTCCCTATTTCTAAATGCAGTAAAATGTTGTTAGTATGTCACCAAATATCATATCTAAACAAAGAAGACATCATATTTACATTTTCATAAATGAAAATAAAGGAGAGAAAGATTAGGTGTTTATTCAATAAGATATGTGGTTTTAAAACCCTGTAGCACTTTACAAATCTGTAAGACCTTTGTTCATCGTCAGAACACACAACAGATTTTTGATAATATCCAAGAGCTCTCTGTTCCTAAACATAAACTACAATGTTCCCTAAAATGTACTAAAATGCAACTAAAATGTTCCCAGGCCCAGAAATGCAGCAAGCACATTGCTAAAACAGTTCATGTGACATCAGTGGCTCAAACATAATTTTTATGAAGCTACGAAAATACTTTTTGTGCATAAAGAAAAAAAAAAACTTTATTCAAGAATTATTCTCCTTCGTGTCACCCTAGGGCACCATTGTGGAAAGTATCACAACACATATTTGTGCGTTCCTCTGCAGTAAACAAGGCTCAGCGCTTCCATGTTCTATGTTACCAGCATCAATCGCATGCGCTGATTACATGCCGAAATACTCTTGATAATGGTGATAGGTGTGATTTAGAAGAGAAGAATTGTTGAATGAAGTCATTATTATAATTTTCTTTGAGCACAAAGGTATTTTCCTAGCTTCGTACAAATGAGGTTGAGCCACTGATGTCACATGGATTTTTGTAATGATGTCTTTGCTGCATTTCTGGACCTGGAAACATTTCAGTTGTGTTGCTGTCTATGGAGGGTCAAAGAGCTATCAGATTTCATCAAAAAATATCTTAATTTGTGTTCCGAAGATGAACGGAGGTCTGATGGGTTTGGAACAGCATGAGGATGAGTAATTAATAACAAAATTTGCATATTTTAGTGAACTATCCATTTAAGAAAAAGTGAAATGTTGATTTCAGCAAAAAGGTTAAACTGAACTGAAAAAGACTTCACTTGTATTCTTTTGAATCAACACAAATGCAAAAAAAAAAGCCTTTATATTAAATATGACTGGACTTTAGTTTTATGTCATTATTTTCATCTGTGCTGTGTATTCATGATTTGATCAATCAAAAAAAAAAAAAAAAGATTTTTGCTGCTGGTAATTTCATCATTACATTTTCATAGCAACTCGTTTGTCTGTGTCTGGCTGTGAGAAACCACAAAAATATTTCTTTTTCACTGACGAACTTGTCGTTGATAACTTTTGATGTGATGGCGCGTTAGCTCTGCTTCTCTGTTAGCTAATGTTACACGCATTAGGATAACTGAGCTGGTTAATCTTCAGATGAACTTGAATAAAACAAAAAAGTTCAAAAGTGCTTTAAATAGGAATAAAGAAGTTTGAAGTGCTTACCTGATATTTTCCGTGACCGCGTCGCGAGCCTCGCAGCTGTGATCCCGGGAGTAAGTGAGCTCATGAGCTGCTGGAGATGTGCCTGACTGAAAAATGTGTGCGTTTATTTGAAAAACAGCCAGATAATATTTTATCTCATGTAAAATGAATTACTTTAATAGTATTAATCTAGGCTTAATATGAAACAGATTGTTGTATTTATTATATTATCATTTAGTTATTTAATTAGTTATGAAAGGTTATACTGTATATGACCATTATTAGGGTATTTAAGTGGTTATGAAAGGTAAAGCATAAAACCTGTAACCCTGTGTTATATAAGTCTTCTCAATAAACAATGTTGGAAAAATCATTAATTAAGCTCATATTTTTTTTAAACATTTTGTGGTCAGCCATTTAGATGTAATAATCATAGACTGTATGGTAATAGATTAAATTCATTTATAATAACTTATTTAGATTGAGTTATGCTTAACGATATTAGGTTATATATTGAGTTAAATTATCTTTTTACAATTTTTGAGATAAATTATCTCGTTTCATTTAGCAACTTTCACTTTTAGGTTTTACAGTGCAGTAACTTTTGTGTAAGGAACAGGCTGAACGTTTTGACATTTTGAAATTTTTCACAAAAAATCTTCAACTGTACCTCAAACCTTATTTGGACTTTTTGACTGCGTAATCTGGAACTGAGGGGATTTTTTTGATGCCTACCCATATTAATGGGGAAAGTAAAACTAAAAATAAAACAGAAGAATGCAATTTCAAGCATGTATGAATTAAGTCAAACAATGACACAGCTTTTATTTTTGGTTTATCTTTTAAAGGTGTAATATGTAATATTGACAACTAATGGTTGAAATGGGTACTGCAGTCCAAATTTAGAGGGCCCTCGCAAAGCACATGTGCGCACATGTCTGAATCCACTTTTACTGGTTTAAAAGTGGGGAAAAATGGTCTGCGCATCCGGCACATGGTCTAAAAGTGTTGTTCAAATACATTTGCTATTTAAACTGACTGTAGCATTGTTTTCCAAAGAAACATAAATATCTGCAATCATATTATAGTATTTTATTTGTATGCTGTAGTACAGTCAAAAATGCACCTGAAAAAAGCTCATGTGGTGCAAATGTTCTCATCTTTGTGTTGAATTTCTTTGGATCACTTGATGCTTCTCTGAAGCTTTCCTGCATGATGTCAGTTTAGAACAAAGAGGTATGGGTTATTTATTTATTTGTTTAGTTTTTTTTCTTGGCATATATTCTGCCCCAGTCTGGTTTGAGAGGTCAAAGGGTCATATGATCTGATTTTAAGATGTGCCACTGCAGGTTTTGCACCTCTGCAGTCCCCATGTGACACTGAGCATCTAATAGAACTTTCTCTCACACCATAGTGCCGTTGACGTAAGAAGACACAGAAAACGGCCACGCGCCCCCCCCTCCCGTGGGTTTCACATAAACATGACTCCATAATTCAGCCGTTTCTGCGTGTTGGTCAAAACACGTGCTGTGTTCTCAACGTGTTATTGAGAACACATGCTGTTTCTAGGCATCTGACGGTCTTTTGTTGATGTATCCATTTACGCTGGACGGTGTTAAAACATTAACAATGATCGAGTTCACCAAGCTCTGTTTCACTCTTTCCCATCTGTCTCTCCTCAGATCCGCTACATTTCTCAGACACAGGGTCTGCCAGGAGAGCATCTGTTAAATGTGGGGACGAAGACGTCTCGCTTCTTTTGCCGAGAGTCAGACTCGCCATATGCGGCCTGGAGACTTAAAGTGAGATCAAGAACTATAACACACACACACACATCACTTACCCAAGACACCTGTATGATGTTTACTAATGATAAATATACGAAAGCATTAGTGGTTAATATTATTTTTTGGCCAACCTGTGCACTCTTGATTATATCTTCAGAAAAATATATTTTGCTTAAATATATCAGTCTATATTAAAGTATAAATTTAATCATTATTTGTACAATATTTTATGTATTTCAAAATAATTTTCTTAACTTTCTATTGTGATGTTTAAATATTTTATAATTTTCTATATTTGTTGTGGGTTACCATGCATTAAAGTAAATAAGGTCTGTTTGATTTTTTTTTTTTGTGGTGGGTTTAATAGCTATACTTTTTGCATATGTTTCAGTCCACAGAAGAGCATGAGACAGAGACGGGGCTGAAATCAAAAGAAGCCAGAAAGTACATCTTCAGCTGTTTAGAAGACATAGCGCATGTGCGTATCCTTGGATCAAGAACACAAGTTAGAAAATTCTACTTTTTCCATAGTCTAGGATCAATCACATCTGGTTGCAAATAGAAAACTAATTTTGTGCTGTGTGAGTTAAAGTGTAACATGAAGAAATCATATCTAGGCAAATGTGCCAATATTAATCACTAGCACCGCATTGAGTTTGAATTTATTCACTTTTTCCCTCAAATGTTCTAAGGTGTATGTCAAATTTAAATTAATGTGATTTTTATAACCGTATGCAAGATTGCAAGATGAACAATTAATCTGTTATATCATTGTGATTTGATACACTTTAACATGATTATTCTAATGATTTTTAACATGATGTAGAGTTTTTGTTGTTGTTGTTTTTTGTTGATAATGTTGATGTTGATCATTTTGAGTCCTTAGAATTTCATGCATTATATATAATACAGTTTTATAGGGTTATAAGGACACTTCATTTTCTCTTTTCATTTCTTTCAGTGTTCACTTAATATTTATTACAGAGCTCAGTGCTTCTTGAGTTTAGAAAGGCAATACAAATACAAAAATCTGTGGTATATTTTCACAGGAAAACACCACAAGAAATGCCGCAAACATTGCTGCCAGTTTTCAGAAAAGCAGCAGCCAAAATCATTGTCAGCTGCAAAAAAAAAAAAAATCTGCAAAATCCTGGAGTGACTAATTAGCTGATTTGGTACTCAAGAAACATTTCTTATTATTATTATTTTTTAAGGATTCTTTGATAAATAGAAAGTACAAAATAGCATGTATTTGAAATAGTAAATACATAATGTACTATTGATTTCTTTAAAGAAGACTTACTAAATGATCTCCATTTGGATTCTCTTCAGTATGCTTTCTGTGTGTGCTGATACTATGTAAGCCTCAGCATGACACTTTTTGTCTTTTTTTGTTGTTGTTTTCTTTTTCTTCAGGTGAATCTAGTGATGAATTTGGAAGGCTGTGATTTGTTGGCAGAGAAGGTTGATCGTGCAGAGTTTGTGGGTTTGCTGAAGAAGATGTTGTTGATAGATGCAGAGGAAAGAATCGCCCCGAGTGATGCCCTTAGCCATCCTTTTGTTACCATGCAGCACCTGTTAGACTTCCCCCACAGCAACCAGTGAGCGGCTTTTCATTCCTCAACCTTGTTCACGATTCATTGCTTCTGACTATTGAGGATAAGCGCTTGACGGATGTTTTGTGTTCTTTATTCTGCTATTATAGTGTCAAATCGTGTTTTCACATTATGGACGTGTGCTGCTCACGACCAGGCAGTTATGAGTCTCTAAGTCGGACCAAGGCTCAGTTTGTCAGGACTGTCCCAAGCACTGCTGCAGCGCCCAACATTACCCTGCCCTTCTGCAAGGTGACTGGCATACACACTCAGGTAGTGAAAACATTGGTATTACTGCTAGAAACACTTCAATGCTTCTAAAAAGCTTGTGAACACTTAAGGTTTTTTTTTGTATTTTTGCATAATTAACTCTCATTTTTGCTCAGAAATGTCTTTTGACTGAGGCATGGCAAACTTTGTTTGCTCTTACGGTTTTCACTGTTTACTGTATACACTTCCTGTTTTCTAGTTTCCCAGCAACCTTGTAAAAACAGTTTTTTGATGCTATCTGCAATGCTTTTCAAGTGAAGGTCAAAGCGGTGCGTGACGCATGTGTTGAAGGCCTCGAAGTTTATGTTCCTGTAGCTCAAAGAGTAGAGCAGCTTCTCAGAAATGCATTGACTGATATGATAACGAAATAAAGTACCACCTTGAACGTAGGGTTGTCAAAATGTCACTGTTACTGTGGGTAAAAGTCACAGCTTAGTTTTTAATAATCCCTGGGTCAGACGGTATATGCAGTTCTTCTTACTATCAAATGAAGATCCACCGATATGCTCTTCATACCAGAGTCTAGTATCTCTTTAACATATTTTATTTAAATTGTGCTGGTTTAAGTTTCTGTATCAAATTATTATACTCCACAAACACACTCCGAGTCAACAGAGTCAGAGTTTTACCTGAAGTGAACTTTAAAAAGCCTTGTAGAGGAATTTAAATTGGTCATTTGTACCATTTCAACTTGTTATTCACCAAGCAAATAGCAAAGGAAGTTGGAATGGCATTAAAACACCAACCGATCAACCAGATTTTCACAGCACAATTATTCTGGCCAAAGGAATTAATGATAAGTGTCTATAGAAATTAAGAGTGTCTCACAGTAGTAGCTACACACACTGTTTACATGCACTAATTTTGCTGCGTTCATGTTAGTATTGACTGTAACTGCCATTTTTGCCTTGATCTAAAAATAAACTGACAAGAGCCAACCAGTTCAGAAGGTGTGAGACAAAAGTAAAATGTTTGTAATATAATATAAATGTGTGTATTTATTGTGCATATACACATGATGTTTGTAAATTAGAACATAAACATTAACATTTTAATTGGATGATTTCAGGACTACATCACCCCTTTCAATCCGATCAAAGTTTAATTAGGATCGATTGAGGTGATTACATAAATGCTTGTCAGTCTGATTAAACCATCAGTCACATTACAAACATATTATTTGGATGCATGCAAAATTGCATTATCTTCTGTTTGATGAAGGCACAGTACTAGCCACTGGACTTTTTTCAATAATATAAGCTTCCTTTGCATAAAACTGCCTGCCAAATGCATAAATGGGTTACCTTTTTACACTTTTCTTGATGTAAGTAACTGCTTACATTATATTGTACCTGTTTATATTATGTACTGCATTAGTTATCTTCTCTCACAGTTAGTTGGCTTTCTAGTTTTAACGTTAGTGGGCTCCGACAGTGCTATTATCAAGTGTGACAAGCTGGTTACAGCTAAAAAAAAAAAAAAAAATTTTTGACGATTTTAATCGTCAAATATATGTTAGATATTTATAAGGCATGCGGAATTCCTCCTTCATTTGCCCACCAGATACAGTATTACATCACCCCTTCTTTAGTTTTTTTCTATTCCTTTTGCTCTGTCTTGCACTCCTGTCACTTTGTTCTTTTGTTGTGGCTTCTGCTTCTTGCCTTTTATTTTGTTAACGTGTAGAGAGTCACGTTGACTCATTCCGCATGACATGCACCATTCAGCGCAGGTGATGACAGCCTGTCAAAACACGACTGTCACAACACGCGCTGCCTCTGATGACATTTAAAATAAACCTCAATGTAGTCTTTCTTCCTAAAAAAGAGGCAGTCAGAAACGAGCGTTTAATGATACGTGTTGCTGTATTTCTTTTAGATGTCCATGTAAATGACTCTTATCACTTGTGCATCATGATCTTTTTTGTATCTCACAAATTTGAACCCTTATTGCCGTTGCCATGGCAACATTGCTGACATCATGGCAACGTGGAGTGAGCATTCGGTTTCCAAGGAGAGGCACCGCAGAAAAACTTTCTACCCACACCAGACTGACCTGAGATAACATGGAGAGCTTGTTTTAATGCAATTTGATGACCCTTGAAGCATGGTAGTTTTTTTTTTTTTCCTTTACATAATGTGTCTCTCCTTGACTCCTTTTGCAACATTCAATTTTGCAAACTGGTAAATTGTATTAAAAGAAATGAATCTAGTTGGCTGTTCGCAATTACCTCAAAAAGAAGAACATTGTCTGTGTACCTACTGAAGGGGTCGCACTGGTCATGTTCATGCAGTCTTGAGCATGGTTGTGCTGTTAATACAGTTTGTGTTATTTAGTACCTTAGAGTTATGGCTATGAAGCTTGGGTGTGTTAACTTTGATCGAAATACATGGATATGTGTCTACGTTGCCATATAATATAGTCTAATGGACAAAAAATAAATTGCCTATTGCCTCAGGTGTATAAAATCAAACACCAAGCCATGCAACCATCCATTAACAGGCATTTGTGAAAAAAGGGTCACTCTGAAGAGCTCAGTGAAGGAGACCATCAAGCCAGTTTGTCAAGTTTTATCCCTGATAGATATCCCACGGTCAACTGTAAGTGGTATTATTGAAAAGTGGAAGCGTTTAGGAGCAGCAGCAATTCAGTCACAAAGTGGAAAGACCATGTAAAGTCACCGAGATGGGTCACTGAGGTGCATGGTATGTAAAAGTTCCCCCCACTTTGCTGATTCCATATCTGAAGAGTTCCAAACTTCCACTGGACTTAATAACAACTCAAAAACTAGGTGGTGGGAGCTTCATGGAAGGGGTTTCCATGATGAGCAGCTGCTTGTGAGCCTCACAGCACAATGTCAAGTACAATGCCAAGTGTTCGATAGAGTGGTGTGAAGCATTCCACCAATGGACTCTGGAGCAATGGAAATGTGTTCTGTGGAGTAATGAATCATGCTCCTCTATTTGACAAATGTCTGATGGTCGAGTCTGGGTTTGACAGATACCAGGAGAACGATACCTGTCTGATTCCATTGTGCCAGCTGTAAAGGTAAGGGGATGTTTTTCAGAGGTTGAGCTTGGCCCATTACTTTCAGTGAAAATAAATCTTAATGCTGTAGCATACCAAGACATTTTGGCCAGTGCTATGATTCCTTTGTGGGAACACTTTGGGGAAGCACCTTTTCTATTCCAGCATGACTGTGTCACAGTGCAAAAAACAAAGTCCATAACATATGGTTGGATGAGTATAGTGTGGAAGAACTTGACTGGGCTGCACAGAACCTTGATCTTAACCCCATTGAATGCCTTTGGGATGAACTGATGCAGAGATTGCAAGCCAGAGTCCAGACTTTTCTGTCCAACATCCTTGCCTGACCTCACTAATGCTCTGTTGGATGAACGAGCTAAAATTCCCAAAGAAACACTTTGTAATCTTGTGGAAAGCCTTTACAGATAAATGAAAGCTGTTTTTGTTGCAAAGGTGCATGGGCCAACTCTATATTATTTTCTGTGTAATTAGAATGTCATGTCATTTTTCTGTTTGCTATGGTCAGGTGTCCCACTACTTTTCCCTGTTTAGTGTATAGCTGAACAGCATATATTTAAATATAAAGAGCAATAAAAAAAGAAGAAATGTATATAGACATGTACAAATATAAAATAAAGCTTGATAACAAATTATCTTGTTCAAAAGACATCAGTTGCTTGCTTATACATCAGTTACTTTCATCAGTGACTTCCTATTAAGAACCAAGCCAATGAACTTTTGACATAATTCTAAAAAACTTGATATTTATTTTCATTTACGTGTTTACATGCGGTCTTGTGACAAACACAAAAATGATATAATGTTAAATAGATTTATCTGGGCAGTACTGATGTTCTCTCTATTAATGTTGTGTCGCCCCCTGTTGGACATATGAATGCAGTTCACTTTAATGTGTGTCCTAACAAACAAGCAAGGAACAAAAAATAATGGCTACCAAAGTATACACGTTTTGTGTGTGTGCGTGTTTGCACCTGCAGTGCACAGTATTTGATCAAAAAAGTACTGAAAATGTAGAGTCACATGCCTATGGTTTAAAGTAACTTTTAGTGTTAAGTTCAGGGTTATTACCTAGTTATTACACAGTAATTACAAAGTATGTAAATACAGAACAAGAATGTGCGACTGAATATCACTAATTTAGGCTTTGTCTTTTAGGCTTTATGTTCTGATTTTTCTCTTCTCATTTTGTAGGCTTTAGCCTCGTCCGCTCCTTCGGTGATGCATCCTGGAATACCTCTCCAGACAGGAAGTGCTCAGTTTGGTGACTCTTTTCAACAGGCGCTTATTCTCTGTCCCCCAACCTTGCAAGGTAATACAGTTGCATATTATTAACAATAATACATGTCAGTGTTAAGAATCATTAAGATGCTATTATAGTTTTTCTAATATTTTAATTTAGTTATAGTTAATGAGTCAATGTTTTAGGTCATTTTGTTGTGTTTTTGTCTTTTGTTATAATGTTTTTATTATTTTTTTGTTATATTACTAATTCAACTTCTTAAGCAAATAATAAATGTTGTTTTTAATTTTTTTATTTAATTTTTATTTTATTATTGTTTTTTTCTTTCTCTTCAAGTAATAAAAATTGTTTTAGTTAATGATAATAAACTTCCTCATTTCACAGGTCTCCCAGCCAACCCAAAAAAGCCAACGGGATACTCAGTGCGAATGGAAAGTACAGTACCACTGGTGACACAAGCTTCTGCCATACAGCCTCTACAGATCAGGCCGGGGGTCATTACACAGGTAAAGTGATTTTGGTTCATTTATCCCTAACATAAAGTTAAGCTGTTTTTGAACTTGTTTCACTTATTTTATTATTATTATTATTTATTTTTTTTTTTTCACAGCAAGCATGGTCAAGTCGTGCCCAGCAGATCCTGGTGCCCACCTGGCCTCAGGTGGCCCCGGTGGCTCCTGTGGTGCCTTCAGCAACAACAATGGCCTCAGAAACAGTGGCAGGTCCACAAAGACTAGCGGATTGGGGGTGGGTGAAACGAGTCTCTCTGTCATTGTGTGTGCTGCTATATTTATTTCTCAATTGTTCTGATGTTGTAACACGTTTCAGACTCTTGCGTGAGTCATCTTTCTTTACACGGTTTGAAAGACTCTGTTTCTCTTTATCTATTGCAGGAAAGTTCATTCCCTTGGCAACCATTACAGCTCCATGATGCCCCACCACCAGCCACTGTTAACCAACCCAATGGCCATGTCAGCTCACCAGCCTATCAGCATAGGGATCGCTCATGTGGTGTGGCCGCAGCCAGCTGCAAACAAGAGAAATAAACCATCTTCAAACAGGTTAGTCCACACATCATATCCAGATACTCGGTTGATGTATGAAGGACTGGAAGTGTCACTTGAAATCAAAATGTGAAGTAAACAATTATTAATTAATTAATTAATTAATTAAAATAGGTTATGAAATTACTTTACAGAATGACCAATAAATGGTCATTTTTTAGAAACTGTAAATATGCAGTTGAATATAGAAATAATGTTCTGATGTTGTAACACATTTCAGACTGTTTTAATTGTGTTTATTTCAAGTTTATTAAACTATAGAAGTTTGCAGAAATAAATAATTGCAATTGATAAGTAAATGGACATTGATCAGACAAGTGGACATCTAAATTTTAAATACAGTGCAAAAATGGAAAGTGCAAATTATGGTATTGGTATACAATCCTTTTTTTTACATTACCACATTTTAAATTAACATTTAACAGTTTACACTTCCATATAAAATGAAGTATTATGACAAAATAATATTATGTTCAATAATTTGTTTTTCTGTCATAATACTTAGACACTATAATGTATTTAAAAATCATCGTTATAATCATTGTTTAAAAAATTAACAATAATCACCAATAAATGTATTTTAAATGTAAAAAAATGTAATTTAATTTTTTCATAAAAAACCTTTGAGCATTTTGTCACAAAGCACTAAAGTAACTTTTATCATGATGTTGTCTTTTTTGACAAACACCTCTCTCCCACAATACCCTCTGTTTGCATCCATTACTCAGCATTCCAAACACATTTTATTGGTTAATTTGTAAAGAAAATTAATAGTTTATTTTTAAAATGTAAATATTTAAATACATTTTTAAATATTCATTACAAAATACATCAATAAATATATCAGCATTCCTTTACATAATCATTTTACAAGCAACTTTGCAATTAGCATTTCAAAGTTGAACACTTTTGTCTTTTGGTAAATGTTGGTGGAAATTTCATCCCCAAAACACACTTTAGCAACGTTAATCAAGAAGTAAGTTTACTTTACACACACTTTGCCCTCCAAATTGATGAACAATGCTTTTTTTTTTTTTTTAAGTGTTATTAGCAAGCAATATCAGTTATGTTCTTGCCATGCCTACCTATGCTCATCTAATTCATCATTATCATCCCCACCAGAAGTAACAACTTCATGTACTGCTCCAATTCCCAAAATTCATCATGCCAGTCCCCAAAGATGGTAGACAGTGCCAAAAACACAGAGGAGGAGGCAGCGGATTGTGTGGTGGAGGCGGAGTCTGAGGCGGTGCCAGAGGAGGAGCCTGTGTGCTGTAAAGCAGAACCAGAGTATGAGAACTCACCTGTGTCTCAGAACCAGAGACAGACCATTGTGATCGCCGACTCTCCGAGCCCTGCAGGGAGTGTCATCAGTATCAGCAGTGGAACAGATGAGGAGGGGCCGGACACTCAGAAACATTCACTAGAGTGAGTTGACTGTATAATATGTTTAGAAGTTAAAAAAAAAACAAAAAACAGTCAGCATATATTGACCCCAATGTTGCTCTTAACTTTCTTCAATGAAGCCAAAGATGAAGCAAGAAATTTTTCCCTCACAAAAATTACTGGAGACCAAATGTGTCCCATCTTTGTTTTGCCATATTTTATACCTCCTTCAGTCTAATTATTGTTATTAATAAATTCACAGTAATTATTAGTTTTGTTTTGTTTTGTTTTGTCAAAATCACACACCCCTTAAAGGCAGTGTTTAAAAAGTGTACACACTTTGTTTCAGGTGTAAGGGTAGCCCGGAGTGTGAGGCATGTCAGAGCACACTGAATATGGAGCGTGTGTGTTCCCTTAGCAGTCCTGATTCAACCCTTAGCACCAGTTCATCAGCTTCAGAACAGTCCAGCTCCTCCCCCTGCAAGAGACACAACAGGTTTGACCTTCACACATGCACATATTTACCAGTAGTTTAAGGACTCTTCACACTATGACCAATATTGGTGTGATATATGAATGGCTGTTCAAACAGACAAACAATTGCCTGCCATACATGTAATTTTTTAAGCTTTATTCTAGTGGTGTGATCTCTTTTCCATCACACTGCAAACAAAACTGGTCAACCAAATGGATTTGTAAGTTTGGTCACATTCCCAGAGCTGCTGCTGTTACTTAAAACTACAACTTGGTGGTGCTCAGGAACTAACTTTTTGCTAAGCAACAGGAAATAGCAAAGAAACAATCCAGAAGTGGCTCCCCTTCTTTGTCCCCTTGTATTTGGTGTTGTTTCATAAATACCAATCAAATCTGAACGGCTGGTCGAGAAAATGTAATACTGTTGGACTTATTTTCTTTTGAGACATTTTGTTAGTGTGAACACAGCTATACTTTACCTATAATTCTACTTTGTTTGTATAAAGCTTTAGACTTCTTCTCTGTTTGTATAAAGCTTTATAATTTATAATTGCTTACCATTCTACCTGTGAGAGAACTTTTTTTAAATAGTAAAATCAAAAGCCTTGTTTTTAAATTCTAAAATTTGCTCTCAAGATAATGCACTTGAACATGCAAAAATATGCAGTGGAATTGACAATATGACAATTGTTTGTTCGAGACTGCGATATATATATATATATAACTTAGAAACGTATACACTTATACTTATGTACATTTGTGTTTTTTTTTTTTTTTTTTTACGTTTTAAAGAAGTTTCTTAAGTGAAATATTATTGCAATTTAAAATACATTTTAATAAACTTTTAAAAAATAATGTGTTCATGTGAAGCAAAGCTGAATTTTCATCATCAATACTTAGTCTTCTGTGTCACATGATGCTTCAGAAATCATTCTAATATGCATATGTATAATCAATATTGAAAACTGTTGTGCTGCTTCATGTTTTTTCTGACCTGTGATATTTATTTTTTCCAGGATTCTTTGATAAATGAAAAGTTATATTAAATAGTGATAGTAAAGACTTTTACTATTGTTAGAAAAGACATCCTTTCCCAAAATCTACCCCAGACAGGTTATAAATAAATTAATTAAATTCCACACAATTCTTACATATCATAAATTCACACATCTAAAGCATCTTCAGTAGCTCCATTTTTAATAAAAACACCTCCCAGATATCCAAAAATTCAGAGGGTTGGTTTCTTATTACATATATTTATTTTTTTCTTTTAAGAGCTAAACATGTTAATTTTTTCAGCCATAATCCAATGGAAGGGCAATTGGTATTTTCCAGCGCAGGGCAATAGAATGTCTATCTTTTTAATTCTATTAATCAAACATTTAAAGAAAAAAGTATCACATGTTCCAAAAGAACATTTTAAGCGGTACAGCAGTTTCAACACTGATAATAAACCAGCATATTAGAATGATTTCTGAAGGATTATGTGACACTAAAGACTGAAGTTATGGCTAATGAATATTCAGTTATGTATCACAAAAATAAATTCTATTTTAAAACATATTAAAATGGGAAACCAGTATTAGAAATTGCAATAATAGTTCACAATACTACTGTTTTTTTCTGTATTTTTGAGCAAATAAATACAGCCTTTATGAGCACTTTAGACTTTATTAAAAAACGTCAAAAAATCTTACTGATCCCAAAATTTCAAAAGCAGTTACATACACACACACGTATGAAGTATTCCATTCTAAGCACTCTTTTTCAGTGAGTGTGTGTGCTTCATGTGTCTGATCACTATTTATTTGATCTTTGTTCAGTATGTCAGAAGATGAGCGTGAGAGTGGATGTGATACGGTAGATGGCTCGCCTGCGTCTGTGTCCTCCAGTCGAGCTGACAGCCCTTTCCTTGAGGCCACCTATATCAATGATAACAACCAGAACTGCAAAACCATTGGAACTACAGAGGCCGAGTCTGCCAAGCTGCCGGTCCGCACCATGGTGGTGCCGCCCATGCGGGTTCAGAATAATGAACCGATGGTTCGCATAGGTAACAAATCTCACCATACCAATCTGAATTCAAGACTGACAAACAGTTAAAATGCTGTGTGAAAAGTATTAATATTATTTAAAGTAACAAAGGCCAACTAGGTGAAAAGTCTGACTGAAAAGTCATTCAAGTTCAAATGACCACACTTCTCAGTGGATACAAATAGGTCTAGTTTGAAGCAATTTTCCATAGGTCACTCCCAATGTAAGTGACAAGATTAGACATTTACAAATTTTAAGCAACTTCATAATGGTATCTCATAAGGGATGTTTGTTAAATCTTGAGTAGTGTTGGTGATAGAGAAATTCTCCAGATAGTAGAAAAGCTTTTCAAAATAATAAGAGACACTACACACACATAAGCAATCATCAGGGACAGCAGTCAAAACTGGTGGACCACTGCACATTTGTTGTGCAGTTCTTTGTGAACTGAAGATTAGGAGGAGCATCTGTTATTTCCTACTTTAATTGCATGTGTTTGGGAAATACTGATGTATATTTTCAGATTTGGTGAAAAAAATAAAATAAAAATGTCTGTCTAAAACTGAAACTGCACCATGCATCTTATGGTAAGGCCAGGTCAAGGTATTATAATCTTGAAATTTATAAAACTTGAAATTCATTTTTTTTATTATTATCATTATTTCAAATACGAGGTTTACTCCAAGTTAATACCTTTGATCTAAGTGCAAGAAAACGGCATTAATTTGATTTGGTGATTTTTCTGAATTTCAAGAAGTTTAAACATATCGAGCACAATTTCAGGTTTCCAAGGAGTGTTTCCTAAGTTTGCCTGCTCTTTCCATCATTCTACTTATAGAGCCATTGTGCCCACCCAAAGGCCGCGGTGGTTCCAACAGACAGCCGCCCTACTCTACGTTACTGGTGAATCGCCAACAGAAGACAGCACAGGCTTTCCCGCCCCTGCAGCCCTCTCAACAGCAGCTCCCCTTTGGACAGGTCAGTTGTGTGTCATTTGATTGGTCGTTGTATAGTCAGACAGATATAAAGATACTACTATTGCAACATACTAATGCAAATAATAAATATATTAGAAGTGAAAAGTAAATAAATAAAAAGCAGAGATGTGTGAATTAAAAAAATAAAAGTTGATGCCTAAAAGTTGAATAAAATTATTGATGCCTTTTTACAGTGAGCATGAGTTTTGCTACGATACATATTTTATGACCACATTTAAGTAAAAGCACTGTATGTAAAATGACATTTTATAATTATGAAAAAAATAATAATAATTAGGGATTTACAATATTATCAGAAGCTATAGCTTACATAAATAAAAATCACAAACATGAGACATTATTTACTATATGGAGATTTACTGAGTAATATGTATTATATTTTTTTCAAATGAATTATGAAAATTTAAATACTGTATAGATTTTTTTTTTTTTTTTTTACAAAATCATCTATTAATGTTTTTAGGGCTTTCAATGAACTCTCATTAAAAAAAAAGGAAAACAGTTTAATACTTCTAAGAAATATGTTTTTGCTCAAAACCAATCAAAATATATGTCGGTATCGAACATTTTCATATTTACATTATTTTACAAAATAGTTGATCGCCACTTGCGCTCTTGGGAATAAACTGATTGGTTTGTGCTCTAGGTCCAGCATTATGGGTCGTCCCACCAGGAATGGAACGGCAACTACAGCCACCGCCGGCCTCAAGCGTTCATCCCACCCACCGTTCATGGCCACACATTCACACTGCCTCACGGCAGTCCCACTCACACAGCCCACCCTCCTCAAACACACCTGGGCGTCCACCCTCACACCCAGGCGACTTTACTGTCCTACCCCCCTTCAGGGCCCCTGGTCACAAATGCCCCAATGGCCCACCTCTTGGCTTCACCTGGGGCGACACGGAATCACGTCTTTCAGCCGGCTTATGGCCTCTCCCATCCGGCGGGACACCTTGTGCACCAGGTCACTGTGGGGCTCAACCGCCTCTTGCCCTCTCCAACCCTCCACCCTCAAGGCCAATTCAAGCCTCTGTTCCCCCCACACTCCTTCATCGCATCACCCGCATACGCAGGCTTCCCCCTCAGTCCCACCAAACTAAACCAGTACCCATACATCTGAGACTCGCTCCGCAACCCTCTGGAGGGCCATAGACACGGACGTAATGCCAGGCTCTCTATAGAAACCACAAACGTCCTGGTTCTCACACCCAAAGCCATGGCGCAAGCGAGGAAGAAAAGAATCGATTGATTGAGTGCAATTAAAATGAGCTTTAAAAAAGGAAAGGTTTGGAAAGTCTTTAGCAAGTAGGTAAAGAAAGCGCACGGTTGAGAAGTAAGTGATTGGATAAATAAGAAAAAAAAACTGTTTTGCACATTTGATACATTACCTTATCGGATTTTCAGATCTTCAGATTTGAGCGCTCCTCTAATGAATATCAACAACGGACGGTGTCCAAAATCATGTGATGGTCAACTTATTTTTATACATTGCCTTTACCTTGTATACAACACACGTTTGTTTGTAAAGACAGCCCTGTATGTTGTTCACAACATAAAATGTGTCCACTTGCCGTGTTTTCTTGCGTTCCAAGTATTTGTACTTTTCTCTGCGTCTTTGGTGTCATTTCGAATGGAGTCTCCTAAAGGAGTCGTTCGTCACATGCTGCATGTGTTGCATGATGTTGATCAGAAAGAAGCCTGTAGGGGCTCTTGACGTGTCTAGAGGCTCGCTGCATTGTTGTCCCCAGCCATAGTGCCTTATATATCGGCAGTCGTTCGTGTTCTACTACACTATCTCTCTGTGTGTATATACAATGTGTTTGTGTCCGTACGTGTCCTGGACGGCAGCACTTGCAATTCAAATCAGTCCGTGCGTTCTTTGTGTGTGCGTGTGTATACGTATTGCGTATATATACACACTGGTGTATTATTTCATGCGTAGATAGGCATCAATGTACTGCATTGCACAAACCGCAGTGCTTATTTTTGGATCCAATGTATATTTGAGATGTAGTGAGTTACTTTTTGCGTTATTTCTTCAGAAGATAGCATGCTTTTGCTGCTGCAAATGCTTGCTGTTGGATTTGTTCTTATTCTCATTTTTTTTCGTTATCTTAAATTAACTAGTTGTGTAGAGGATACAATGAATTTCTATTCGGAAAAAAATCTACTAAACTAACAGTATTTGTACTGTTTAGTAAACTGCAATACAATCTATATAGTTTGTTTTTCCTTTTGTCTGTGTATTTAGTTCTTTGGGTTTGTGTGTGTTTGTGTTTGCTGTGGTGGGCATGGCTTCGACTAGATGAAGACACAAATGCAAATATCGGTCTTTGATTCAGGGTCATGGATTCATCTTAGCCTGAGCAGACCATGCAGTATTTGATGTATAGACACATATGAGTATATATCTAATAGAGCTAGTTTACTTAGTGCTGAAGCTTGACACGGTGTGTTTTAAGGTGTGCAATTCTCATTTATGCATGTGTGAATCGATTTTTTTTTTCTTGATTATATCATTATATCACATGTTGAAAGCTTGTTGGTGTCAACTGCATTTTATACATTCCGTCAGGGAGAAATAAATATATTGTGTCTGTGTGTGTGAGATATATATATATATATATATATATATATATATATATATCACACACACATATATAGCAGTGTGTATTTTTGTTTTTAGTTTTGTTCTGCTTGGTTTGTGTGTTTTTGCCTCTCAAATGAAGTTGCTTGTGCATCACCAAAGACTGTAATTTGAAGGCTCTGTTCCAAACCTAGTGATCTGCCTAAGCAGGCACTATTTCAAGGCATCGCAGTTACACTCCTGATGCAAAACCTCTCTGAGATTCTCTTTAATGGAAAGATATCATCCTCTGCTGCTCTAACATTGGAAAAGCATCATGTGTGCCTCGTAAACCAATCACATTATAGCCTTGATGTCACTGAACAACTGTCAATCATGTTTGCAGACACGTGAACAAGTGCCGTAAAAGAAAATCTTACCTTTCAAAAAATTGTCGGTGGCTTCTATTATAAAACTGAAAATTTTTGCTGGAAACTGTTGATTCATTAGTAAGATTAACAAATTAAATGAAGTACATTAAAATAGTTCAGTTTCATTAAAAAAAAAGTTCTGTTTATTTCCGTATGTTAGCTTAGCAACATACTAACATCACACGATTGAAATCAACTGCTGCCTATTCGCTAGTCATTTTTATGACTTATAGAGTTACTGCATATGTAAAACTATATCGGCTGTGTATGAAGGCGGTAGACGGCAAAGCAGCTCGTTGGGTTTTGGAACAGAGCCATTTCTCTGAGCAAGGTAGCTACTCTTTCTGCATAGACCTCACGTATACTGTAGTAATTATAGTCATGGGGTAAATTTCTAAAATTGTATTTAAAAAATGGCTGAGGTTATGTTTAGCTTTTTTGAACAAGTAATAAGTCGTATCATCTTATCTTGAATGTATCATAGACAAGCTGCTATATATTGATTGCCACTTCAGATAGCTGTGAAATTAGATTAGACTAGTTCATATCTGCATTCGTTTATTTGTATGGGTCTCTCTGATTGCCTAAACTAGAAGTGGATTTTGATTTTGAATAAATTTTTGGCTTCAATGTTTGGAGTGTCAGTAACTACTGTATTGCTGATATTGGACATTTAGAATTGTTTTTCTTTTTTCAAATCAGTATTGTATCTTCATAACTGTTCTGGCTCATCACTGCATATTAATGGATGTGTTTGTGTAACTTAATTTTTTTGTATGTTTACCTGCTTATCTGTTTTTGACTTGTAATAGCTTGCAGGATTGATTTAACTTTATCCAAATGAACAGTTATTCTGCAGTGTTTCAGAAAAACAAACATTGGTATATATATATATATATATTTTTTTTTTTTTTTTTTTTTTTTTTCGGTTAATATGATAATCAACCCCATAACCTCATACCACTGAGCACTTATTAAAACGCTGGTGTGAAGTAACACATGGCCATGTTTTGATATACAGTGTTGTGATTAAATGAATTTAGTGTCCAACTGAATTGCGATTTTATTAATGGTTGTCATTTAAAAGTTGAGAACATGTTTTTAACAAATTATCACTGATGTCAGCTGGTATGTTATATTCATGTTTGGTCATGTTCATGTCCTTTTTTTCATTTTTTTTTTTTTTGTGAGCAGTGTAATCAACACTGCGTGTGCCTTGAATGAGATATCGGTAATGACACATTCACTTTGCAAAAACAAGTATTCAGCTCACCCACTGACCAGACCAAATATAAGAAAGAGCAAACGGTATATCTTTCCATTCCAGGGATCGAAATGGTTATATACAAATGTAAAAGAAAAAAGAATAATAAATATATAATAATTGTATAGATGTATTCATTTGAATTAATAATCACTAATAATCTTAACCAGCTAATTCTAACATTTTTTGACATTGTAATTTTAGTCTTTGCGTAAAGAATGTAATATTTTGCACCCATGTTTCGATCCCTGTGAAATGGCATTCACCAGCATTTAGCCTGAATACATCCAGTGTCAATATAGAAAAGACTGTACTCAACACTTTCAGTATTTATTGTATGTCATATTTAAACAAATTCAAGTGGATATGGATGATTTCTGTTGAACTCTTTTCTAATAACAGCATTCAATAAACATTAATGCCATCATTTTAATGACATTCAATGCCTTTATGCACTTTTTTTGTTTTGTTTTGAAAGTAATGTATTGGCAAAATTACATCTGAATTATTTTACCTAAAATATTTACCATTCAATTATATGAAATTGACCTCCCAGTTTGTGCTTTGTAATCTGTGTATACAACTTCCAATGTTTATAGCATATTTTACAATCTATCAAAGAAGTTATTTCACACTGCAAGTTATGGATTTCATGTTTCAATTACTTGGTTAATTAAGAGTTTTAAATTTCACTGTTTTGATATTTGTAGACTTTTGTGGCTTTTTGTTTAGGTTTGTTTCATTTGCTTATTTGGTTTGATGCTACACTAGTTTGTCACGTAGCACTTGCACTGTGCAATATTTAACAGTATGAGGACTGGGGAAATGTAACCCTTTGGATATAATGTCTTTACAGAGTGTAATTGATGTTTCCTTTCTAGTTCTCAGTGAATAAAGATGTGACCAAGCCTTCTTTACTTAGTCACATTAAACAGAATTTCCAGGTGACTTTTGGTGAGTGAATAAGAATTCATGGTGTTTTATTGTCAAGGTTCACTTTGAATACAAAAGAAAAATAAAGTAAAAGCAGAAAAAACATATGGTTGCAACCCTCTCTAATTGTATTCCTTACGGAAACAATAAATGGCATCAATCTATCTATCTATCTATCTATCTATACCTATCTATCTGAACTCGTAACTGTGCTTCAGTACGCAACAGGTGCAAAAAAAAAAAACAATCTTAAAGAGATCTCATGCTTACCAGTGCACGAAAGTTTGATAAAAAATACAATAAAACAGCATTTTTTTTGGTGAAATATTACAATTTAACTTTAAATTTACTTTATCATTCTAATATGCTGATTTGTTGAATGTGTAAACATACATGTTCAAATTAAGCAAATTACTGATCAAAAATTATGTTTTGATATATTTACAGTAGGAAATTTACAAAAATATCTTCATGGAATATGATCTTTACTTAATATCTTAATGATTTTTGGTTTAAAAGAAAAATGATCATTTTGACCCATACAGTGTATTTTTAGCTATTGTGCTACTTATGAATAGTTTTGTGTCCCAGGGTCATATATGTACTAAGCTACTGAGGTATGCATTGATGCAACCTCCCAACTTTTCTCTTTGTTTAACAAAATGTGCTTTTTTTTTCGTTGGACTTTAAAATATAATTTCAAATTTAACAGCATTTAAGATGTTTTTAATATTTCAAAACACATTGTCATGTTAGAAGACAGATTACACTTTCACATGTGACCAACAATTCCACAACAAATATACAATTTTTATAATGAAATATTATCAAAATATTAAACTAACGGAGCTGACACATCTCACAGTGGTGACGAAAATCTGAATTAGTAGTCATTTTAGATGACTCCGATACATTGAACCAGTCAATTATTGTATTAAAACAAACACATCAAACAGTGAGTATGTTATAGTTTTTTAACATTTTTTATTCAAGAGTCACATTTAAGCATTTTGGACACTGTTTTAGACATAGTGAGAAGTCAATAAGTATAATAGATTTAACAATAATAATAATATAATGTAATAGAAGGGGATAATTGTGTTAAATATATTATTAATCATTGTAACATTTACAATTGAAAATATTTATTTTATTTTTCTATCCATAAAAAAAAAAAAGCATCATGGTTTCCCCATAAATATTAAGCAAAAACAAATTTACATGATGTGTTCTTCTTGAGCATCAGTAATTGTTTCCACCTTTTGTTATTGCTGTGCATGAGTCAGTTGCTCTCAGTGTGATAAGATGGATCTCTTACTGAAATCAGTACACAATACAGTCACTGTTGGAAAGGGTTCAGATATCCAGAAGATGCTGGAAAACCAAAGAATGAGCAAGAGCTGGAGTATTTTTCTGAAGAGCAGCAGACAGCTGAACTGCTCAGGACCACAAGGGACTCATGAACAACTATCACTAAACAGAAAAACATCCAGGAAATGACACACAGCATTAAGATTTAAGGGTATGTAAACTTTTGAACCGGGTAATTTTTATAGTTATTATTTTGTCTTGTAGAGAATATATAAACATCTGTTGTGTGAAATAGCTTATTCAGGACTGTCTTAAATAAACCATAGCATTCAATTTTCATGATCCCTCTTTTTTTTTAAATGATTAGCATATTCTGCGAGGGGCACGTACATTTATGAGCAAAAAACTGTACAGTAGGCAGTCCCTTTTAGAGCCTTCATGGAAGACCTCACAGTGACAACAACAGTGCCTGGAGCCTGGGGGATCCTAGAGGGGTTAGAGAAGCTCATGTCTTGGGTGCATATAAGTTTTGAACTTACATAATCCTGGACTTTAGTGTTGAAGAAAGGGAAAGTAAACCAACTTCAACCCAATGCAGCACAGCGAGTGTGGAGGAAAGTGGTGAAGGAAATGATCAGTAAGAGCAGAAATGCCAACACTACAGCCAGGGTGATTGCATTTATCAAGGATGAAGAGTAACCCATAAGCAAAAAGAAAATCTGTTGGCTGGCTCTATGCACAGACTACATAATAAGACCGGACATCATTCTGGACTCGGAGTCTACGAAACAGCTTAGCCTACTGCTTTGGGAGGAGAAGATGGAAGAGGGAGTGCTGGAGGCCTACTTCTGGAATGGGTGAAAAAGCAATTGCACGCCAGTGTAGGTGGGTTGCCAAGGGTTTGTAGGTCATTTGAGCAAGCTTACAGAATGATGGGAATAACTGACCCAGACCAGAGAAGAGCCATCAGCAACAACACGGAAGCTGCACAGTGGGCATCAAGATGACTATGGCTCCAAAGGGGTGACACGCGGGGACCGCAAAATGCCACTTGGACACAGAATGAGGCTTGATCAACCATGGTTGACACACACACACATAGAGTATACTACATTTGGAGTGAATCAAAAGCTTTCATCAAAGTTGTCCTAAAGCCAAAATGTGTTCTTTTTTTATGGGGCAACTTTGATGAACTCTTTCAATCAATTTGAAATGTTGACTACTACATATTATAGAATCAGAAAGAGCTTTATTGCCAAGCATGTTTGCACATATAAGTATGTTTGCACATACAATATATACTCTGGCACCTTGTTTAATTCAACTTTAAACTGTGCTAAAAGACCAGACCACCTGCTTGCAATAGCACCCATAGGATCCTTAATTTTGTTGCATAGCACCTCAGAGATCATATTTTCTGTTGTATGAATTGTAATGAATTTTCTTAATAAAAAACGATTTGATAAATGTGTATTCCTATAATATTAGTGTTATTACATAACCGTTTTTGAAAGCAATTAGCCACTTGAGACAGAGCTAAAAGTGCTTAGGCAACCAGTCAGTATCCAGAACTGTAACAACGTGTTTGCAGAGTATTTTATTTATTAATTTTTTTCGCATTGTATGTGTGTTTAATAGAAACTGGTGGATTACAAATCAGTCAAAGAGTAATATTCTACACTGACCGCTAGAGTATGCACATGGCACAAAACTAGTACAGCTCCAGCTTCCCTGCATGCGAGCATCACAAGACAGCTGAACAACAGACAAAGAATTGCATGCATCCTTTCCAACATCCGATCACATTATGGGCGGTAAGAATGAGTTTGAGCCATAGATAAACCATTCAAAAATGCAGCCCCCTCTCGCTTCCCCTGTGTCGCAGTGATGGTGGACTATGGGCATTTTCACGAATGCGGCTCTCCTCTGGCACTTGGAGCGGCGTGACCATCGCACGTCCCACTGACTCACGGATCTGAGCAGATGTCTGGTCCAGTACCGACACCGGGCCACCTCCTCTGCAAACACAAATGGCTGGTCGTGTAGAGGGAACCTGGAGAGGTCTGCACAGATTGAGCATCCTGAGAGAGAGGAGGAGAAGATGCTTGTGCACACATGCGTCTGGAGGGATGCGGAGCACTAAACTCTCATCTTTAGCAATATTTCTACTTTTGTTCCACAGCGCGCAGGCTTACGACGGTAAGGCGACATCTCATCTATAAAGCTGGCATCTTAAAATACTGTTTTCTAACGCAGCTCAAGCCTTGACATGAATTACTGAAACAATGATTTTGTTGAAAAGAAAAGCCTTGCTCCTTTGCTGATTGCACATGCACTGACAGTGATTCCCTTACATCCAAAAACACATAAAAAATCTTACTTTCATCAATCTCTGTGTTCTCATACAACCATAGGCCTATACTCATATATTGAGGCATTTTGCATGTGTCAAATATGGAAAAATGACTAGCCTACACACTACTTTGCCTTGACTTTTGTGAACAGTGTGTGTGTGAAGTAATGTGATGAAGCGCACGTGAGTGTCCAGCAGTAATGCAGTGAAGTGTGTAGGCGCGCTGGATACTGCAGCTCTACACGAAATTGCAGCGCTCTATTGTCTTTATAACACACCTAACATAACCATATCTGTTTCCTAAAATATCTGCATATGCATCCTTTAATTGCATGAAATAACTAACATCACTGTCCCAAAGCGTCTAATCTAGGGACTAATCATTTGTTGAGATCACATTGCACAGTAGGCATCATAAATCATCCGGTGCAAAGGAGCATTAAAACTGTCCAAGGCAGCACGGTCTGAGTTTAGATGCTGACTGAGTCCTAAAAATGCTGGGAGAGCATCTGCAGAGATCCTGTTGTTCTACATTGTGAATTAATGTGGGCTAAATGTCTCCAATTTATCACATTGTGGAGAGCAGCCACAGTTTAATGAAAGCTTAATTATTATATGCTTGTCAAGGATGAAAAATATCTTTAATTCAGAATAAAAATAAAATTCAAAGGAAAGTCTTTGTGTGCATGTGTGTGTCCAGTTGAGAAGTGAAGATTTGCTTTAACTGGGTCACTGTGCTGTGAGCAAGATAGATCAGTGTTTGACCTGTTTCTCCTAAATATTTATAGTATGTTGGAGAGTATGGGTTGGTTGGTACAGGGTTTGGTCTTGGGTCATATTTTGGTGCTGTCACATAAATGACCTAACAAGGCATTAAAAAGTCAAAACCCATCAAGGTAAAATCAAATGATATTTGGTAAAAAATGTGCACTACTTCTCTGCAATGAATGGGTGCCATCAGAATGAAAGTTCAAACAGCTGATAAAAACATAACAATAATCCTCAAGTAATCTACACAATCCTCAAATGACTCAACCATCAAATTTTGTAATTTATTTTTTAATTAGATTTTTCAAAACAAGTAATATAGCTCATTCCTTGAATTATTTGTATGCAAGTGACTAGTATTGTGGTAAATAGTTGTTATTTGCAAAGCAAATTGGGAAAATGAACATAAAAATTCATAGTTCCATGGTTTACAAGCTAATGAGTAAATTAAGAACTAATTACATGATATGTCGATTAATTAATCAAATTAATCAGAAATTCTATCTGTAAAATGACACCCAAAAGATTATTTAAAAACACTGCAAGCTATTTTTGTGTTGAATAAGAAATTATTAAGTAGACATTAACTTTAGAAATGTTTTATATGTTTCTGCATAACATTTATTACACAGCCTAAAATTAACTATGGAACATAAAAGGAGATCATTTCATAAACATCTTAGTTTTTATTAAAAATAATAATAATAAATATTTCGTTCATGCAATGGAAATCATTGGTAATCAAAACATCTTTAGTCTTCAAAATATAACAATAAGAAATAAGAAACTAAATCTGCCAGCAGGTAATTGTCTTTATGAGTAGTTTATTCCATGGCTGATTCATTCAGGAATTAATTAAATGACTCTCTCTATAATGGCCATATGAATCATTGATTCACATGATTCGTTCAAAACATGGATTCATTCATTCAGAAAGAAAAAAAAAGAGAATTGGGACCCCAGATATTTGAATAGTAGTGTATATTGTAGCACAAAATTTCTAGTTTTGAATAAACACAGTTCTTTTCAATTTAAACGTATTTATCAAAGAATCCTGAAAGTATCACAGGTCCCAAAAAATCTTAAGCAGCACAACTGTTTCCAACACGGATAATAAATCAGCATGTTATAATGATTTCTGAAGGATCATGTGAAGATTAGAGTAATGATGGTGAAAATTCAGCTTTGCTTCACAGGAATAAATTATTATTATTATTTAAACATATTAAAGTAGAAAAATGTTATTTTAAATTGAAATAATATTTTTTAAAAATGTACAGTTTTCTGAACAAACAGATAAAGCCTTCATGAGCATAAGACATTTCTTAAAAAACATTAACAGCAGTGTGTGTATATGTAATATTTATTTATATTTATTTATATTATTTATACATTTATTTTATTTTTTATTTTTTTACTTTTGTTGCTTTTGTTAATTGTTTATTTCTAATAGCACAACCACAGCTCTGCTGAGGGACCAATACAGAAGGTTTCATTCAGTTATGTTCTCTTCACTTGATGAGCTGTGTGAAAGTCAATTATATATTAAGCATGGGACGCATGTCTGTTATTTGCTTATGATGATGCTCAGTTATGATGGTGCATTTTAATGTGTTGTTGTTCATTGACTAATATGATGTGTGACTCTTGGTAGTGTGCCCACATGCGGTGGGATATTAGATTACCAAATAATGAATGCTGATAAAGGATGAACTCACAGGATCAATCTAACAAAGCCTGTGCAGAATATTAACTCCCTGGAATAAAACAACTTAGAAAACATCAAAACCAACGAGCGTGTTCCATCTCCCAAAAGAATGTCTCTTATGAACTGATTCATAATAATCCATAATTCAAAAAACAAATCCTTGAATCAAATCTTTTCTCAATTCAGTGCAAAGGAAACCAGAGAGACTGACCTTACCATTTGGGCTTAGTGAAAGCACCTTCTAAATGTATTCTTATCAAAGCAACACATCTGCTTTTGTGTACTGATGTTCATCGCATAAGACCCTATCTTCTTCGGAACTGTCAAACATCTCCACAGATGGTCATAAACAGCACACCATTCCTCGTGCCGCTGCAGGGGTAAATCAGGTTACACTGCATGACCTGCCCTGTGGCTCAGGAACATTTATCTTTCCCAAGACATTTGTGTTTCCTCAAAGTGCTGATGTACAATGCCCCTCATAAAATTCCAACTTTGGCCTTTCACTTAATGGATATAAACTGACAGAATCAGCAACATACAGTAGAACAGCGGCAGAAGTAATAAATCTGTATTATTGTTGTAAGGGACTGGTGCAATAATCCCTGGTTGAATAGGGCAGAGATCCAAATCTCTCTTATTAAAAGACTAGTAAATCACAATTAGTGATAATCTGATATATCGATTTGTCTGATGATTTGAACATCTTGACATTATCCGACTTAGATAACCATGTCCAGTTGACAGAAGTATCAGTTTTAATATTTGTGTCATTAAAAATGCTGCTGCTTCTGCTGAAGAGCAAGTACAGAGACTCGCTATTGCCAATACTTTCTGCTGTGATCATGTAAGAAATACTGCTGCACACAGTATATAGCATACATGAAATCACCACATAAGCATCTATACGGGTGGAGCTGGGGAAGGCGGAGGGTTGCTGAAGTGTGCTGCAGCAAGCAGTAGCCAAGTGTTTTTGAATGTTAAGCAGCAAGCTCGTTGGTTGCTTATGTGAAAAGAACCAATCAGCTGTGCGATGAGAATAATGATATGAACTGAATGATATGAATTGAACTGGAGATTAGGTGCTAGGCGTCCGGCCAGAGTAGAACTGGCCCCAACTGAGCCTGGTTTCTCCCAAGGTTTTTATTTTT
>JAUCMR010000043.1:6275836-6287352 GCA_032357425.1 Enteromius argenteus | reverse complement strand
GAGATTAGGTGCTAGGCGTCCGGCCAGAGTAGAACTGGCCCCAACTGAGCCTGGTTTCTCCCAAGGTTTTTATTTTTTGGTTCCTTGCTGCTGTCACCTCTGGCTTGCTTAGTTGGGGACGCCTAATTTCTAGTGATTATCGTCGTTTTGAAGACCATCTCTGCATTTAATATATAAATAGTTTACTCTCGTCCTTATACATTACCATCACTCTTTTCTCCTATTTGATAATATTCAGTGCTTTGCTACAATCTGTATTGTTAAAAGCGCTATATAAATAAAAAGTGATTGACTGATATGATTTTATCAGAGTGAACCAGCTATACTGTAAAAAATGACTATGATTTTAATGGTAAAAAGTAAAAACTTGTTAAATGGTTGATGATAAGTTCCCCTAATATATACGGTGAAATACCGTTTTTGAAAGTGAAAAAGAATGTAAATTCCCTGCATTGCATTTCAAAATGGATGTTTTTCTTTGAAACAACTATGCTTCTTCTTAGTTTTTTTCTTATCAGTTATGTTTATTAGTGTTGTATGATACATCTAATGTTGTTAAATTAATGTCTCACATTGATGGTGTTTAGTGTTTGTGTGAATGACACTGTGCACCCTCTATACATGTTGTTATTTAAAAGCTGCTGGCAATGGGCTTTGGTTCATCATTTGACTTTCTCATCACTACCTGCATTTGGTGCTTATCAGTATATTTCAAAGGTGCAAAACAGATTTCAGTATTTAAATAGGTTCTAATATTAATGTCATATCAGTTAATGAATTATGACATTAAATGGTAAATTTAAAGGGCAGGTAATATGGGTTTTCAAAAATATCTTATTTGCAGTTTGTAATGTAGCTTCATTCTGCAAAGTTGTTAATCAAAAAAGTGCATGATAAAGAAAGATAAGAGTCGACACAGAATTGTCTTAACGAGTTTTAACATTTTCGAATCTCCCTGTGAAATATGAACATGGGTGCGTCTCAATCAGCTCCCTAGCTTGTGAATCAGTAGATTGTGTACATGAGTTCGGGTTTGTGTGGTTTGTGTGGTTTATGTTTCACGCTTCAGAAATGTGACATTATTTCTGGTAAGGAAGCATAGTGAGCGCTGATGCTCACTAGTTTTTGCGGTGCATTGTGGGATTTTTCAGGGAGCGAACGTTCCAGTGCACTAGAAGGATTTTGCGATTGAGACAGCCCTTAAAATGGCCGACTCCCTGATCAGTGCCCTTACTACTGAACAAGGGAGCTGATTGAGATGCACCCAAAGTCTTATGCCCACAAACACTTCCACTAGTTAGTGTATACATCATGTAGAGGAGATGCTGTGAAAGCAAGTGTGTTTTATATTTATTGCCTAAGGATGATGTTCTTTAGAATCAGTGGTTAAAATAATTGTTTTACACAATACCACAGCAGTACAAGAAGAAACTTTTGTTATGTACTCGTCATTTTACCAATGACTGCAGTGTCTCCACAGATTTGCACCTTATTTATGGCGGCATATACAGTATGTAAATTCATTCTTTGCCAGCGGGAGGCGCTGTTGTCAGGGTAGAGACTAGCTTTCACTGATAATGCTGGATACAAATCAGTGCTCCGCTCACAAACAGTGATTTATCAGACATTACATGCAAGATAAAATGAAAATGACATTACAAAATTTCCTGAAGAGTGATTTTCAGAAATCTTCAGAAATTCAGTGATATAAACATTTTGAAACGTGTAATGCTCATTTATTCAACTATGTCAAAGCCTTATCTGTTTGTGGCGACCAATCAAAACAGATCTGGCCAACTGACCAATCAGAGCAGAGTTGGCTAATGGAAGGGAGTGGTTTACAGACCTTAAGATCCAAATTGATTCAAACGAACCGTATCGAAGTCATTGCAAAATTATTGTAATATTAAAAATATTCTAATAAGGGGCAGTCGTGGCCTAATGGACTTGTAACCCAAAGGTTGTGGGTTCGAGTCCCAGGTCCGGCAGGGATTGTGGGTGGGAGGAGTGAATAATCAGAGCCCTCTCCACCTTCAATTCCACAGTTGAAGTGAGACCCTTGAGCAAGGCACCGCTCCCCCAACTGCTCAAAGTTTTGTAAAACAGTAAATTTGATCAAATTTTTGGTATATATTTTTTGTGTGTATAGTTTCATGATAGAATTTGTTTTATCAACCATGGTGTACATCATAAATTAAATACCATGGAAATGGGTGTACCTGCAGAGAAGGCAGATTCTCATTGAACTGCCACCAGCATCTGCTCAGAACATTCACATGGAGATTGCTGAACTAAAATGGGATTATCTGTGACAGTTTAAAGAGATTACAGCGTGTTTGGCATGCTTGGTTTTATTCTCAGAGAACTGTGGGATATATTTTTACACTTACCTTTTTTCTGTACTGCTCAAATGAAGTAATTTAGCAGTTTGGAAATTACCTTTGGTCCTTTGTGAAGTCTTTAGAAGAACTGCAAGTTTAATTGCCTTTCATGGGCAGGCATAAAAGCTTCATGGGATTAGATGAAATGTAGCCCATCTCTGTCATATATGAAACAAAGAGCTGTACTGGTATACAACGGAGGCGTTAGTGTTTGGATGTGAGAGATGCAGATGGTCATGCTTTGCCACTGTTCATTATTTTATTAAATGGGTTTAGAGTCTCAATCTTTGTTATTACAGGTTGTGGAAACTCTATGCATTTATAAGAGAGAGGGCTGAAGATCTATGATTCAATGGCATTGTATTTGTTACTGAAAAATGCAATCAATACATGCTTTTAGATGTAGGGTTTTATGATACTTGTTCTAAATGACACACAACTTAAATTTATTTCAGTATATCTAATCTGTGAATGTCTCAATTCTACTGTATATTGTATACGTGCCGCACTTTAAACTATACGGGGTTAGAAAAGGTTCCTGCATTACGTGTCTTACTTAAAAAAAAACAAAAAACTCACTCTCTCAGTATTTTAGAACAATCTGGCGTTCTTCCCTCTTCTCCTCCTACACATTGTACTCTAAATACCTTCGGATCTGCATGTGCAAGCAAAGAGTCACTGATATTAATAGGTTATAGCCTATATTTCGTAACATTCCATGAAAACAGAGCAGACCGACAATGACCACTGTAATGATTTGATAGTAAATATAGACTGAATATAGGGTCAGCAAGTTCACAGATTCTTGTTCCATTCCAATATTTTTACCAGTAAGGTGAAAGTATTAAGTGACACAATTAATAAATTAATTTTTGGTAATAGATTTTAGAACTAAGGCAATCGGTATGTAGTCATGTAATCCAATGCCATCTGGTTAGCAAAATGTAATGTAGTGTAATTATAAGTAGTGGTTACTTAATCACTAGAATATTACTAGAAAAATGATCAACCTCTTGATGGGGAAAAGCCAGCACCCTTGAATTATCCCTCAGATATAACAGATATGTGTTGGGATTCAGTGCAGTTTCTAAACTCTACAGTGGTCAAAGATATCTATCCAACATTCTCACAGGATATCTGACTGCTTCAGGCCTGCTCTCACACTCTGCAAGGTACCAAATTAGGCTAAAGTTCCGATAGTTTTTTTAATTTATTTTTTTATTATTTAGGTCAGTGTACTGTGGCACAGATTCCACTCTGCTGATGTGCAGTACCTTCTTGGGAGAGTCTCTCTGCTGGGTTCAAGGTTGAGCTAGATTCCTTCACTAATCTGTACTTTGCTTTCTTATCCAGTTGTTCAGCCCTTACAGTGGTTTGAGTGATGCACTATTATTATTGTGCACATTATAGTAATATGAACAAACCTCTGTAATACTTTAGAATACTGTTCCATCTTTAATGAATAACTACACAGGAACAAATTACTAATGCACTATTAACATTCTTGTAACCACTAATAATTAATTATAATTCATGTAATTATAATGTATAATTAATTATAAAAAAAGTGAAGGTCACTCAAGTATTACCAAATCCTAATAACTAATAACTACTTGTATCAGTATTCTAAAGTGAAAAGCATGACAACTCCCTAATATTGGCTGCGTTATTTTGATCTTTTGAGATATTTGAAAGGTTTTAGATAGTAATGACTTAAGTGTTACTACATCCTTCTGAAGAAATGACTAATTATTTGGATCAGTATTATAAAGTGAAGATCACAGGAACCCAGTACAATGATTTAAGTGTTCTCAAATCTAGCAAAATGACTAGCCAGAACCTTACAAAAACCTAAAAAACTTACAATGATTTTAGTTGTTACTAAAGAATTATCATGTTATTCACTTTAGAATACTGATCCAAATAATCAGCAATTCCTTCTGAAGAATTTGGTAATACTTGAGTCAATACTAGTGGGTTACCATGACCCTCACTTTAGAATTAATTATACATTATGTATTATTTATCTTATCATGAGGATGTATAGAGTTTTTAGCAGTTCTTAGAAGTTCTCGGGGAGGTATTACAGTAATAAGCTAATAGGTTCACTATTAGCTCATTACTGGTAGGCTAATAGTGAACTACCACATTCAACTAAGCACTATTATTTACTAATGTATTAAGTTTCTTGTTAGATACTAGTAGTTACTAGAGTGCTAATATTCCGTTATGCTGTTCCTGTGTAGTTATTCATTAATAATGGAACAGTTGTTCCAGACACAAAATACCCCATAGCTGGATTTCTTTACTTTGATATACTAACAAAGATAGCCTTAACATCCCCTCAACATCACCCAAAAGAGGAAACTCTTACAACAGAATTTTTGTTCAGTACTCTGATCTGTGTATTCATTTCCACAGTGCTAATTATTATTATTAATTTAATATTTAGCTCACTCTTTTATTTTATTTAACAAGAGGTACCAGCTCTGATCTTTAACTCGGCAACTTAATACTGTAATAATTGATTAAAAGCCAGGCTCTGACAACAGAAGTATAGTCCGCTTTGCATCTTACTCTATTTAGGAACAGCCCAGTTAGTTCTACAGTATATCTTGAATTTTGGGGGTAATTTTTTGCCTCAAGTCCCCATTATTATTATTTTTTACCCTGGTTGGTAAAGTACTGCAGAAAGCTTAAGGCCCGAATACCGTAGAGTCACTAAGTCATTCCATTGGTTTGACTGACCCCAGTATGGATACAGTATGTCAGATTCGTTTAATAATCACTCAGTGTAGTATACTCAGTGGGGTCCTACTCAGACAGGTCAGTTTTTAAAAAGTTAAAGTTCAGCATGCTCTTTCTTCCCGTGAGCCTTGACTTGTGAAAGAGTGATTTAGAACATGGAGATCCAAGGATACAGGACCCATATACAGTTTAGTTTCTTATAGCCTAACTTTTAATAACAGCTGAGCATAGCTTTTACCTCTCAGCTGGCTGAGCTAGCTATCAGTATACTGCCTGCTGTTTTCCCATTGTAGAGATTTAGGTTTATGGAGTTTATGAGTGTGTGTGATCTGTTATAGAGAGACTAAACTCCAGGGTCTCAATGCTGGCATGGTGTCTTAGTAAATGAAGATGATGATATATGGGAGAAATCCTTCTCGTTCATTAGTTCATTTTCAAGCCAGCAAGCTTGTCCTCCCTAAAGTAATACGGAGGCGATTATGTGTGTGAAAGAAAGGCCTGAAGGTGGAAAAACGATTTATTGAAAGAAAGTTTTATTGCTCAGAGGTTACTGTTTTATTACTTAATAGAGTTCTCAGATATATTTCAATGACAAGGCCAGAAATCTCCAAGTGGGTGGGTGGTTCTTGCTGAAATAAGGTGGACCTCTATTCTTTGTCTCCTTCACAAGCTACTTTGAAACTGCAACTATTCAAGCATTCACTTTATTATATTATTATCCAATGATATGTTTAGCAACTCACGAACCTGCCATCTTTAGCCAGAGCCACCTGATGCTTAAGTCTGTGGTTGTATAAATGGCTCTTTTTATCTTTCTCATATTATTCTAAGTTATGTGTATGTCCTCCTGCATAGCAGATGTTTTGCAAAGTCCAACCTCCATGGGCTCTCCAAACTTTTCTTTCGCAGACTTTTCTTCTGTGCCACATCTCTCAGATGCAACCGTCACGACCATTGTTATTATTGTCTGCAGTCTCCTTTCCACATCACCTTTGGCTATTGTTCCCAATGACAGGTCTATGGAGCTGCAGTTAGGGCTTCTAACCCGTTCCAGGCTGTGAATTGCCTTTCCATTCATTATCAAACTTAGTTGTCAACCAGACTTTTCCTGGTAATCACTGGTGTACCAAACAGTATAGAAACATCTTTGTGATACTACTTTATTTTTTAATAACATTGTTTGTTTAAACTTGTTAACTAATAGCTACAACCTCAATAAATTCTTAATTTGCTGTTTATTAATAGTAAGATAGGTGTTAATAGTTGATAGGTGTTGGGTCAGATTAGGGATGTAGAATAAGGTTATATAACATAAGGCATTAATATGTGCTTAATTAGCACTAATAAATGGCTAATATTCTAGTAATATGCATGCTAATAAGTAGCTAAAAGGTGTTAATTTTGGATAAAACTTAACAGGCTAGAGTCACTTTGCAGTGTTGCATGTTTTTCCAGTGAGCCTGAGTTGGTAACAACGAATACTATATATACCATGGTGGGCAGGACTACTTTTTTGTTACTTATTGGAGTGACAAAGAAACATGGAAAAATATTCTCAATGATGGATAACTTGTTATTAAGAGGTGTTAGGTGTTAGGCACAACATGGAACAGAGTTTAGTCATTTATGCTTGCCGAGCAAAGTAGCGATTTGCTGCATTAATATAGAACTGATGTTGAGTTTATTGTTATCTAGAAGAAACAGCTGAGCTATTAAAAATAACTAATTTGTCATTCTTTTCTCCTGTGTGTTTTATCCTTTGCAGAATGTCTTTTAGGAATGTATTTTTTGTTAGCGGGTGTAGTGTGTTATAAGCTGAGGAGAAAAAGCACACACACCCCTCAGGGAAATAGAGAAGTGTGTCAGCTAATGGTGTGTGAAGTATGGGACAGAGGGACAGTATGACCTTCACTGTTCCTCAGTCTATGTTACAAAACTGAACAATAGAACCTTCTGGGCTGCTTGCGTAACTGCCATCCCAAGCTCTCAGTCCTCAGCTCTAGTCTATTAGCACCTACAGGTGTCCTCTAGAGAGACATACAGAAAGCAGGATGCAGATAGAAACCTAGAAAGACATCCCACTGTAATATTTCCCTTAAAAGGAGTAGTTCACCAGAAAATGAACACCCTTATGCCATCCAAGATAAAGAGGTTGTTTCTTCACTTGCTCACAAATGGATCCAATGCAATAAATAGGTGCATTCAAAAGGAGACTTCAAATTGCTGATGATAAAGCCTACCTGGTCCCATGGCATAAACTTACCTTTGTGCACTTTTTAGCGAGACACAAATTATGTACCAACAAGTACATATCACAGCAGTTTCCAAAACAAATTAACATTAGACACAGTAAAACTCTGAGACCTTTTATTTACTTTTCACACAAATTTACAGTTTTGATTAATAAAGCATAATTTTCGCACAGTTACTTGAAGAATATCATGTTATCACACATATGCAACTTCACATCGATGGGTTTTTATAGAAGGTAGGTTTGTTCGGTAGCTCACGGAGTACAGAGATGTACTTGAGAGGTGAGGATCGTGTAACTACGGTTCAACAAAACAGTTCAAATTTGTGTAAAAGGAAGTTGAAATGCATTTTTATATCAGTTTTGCATTTGTTATCACTATTGAGTAGATTTAATGTTGAATTTGGTGTAGGGCATATTTCCAAGATGAAAGAGCATTAACTTTTAGCAACAGTCCACTGATATTTCAATTCTGAACAGCTGCAATACATACCTCTATCAGCGTAATAAAAATGTGCCAGGGTTCATGTTTTGAACCTGTGTTTTAATGCCACACAGTGGACATTTCTCTTTGAAACTGTGGGGAAGCGTGCAGTAAGGTACGTAAAACTGTGTTGCACAAAAAAGTGCACAGAGGTACATATTTTTATTATGTTATAGTCCAGGTTGGAAAAAGCATCACAACCATCCAGACGTAATCCACATGACTTCAGCCCATCAATTAATGTTTTGTGAAGTGAAAAGCTGCATGTTAGCAAGGAACAAATCCATCATTAAAGCATTTTAACTTTAATTTTAAACGCCAGTCTGGCATTTCACTTGTCAAGTTCGAATGTCTCTTTTCAATAAGAATAAAAAATAAGAATTAGCTTTATTTGGGCTTTCCTTGTTTGATGAATAAAGATAAGTCTTACATTATTACTATGACATTATTCATTTTAAATCATTCGCTAATGTTCAGCCATTAACTTGTTTGTCTTTGTAATATAATTATGAAAATTTGCAAATGTGCCAATCTGTTAATTAAGCGTGTGTGAAAACAAAATATTGTATTTATTTAAATCTATTGGCCTGTTAAAAACAATAATAATAATAACGTTGTAGGCTTATAGAAGGGACTGCTGTCTGCTTAATGGCAATTTAAGCACAGAAATAGCATGATGCCAGATGCGTTCATCCCAATAATCATGCTGTCTTTACTCTCAAACTCTCTTCCCTTTTTGAGTCACGCTAGGCCGCCTTATGACTCTATGCACTAGAATATCTAGGCACAGGAACAGCTTTTTCTTCTTCTATATGTATATTGAGTGTTTATAATAATAATGTGAGGATGATATTAAGTGTTGAATGGCAGAGTCATGTTATTTACTTATTGAGTCATTGTGATTTGTTGTTCATAGGAACATTCCCAGCGGGCACCTGATGTCAATTTGACATCAAATATTAGTCAAGCTTTGATCTAGATGTTGTATAGCAATATTTTAAGTTCAGCTTGAACTTCTTCTGGTGGTTAATTGGGTAAAAAAAGGAAGTTATCCCACACTAAAATTGGTTTAATATATATGTAGGTCAATATGTTTGACGTTGACTTTACGTCAGATCAACATCAAATTTTAAGCATCAAGTTGATGTCATATTGACATTACATTGACATCAATAATTCACATGTTTATTTAGGATTTAAGTAAATTTTCGGTGTAATATGAATTTGTAGTAAGCTTGATAAAGTTTAAATATAATTATTTTTCTAACTGAGACCTCAAAATACTGGTTTGTTGACAGTATTCATTATTAAAAAGAAGTAATAAAAAAATCAATAAAAAATAAAAAAGTTAACTGTATCTGGTCGGATATTCATTCTTCCCTTCGAATTACTACTTTTAATATCGTATCATAATATTGTATCAAGCATTCTTTGTTGAATGAATGGACATGATAGATATAAATATTGGAACTAGAATTCTCGCGCGGCGGAAGGACACCCTCTCCTCACGCGCACACAGTGAAGGAGCAGCAGCGCAGCGGGACTCTGTCAGAAACCGTCATGGATAAAACAAGAAGTAGGTACAATGTATATTTTCTGAACCATTGCTTCTGGCTTTTGGAACTTTTTTGTTTTGGCCATCGTTGTTTAGATCATTATTAAGATTAACGTGTGTTTTTATATTTGACGCGGACCGTTAATTTCCTCACGAGACATGATTGCGCCGGTTTGTAACTGTTAGTCCAAGCCATTGTGAAGTAAATTTCCCCCCCCAACGTAGCTTAAAATCTTGTTTAAATTAGTGAAAATGTCAGACTAGCGTTACTTTGAGTCCAGAGAATCCAGATTAATTAGGAGGCCTAATTACGAGTTAAAATTTAGGTAAGAGTCAACTAATTTAACAGATAATTTCATGTTGTGTCGTCGTGTGTCATTCACACTGTTCTATTTGTATTTACCCTTACACGTATGTAATTCAAGTTTTACACATAGTTTATACTGTGTTTATGCTGTGTTTATGCAGTGTCAAATGCCATTGGTCTGAATAACTTTACTCGATTCTGATTGGCTGCTATGCATTCAAACAGTTGAATGCACTTGTAGTTCCAGTCAGATTAATCGCCTCTAAATTAATGCACTGCCTTCACTAAAGCAGAAACGGATTTAATTTGATGCATATTTTTTTGGATTTTGATAGATTTTTATATTTTTTATTAGCGTGTTTTTTGTTTTTTCTTTGCAGATAATCAAGAAGTTTTGTGGGGGAAATTGGGTAAAAATTTTATTATTTAATGTTAAAGATGGCAGGCATTGACTCCTTCAGCAATCATTCTAATATGCTCATTTATTATCAATGCTGGAAACAGTTGTGCTGCTTTATATATATATGTATGTATTAAAACCTGTGATATGTTTTTCAGGATTCTTTGGTGAATAAAAAGTTAAAAACAACAGCATTTTTTAAAAATATGAATTTTTCTAACAATATACACTATCGTTCAAAATTTTTTTTTTTTTAAAAGAAATGTATACTTTTATTCAACAAGGATGAGTTAAATTAACAAAAAGACATGTATTGTTAGAACATGTTTATATTTTCAATAAATGCTGTTCTTTTTAACTTCTTATTTATCAAAGAATCCTGAAAAAATGTATCACAAGTTTTAAAAAAAAAATTGATAGCACAACTATTGCCAACATTGATAATTCTAATAATAGATCAGCATATTAAAATCATTTCTGACACTTAACACTGGAGTAATGGCTGCTGATAATTCACCTTTGCATCACAGGAATAAATTATATTTTGAAGTATATTATTTTATTATTATAGATTATTTTATATTGTAATAGTATTTTGCAGTATTACTGTTTTTCTGTATTTTTGATCAAATATATGCAGCCTTGATGAGCATAAGAGACTTTAAAAAAACATTACTAGCCTTACTGATCCCAAACTTTTGAACGGTAGTGTATGTATATTTTTATTAATCAAAACATTTTATGTGTTGCTGACATGTAGCCTCCAGCTGTCCTTCATATAATGAGGTGGATGGGGATAACGAGAACAAGACCAAATGAACCCAATTCAACCAATTTAGCGAGATGTAGTGGTTACTCTTGAAGCAGTACCAACAGAATGCCATCAGCAGCCTTCAACAAAAAAAGTAAGTTCAGCTGTAAGTAATGTCTTAATAGGTACATTGGTAATTCTAAAAATTCAAGTTGATTACACTGCCTGCTGGTTTTGTCATTCCTTCTTTCCCAGAAATCTTCATACCATACTTCGATAAAGATATGTCAGAAATCCTCCAAGAACAGGAGACATGTAGCAGTAAGTCAGTTTCATGAACTTCCTTGTAATTTGTTCACCCTTGCTTCAGTTACAGTATATACACTTACCCCTGGTTTTATAGAAAAAGCCTATAGTTCCAGACTAAAATGTAAGTCTGTTTCAATTGGAAGAAACTTACATTGACTGATCTTAAAATATATCAGTGCCTTTGTTTTGAAGACTTACAGTTTTCCTTTTGATCTGATCTGTTTTTACCCTCTGTGTTTCCAGTCATGGTGCCAAATCCTCAAACTCAAATTCCAAGCGGAGCTGCACCTCTACTTCCTGATGAGCAAGGAGAATAACTCCAGGATCCTG
>JAUCMR010000043.1:6253771-6269100 GCA_032357425.1 Enteromius argenteus | reverse complement strand
AGGTGTAGAACCATCTCAAGGATGATCAGAAGAAATGGACAGCACCTGAGTTAAATATATGAGTGTCACAGCAAAGCGTCTGAATACTTAGGACAATGTGATATTCCAGTTTTTCTTTTTTAATAAATCTGCAAAAATGTCAACGAATCTGTGTTTTTCTGTGAATATGGGGTGCTGTGCGTACATTAATGAGGACAAAAAATGAACTTAAATCATTTTAGCAAATGGCAGCAATATAACAAAGAGTGAAAAATTTAGGGGGTCTGAATACTTTCCGTACCCACTGTATGTCTGCTTGTGTTACTCAGTACGCAAATTTTGGACTTGCATCCTTGGTAGTTCAGACTTTACAATAATATGTAATATAATATCAAACACCCCTGCCTCTTTTCGTTTTCATTTAAACATAGCCACAGTTTAGTTCAGGGAACGTTCATACATTACAATGAACAAAACAACAAATCAGACTGTATTGCCTTTTGTCATTTTAACATGAATAGAATAAAGAGCAAAGATTACCTGTTAGATTTACCCAAAACTATTTTATATCTTATGTTTAACCACTACAGATACACCATCGCATAATTGTTCAAACTGATGCAGCCTGAAACTTCATTAAAAATAAAGTTCATCCAATCTTTCCTAATGTTGGGACAGAAGGAAATATATTAACCCTAACCCTAAGACATTTATGATGAAATTCTAGTGCTCTCCATAGACAGCAACACAACTGAAATGTTCCTAGGTCCAGAAACATAAAAGTGACATTGGAAAATGGTCAATGTGACATCAGTAAAAATAAAAATAAATGATAATTTCTGATTGACAAGTGTTTAGAGGGGAGTGGTTAAACATTGTTTGACTATATTCTTCACCCATACTGGGGATGCTGTGCAAAACAGAAAGTTTTACTAATACAGTTTCATTAGTTCATGGTGACTTTAAGTGAGAAGCATAACCTCCATCTATGAAATACAATATATACTATGCCAATCATCTTCAACCCTTTAAACTCTTGAATATTTCTTGTGCACTTGTTCTTTGTAATGAAGCCCTCATGTCAGTCCGGCTTATAGGTATCCAAACAGCAGGCATTGTTGTTTTGCAGTAACAGACTAGAATAAACTCCACAACCATATGTTTTTAAGCATGTAAAGATGATGTCCTTTTGACAGGTTGCATACAGCATAGTGAGACTGCTGTAATAAAAGCAATTGATTTAAATTAAATATTTAAATCCTAGGGCAGCTCAGAATCACAAGTTCTTTAAAATAATCTGTTAAAGTCAGGTTTTGTAAATGGCAATATTTCATTTAATTCCCTGGGATCATAGGAGAAATGCACAGCTTAGACAATTAAATATTTAAAGATGGGCCATCAAGGGTTTTAGAGTTCCACCCTTAATGACTCTATGAGGAGTCTCATAATTAGATACAATAAGTTATTAAATTATTTTTAATGGGAGTTTTAAATTTTAACTAAAAAGGCATTCTCTACCATAATGTAACGAATGGGACCGAGACGTGCAGATTCAATTGCTTTAATGACAAAGACGTGGTCAAACAGGCAGGATCAATAGGGGCAAAGACAGAGCAGTAATCCAAAACAAGGCTGAGGTCGGTACACAGGCGATCAAAGAACAAGACAGGACTAAACTGGGAGAAACATGGGGAACACTTTGTACTTTGAACTCCAGCTGGCCATCGTGACACATAAAACCAACCAATATTGACCATACAAGAAAATCCAACAACACTAGAATTGACCAGTTGAATCAGTATGGTAAAGACATTGTCAGAATACTCCATCTGCCATCCGTAGTTCAACCATAACATTATTAAGCAACAAAAATAGTTTTTGTAAAGAAATAACACAAAAATAATGACTTTATTCAACAATTTATCACCGTAATGTCACCATAGCATCACCATAGCGCCATTTTGGAAAATATCCACAGGATGCAAACTATGTACGCTCTATGGCTGAAATGTGTACGCATTTTGCATGCAGAGATACTCTCCAAAATGATGCTATGGTGATGTTATGGTGACAAATTGTTGAATAAAGTCATTATTTTTGTTTTATATCTGTACACAAAGTATTCTTGCTACTTCATAATGTCATGGTGATGGCAGATGGAGTATTCTGACAATGTCTTTCATAATTTTCTGGACCTTGACAGTATAATTTACCATGCAGTCAATGGGACAGTCATAAGCCTCCCAGTTTTCATCAAAATATCTTAAATTGTTTACCCTCACGTAGTTCCAAAGCTTCAAATGGGGGTAAGTAATTAATGACAAAATTCTCATTTTAGGGTGGAGTAATTTGAAATTCTAATGTTGTACGCAAGTTCAATCTACATTATGATACACCCTTTTTCAGTGTTCTAAAGAACGTGCATGTTTTCTGCAGGTAGTCGACCTGAAGCATGAATTTTCAACCTGAAGCACATTCTTGATGCATTTGCTGTAAATTATTTATTTAATGACCCAAACAAAGCTACCTGGAAATGCACTTAGAGAAATGTCTAATGGCAAGCCTGGTCAGTTTGTTGATGAAATCTCCTTGTAGAGACCACTACCATTTCAAAGACTCAAAATGAACAGGCTGCCAGGTCCACAGAGAGTTGTATGGTCATTGAACACTCAAGGTTTTTATATCAAAACCCCAATTAGAAATGGTTCACTTCATGTTAGTAACAAGGCACTGTGCCAGTGACAATCCAGTGACTAGGCACTTTGATCAGACTGAAATCCTCTTCAAAATACCTCATGGAAAAAAGAATTACATAATTAATGTCTCTCATTGCAGTACATGACAGAGACATAGACAATATCTAGGATTGCATTGATGTATAATATGTAAATAGTAAATTGCTTACACATTTATTCAGATATAGACATGTCTTTGATGTGTTTAAAAGATGACTGTGATATAACAGAAATTCTGAAGTGACCTAGAAGTAGATGCTGTTCATAGAAATATAAGTAATGATCATGCTTTTATTATGCTATTGTAAAATTGAGGCATCCACCTATTTTCCTAAATAAAATGTAATTTACTTTGAAATTCAACTTAATCAACTTAAAAAAAAAACCTCTTGGTTGTGATGACGATACAGAAGACGTCCTGTAGCGTAAAGTTTTCGGCAATTATTATTAATGCACCTGAATAATTATGTATGTAATGTTAAATATGTATGTTACAAGTTATGAAAATGTTTTAAAAAATTGCTGACAGTACAATATTGGACAGTGATGTAATGATGTCAACATGAAGCAGCTTGGGATTCATTTTAAAAATGTAAAACAAAAATTGAGAGAAAATAACTTTATTCGTGGTGTGCTTTCAGATTTAAAATTCAGCAGGATATTTACATTCACTTAGAACTGTGTTACACACTGCATGAAAGGTCATTTTCAAAAATCTATAAAAGGGACACTTTAAATATTACTGACCTTCTTACATTACCTTGCACTTTATATAATTATTGTTAAAGGGATTATTCACCCAAAAATGAAAATTCCCTCCCATATACGGCAAGGATGTTACCATGATCAAGGCTCAGAAACGTAGCAAGGATCGTTAAAATAATTCATATGACATAAGTAATTCAACCGTGATTTTACAAAGCTATGAGAATACTTTTTTGTGTACAAAGAAAACAAAAATAATGACTTCATTTAACAATTTGTCTCTTCCGTATTACTCTATAATGCAATTTTGGAGAGTACCACGCATATGTATGGATTCTTGCTGTCTGTGGGAGGGTAACTGAGCTCTCAGAATGCATCAAAACATCTTAATTTGTGTTCTGGAGATGAACGTAGTTCTTACAGGTTTGGAACGACATGATGGTGAGTAATTAATGACAGAATTTTCATTTTTGGTTGAACTATCCCTTTAACATTATTGTCAATCAGTGTCACTACCACCATTATAATCATAACTTCACCATCTTTGTGCTCAGAATTGCACCTTTCTCATTTCAAGTATTTTGTTGTTTCAGAGTTTGAGTGGATATCTGAGCTAGTTGCACCTGCAGCTACATCCAGAGCTGCAGACTCTGATTCTAGCAGATTGATTTCACCTGAGCAGAGAAACAGTACTGCACCCAATAGATCTTCAGCTAAAGCTGTGGACAGACAACGAGAGCAACCAGACATTGCAACCACTATTTTATCTCAAGCTACAATATTTAACAGCAATACTGTTACCACAACCAGCATCCCCTTTACAACAACCACAAACCAGATCAGCACTACCCAATCACCTGCTGCTAAACGACACTCCAAAGCATCTAGGACAACTATAAGAACTACAACTACAGGATCTCCAAAGACAACACCTAGAATCCTGCCTGACTCCACCTCACATAGCGCCAAGTCAGACCCTTCAAAAAGCACTTTAGGAGCAACAAGAGTTGCTGCTACTGAGGCCTCAATGCTAAGATGTAACATCACTGACAAGATGTGGATAAAAACAGGTGCGACTGCTCAGAACAAATGGTGATCTTCATGAAATTACTGTATATACTGTGTACTGTAAATCAGTGTTGTACTGAGACCAGCTCATTCAAGTCTGAGTCAAGATTGAGACAAGAAGTGGATTGATTCCTAGTTGAGACCAATTGCACATGTTCCTAAATCTTTGACAAGACCAAGACAATGAAAATATGGTCTCAATAATTTACTTGCTCTGGAATCCAAGAACATATTGCCATGATGGATTTGGGAGCATGTGGACTAGGTTTTGAATTGAACTCAACCTTTTTCTGGTCTTAACTTGGGCTCCATTTACACCTGATATTAAGATGCATTGTGGTTGATTGGGTCACAATGATTGAGACACATTCGTGTTTATACCTATTTATCATGTAGTTGGTAACCATAATTCAGCCAAAATATCACAGCTACTTTATTCTGTTAAATAAATTTGTGTCATAATCAGAAAGAACTTGAGAAGTGGCCTGGTTCTTACAGTATCTGCTCTTGTAGACTAAAACTAGCTCAAACCAAGCCACCTTTATTCAATTAATGTTTTATACAATACCTATTGTTCCAAAGCAGTTTCAGTAATAATCAGGAAAATAACAGAATGAGATTTTTCAAATATGAGACAAATTCAAAGGTTACACTTTATTTTGATAGTTCATTTAGACATTCTACTAACTCTCAGAACATACTGTTAGGGTAGGTTTAGGGTTAGTAGAATAAGTTGACATATAGTTGTAAAGTTTCTGATAGTCAGTATGTAGTATGTTGTTGACCCATCAAAATAAAGTGTTAAAGATAGTAAGTAGACAGTCTACTAATACTCTAATGACTGCTAGTTGACATGTAGTGTCAATATGACCCTTTTCTGCCAGTCCTAACCCTTTCCACCTCTTCATTTGGCTTATAAATAACATTTTTGAATAAATTGTATATTCACAGAATAATACTAACAATGTTTAAGGATAGTTAACCCAAAAATGTCATCATTTACTCAACCTCGAGTAACACCAAATCTGGAGCTTTTACAAACGTTTTTCAAAATATCTTCCTTTGTGTTCGGAAGAACAAAGAAATTCATACAGATTTAGAGGTGCTCAAGGGTGAGTAAACTACTTGTAACAGTTGCTGCATATATTTATTGAAAAACTTAAGACTTGGTTACCATGGCACATTTTCTTAATGCTTTTTTCCCGATCAAATAGTTTTATTTGAACATAAACCCTTTATTTTTCAGTGCATTTTTTACTTCTTTTTTTTCTGTCAATGACAGTGTTGTCCGTACAGTTACGGAGGAGTCGTCTAGACAGTATTTTGAAGCAAAATCTCCCTCGAGGGTTTACTCAAGCTCTGAAGAAGGCCTTGAATGACAGCACGGTTCAGGCTAAGGTTTGCACTTCATGAATTTATAACACAGTCATCGTTTACAGTTTGTTCTGCATCAAGTATGCAGCAACACAAATGGCATTTTGCTTTAAGCAATCTTTGCAGCCTTGATATCAGATCTACACTATAAATTAGATGCATCCTTCAGTCACACATCCCTCTCTTAACATTAGCAAAACCAGGATTTTTATTGCTTTGTGTCTTTTGCTTGCCATCTTCTCGTTCTCATTTTATTATATGTTTACTTCAGATGTGTCCCTTAGCGAAAATTGTATGTCTCATTTTAGTGAAGGGAAGCTAGGCTAATCTGCTAAATTCTGACACCTAACAAAACCAAACACACATTCATTGTCAGGCAGAGTCAAATCTTACTATAGGAGGGAAAGAAACAACAGATGGACATGATAAATTGGGTAAAAATGGAAAAAGAATACTGCTATTAGTCAACCCTCAGTTACATCTTAGGCCTTTCAGTTACTGAGCTTTATCTGCCTGTTTATCCCAAGGTAAAAGCCTTGATGTTAATGCAGTCCTTATGTTGAAAGCAAATCTGGGGAGAACTGAAAAGTTTGAGGCTCTTCAAATTGTTGATTGAAGGAACTATAGGGGTTTGGATTTTGCCATATTCTTTAAACATTACATTAAAATAATTACTTTAAAAAAAAAAAAAAAACATTTAATTTTTTTTACCAATTTACAGCAGAGCCTAAGAGCTGCCCATGTATATAAGATTCAAAAAAGTCTGATAAAGTCTTAGTATATAGTAGTTAAACCATTGTATTGTCTTTCTGGTGGTGTCATGTATTTTGGCTGTGGTACACTACAAAAGGGCAATGTCCAGCAGGTAGGACATCCAAGTAAACATAACTGGGGTAGATGGATCCAACCACAGTTTCAGGATAACTTTTTTGGCAGTAGTATGAGTAGCATATAGTGTCTTTTTTTAAACCATCCAGCAAGAGATAAAGCAATTGGTCCTTTTAGATTTGAATCCTCAGAAGATCAGACAGTAAGTCCCATACCAGTACAATTTCGGAACATTCCCAGAACATATGCATGTATGAATCTTGACTTACTGCTATGCTGGTAGGAAAAGGGATCAGACCTTCTTTTACATTTTATATATTAAACAGGGAGTGATCTATCTATCAAACTAGAGGAAATATGATATTTGATTTATCTTTATTTGAACTTCTTTTTTTTGAAAAGTTAAACTTTTTCTTAAAAACACGTGAATTCACAAGGAATTACACTTGTGCATTACACTTGCTAAGTGTTTATTTGAATGCAGTGGATGGAAAATGGAAAATGGAAAAAGCAGGTTTTTGATCAAGAAACATTGTTATGCATCAGCTCCTCTGTAATCAGATCCTATTAAGCTGCTAAATTTTACAGTCAGTCCCAAACAGTACTAATGCATAATAAAACCAGCTGATTACATGCAAGACTCATGTACAGTTTTCAGTGAATTATTCACTCCGCTGTGTATTTAGCATGCTTGAATTTAAATGCATTTTTTAATTGGTAAAACTGTTTGAATTAGCACCAATGCATCTTTAATAATAGTGTTTTCTGTACTTTTCAACCTTTAGATTGAGAGCATCTCTAGTGTACCTAATGTGACGGTCGGTTACTATGTGACCCGTGGAGAGCTGGTGTACACTGCATCGGTGGTGGTGGAAGCTTTAAGCGTCTATGGTATTGAGAGATTGATGGCGGACATCCGGCAGTTTGTGCCACTGGTGCAGGCCATTCCTATCCCAGCAGTCCCCTGGAGACCCAGCCCTGCGATCTCAATGATGCTGAAGACAGGTCAGACTTACCGCTCATTCTCTGTCACCACACTAATGTGCAAATCCTGGCGTACATATCATTTTTCCATGTTAATTTAAGATTGCAACCACCTTACAAAAACCGTTTAGAAAATGGTCTAGTTTTCAGCCTCAGTACTACTTCTCTAGGTGCAAGTTATTTGTTTTAAAAGGCTCAGGTTGAATGTCATGTAAATCAAGCTTAATTGGCTCTCAAGTGTCTTGTAATATAAATGTTGGTATCACGTCAGCACATTTGATCTGAGAACGGCAGTGGAGGTCATGATTTTTAATGAATAATACATTTTTGGCCTATTCTTCAAAGCTGGCTTGGAATGTAGCAAATGATCCCATAATTCCCACGAACTTTGTATTTATAGGTTTGTTTCTTTAAGACAGTCTCAAAACTTTACATACTGTACACTGACCTCCAAAAGTTTGGAAACACCCTAGACAAGTGGGGTTTTGAACAATATTGGCATGGATCTTTTTTAATTTGTAATAAATTTTGCACTGATAAGGGACATCATAAACTACAAAAGCATATTTTATTACATAAACTGTTTATGCATTGAAAATACTTAATTTTTCGATTAATCAAAATATCCACCATTAGCAGCTATTACAGCTCTGAGCATCCGAGCTGTCAGTTTATTCAAGCATTGACTTGATATATTACTCCAAGCCTCCTGAAGGATTTCCCAAAGATGATTCACACTGGTTGGACACTTCTTACAGACATCACTGTCCAGTTCCTCCAATAGTAGTTCAACTCTGACACGTATATATTGCCATTATCATGTAATAATAATGAAAATTATTATTGCTGGTCTTCAATAATAACTGTGTATGTTCCGTATGTTGGTTTCTTCTGTTTGCTTATCCTTGTGCATGTGTGTGTAGTTCTGAGGTTTGTAGGACCAGGAGATGACCTCAGGTCCTGCAGATTTACTCAGATGATGGAGCAGAGACTGGAGAATGCTTTTGCTGAAGCAGAGGCTATAGTGATGAACTCACACAATGGTCTCACTGTACAGGTGGGAGGGCCTAAACTTTAAATTACCTTTATTTTAACTTTATTTATTTTGTTTGTCAAATGAGGAGGTTTCTGTTCTGTTCTGTTCTTTGGGGAAAAATGTTGACAATTCCATTTTGTTGATTTTGGTAAAAGGTCAGTCTGAGCACTAGTGAAATATAACAAATTTTTGCTTCTTTTCTCACAGATCTTGAGCACGTCACAGTCTATGGGTTCTCCTGCTGTATCTCTGATATATGTGGTGCGTAATGGCAGTGTCAGTCTCAATGGCACAAATGCCAGTAACCTTCTCAACCAACTGACTGCCGAGCTTGTCGGTTACTTCCTGTTTTATCCTCCACTGATCACAGCTGAGCGTAAGTTCTCCTTGGCATTCCACAATTATACAAATAGAATGTAACATTTGCAATTGTTACACTTTTTATTTCCTTTTATATTCCGTTTGGGAACAGCATTGGTAAAGTGTTTAGAATGTACATATAATCAATAATAAAGATAGTTATATAATTTTGTTGAGTATGGTTCAGTAGGGTTCAGTATTTATTTATATTTTTGTTCATCTTAAAGAAAATAAAACAGACACAAAAGCATTAATGCTAAATATGATTTTCAGACATGATCATCTGAACATGTTAGAGGCATCTCTACCAGAGAGTGGTTTCTGTTTGGTTTGTAGAGTTCACAGGTGGTGGAAACAGGTTCATGCACACATGGGCCAGGGCACAGCACGCACATCAAAGCCAATTACAGGGAATAATAATTAACAGTAGGGAATCCCATATACACTTGTGTGTGTGTCTGTGTGGAAAGAACATGGTTCCACATGCAACTGTAATGTGATGGTGAGAATATCACACACCTCTCTGCCACAGCTTTGCTCATGCTGACTGTGAGGTCATTTGCTTTCTCTTCACAGTCCATAACTAGTTGTTTTGTCTTTGCTTTGTTGAAGTTTCTGCATTTACATGTAATTATTTAGCAGATGCTATGTATCCAAAGTGAGGAAAATAGTAGCAATCAAACCAACAAAAGAGTAACAATGAATGAATAAGTGCTGTGACATGAATGCAGTACACACAGCCCAAAAGTTTATATATATATATATATATATATATATATATATATATATATATAAATAAAAAGCCTTAATTCTTCACACACTTAATGTAGGCCTCTCATAAGACAGCCATAGATAGTATTATTTATTTTGTAATTTTTTTATCAAATACTTTTTACAGTGAATTTTTACAATAGTAATAGTACTTTTTTATTTAGTAATTGCTATTATTTTTATTTAGTATTATAATATTCATAATAATATGATACTTATTATTTTATAGCCATATAAATCACAAACTTTTAGCTCTGTAAATCCAGCATACTAAACTGGAATTTTCTTTTAAATGCATTTTTAATTGGAATTTTAGCAGACAAAAGGCAAAATGATTTTTTTCCATATCGTGCAGCCCTAGATCAATTCTAAAAGAGCAGAAATGGACTGAAGTGTTGCATTTAAACACTTTAAAACTGACGTAACCGTGCTCTTTACTTCGTAGGACGAGTAAGTGGCCTGGTTACATATATAGTGCTGCTTTCTAGGGTATTTCTGCAGCACTTCAGCTGGATAATGGAGTTTCAGTGGGCCGCTAAATCCTGTGAGGTGGGACACTTCAAATCTGCAAGTCAAATGAGGCTTTAATGCAGCACACTCACCTTATCAGAGCTGCTGCTGCGGTCGGGAAGACGTTCACCCGGCTCCAGATTCAGGACAGACAGACTCGAGTCCATCAGTTCTTCTGCCGGAGAGAACACACACACACACACAGAGTGAACGTCTCATTGAAAACACACAAATGTATGAACTCTGCTGCACATCACAATCATTTCGGTTTATAATAGAGTGCATGTGTGCAAACCACTTTTCCAGTGTTGCTGGATCCTAAACTAAAACTAAAATCTTTTAAGAAAAATTAAAAGAAAATGAAAAAATAAATAAAATAAAATAAAAATAAAATTGCTACTCAAAATAAATGTTACTCGAAATAAAATAGAATACATAAAAAGTTCTTTTTTTTTTACCTAGTTTAACCTGATATACTAAAATAATAAAAAATAAATAAATAATCATAAATAAATTATTAAAGTAAAAATCTACTTAAAATCTTCATAAAAAATAGAATTCTATCTAAATAGTACCTTAATAAAACTAATGTCATTTCTTTACAAATTCTTCATTAAATATTATAAACATAACATATGTAAAATAACAAAATAATAATAATAATAATAATAATATACATATATATATATATATATAAAAAATTTATTTTTTTAATTTTAATTCAACACTACTACTACTAATAATAATATACAACACTACAAACTTTGATTTGAAGCAGACAAGTATTTAAAAATTGACAACTACTCAAGATGGGAAAGAACTACAATCCCATGAAGCACTGCGAATTACATAATCGAATTAAAAACTAAAAATGTATTTATTTAAAGTTGCTGATTATATCTATAGAAACAATATATATTAAGTTTGTTACAAAATAAGCATCTATAAGAATACAAATGTTTAATAAATATTTTGACAGCATAGCGAGACCGACTCGATTACGTCATTTGCGGTAGTTCATGGGAGTGGGCGGAGCTTTTGGCTCACTGCGATTGATTGGTGGAACCTTCTGTAAGGCATTATGGGTAATGTAGTGTTTCACCACAAATTCTGCTTTTAAAAAGTTAAAAGGCAGCCTGACAGAAGCATACAATTGTTGAAAAAGCTGGGCGCTCACAGTAATTGTGTCTTTAACAGTGTATACCACTTCTGTGACCTGACCGCTAGGGTCTGATGTTCTCGTACCGTTCCCTCGGTTTGAGCAGCTCTTGCTGTGTTGCTTCTCGTCCGGTTTTGTCTCCTCCGGGATACATTCGCTATGGTCTCGTGCCAGTGTTTGTCTGTCTTCTTCTACAGAGCCATTCCTGACCTCTGAAGGGGTTTCTGTGCCGTTCTTGTCGTGGTCTTCAGAAAATCTGACCTTTTTCTCTGTGGCCTTGGGAGTGGTTTCTGTAGAAACACATCCGTTCTGCTCTGCCGTCCCTTCGGGGGTTGTTTTGAATGAGTCTTCTGATCCACGTGGCTTTGTGTTTTCAATGCCCGTCTCTGGATTGACGTTCTCCTCTTCAGGAGCACAAAGAGCATCGAGCTCCTCTAAAAACTCCTGCAAACTGCTCTCTGGATACACCTAGCAGAAATCAAGCAGCACGTATATATAATATCAGAAAGGACTACACTTCAACCTCAAACATTACCAGTTATGAGTGAATCTCAGGAAAAAATACAGAAGTTACCCATTAATAAATCTAAAACTGAAGCCTACTATTTAGACTTTAGTTTATTGCGACCTTGTTTAAAAAGTTATAAATAAAACTAAAATTGAAGCCTACATTTCAGACTATATTTTATTGCGAATTTTTTAATAATTATTTAAAAATAAGATCATTTTAATCCCAAACGTGATCATTTTTAGTGAATTTCATGAAAACGTACAGAAGTGACCCCCCCCCAAAAAAAAAAAAAATACCAAACAGAATTTGAAACCTATTTATGACTATTTTCAGAAAATTTAAGATTTTTTTTTCATCCCAAACTTGATCATTTTTAATCAAGCTTTATAAAGATATGCCTAGCAATCACCCCAAAGAAATAAACAGAAAATCTATGCCTATATTTAGGACTATTTATATATTTTATTGTGTAATTATTTTCATTAACAAAAGATAATTTTCATATCAAGTTTTACTGTAGTAAAATTACTACTAATAATAATAATAACAACCACCTGCAAGTGCTCCTCCTGCTCTTTAGCGTCCCACCTATGAGGGAAAAACCAAGAAATGATTTACAACTTAAAGTATATATATATATATATATATGGGTAACTGAATTAAAATTAAAATTGGACTGTGACATGAACATGAAAAAAATTCATCTGGGTCAAAGACGTTAAGACGTCCGCATCAAAAAAATTGAACAAAAGGGATTTTATGTACATAGAAAGCACATTAAATGCCTTACTGACAAATGTGTAAATACTACAAATACAAGTTAAAAAAAACAGTACTTTAGTTATTTTAGGTTACATTACTTAGAACATATTTCATATAAATACATTAATGAATAAGAATTTAATAAAAACCTTTATCTTCTATAACAGTGTTACAATATCGTTTATTAGAAAAATGTTTTGTTCAGTTACTGTGTGCGATGAGCAAATGAACATCCATTTACTGTATAATGAGGAACTGCAATTATAAGAGGTCATGTGTCCAGATGATTTTGTGGCTGAACGTTAATGGCAGTGGAAATGCACAAAACCATAAAAGACTCTAAAAAGCATTTCCCATCATCCTCTGGGGGGGTAAATGTCTGACATAATGTCTTTGAGGTGAAATGTGGCGGGATGTTACAGTAAACGCTTCAGCACATTACTCATCAGCAGTTTGAGGTCAGTTTACCTCCTCGCTCGACCTGTCAGACGGTCTTTACCCTTCGCTTTACTGCCCACCACCGAAACACACTTCCCCTTCCTGTCTGACGCCTGCTGCCGAACTACAAACACACAAACGCATCAACACACAATCTAGAATACAATTTAATTAATGCCTAATAACCCTTACTACAGAAAGAGTCTTGATTATTATAATCACACAGCGCCACTGAGACTGCAGGAGATCATTTCAGATTTTTATATAAGCTTCCAATGAAATTAGAGCTGGAATTTTAATGTAATATTTTGATATTTAACATTGTTGAAATATTTAATTTCAATTTAATTTTATTTATAATTGAATACTTTTATATTTAAATGCAAATTATTTTTATATACCATTTTAATACGTTTTATATAAATTTCCAATGAAAATTGAGCTTGAATTTTTAATTAATATTTTAATATTATATTTTTTAATATTTAATGTTTAAACTTAATACTTTTAGATTTACTTCAAAAAATGTGTTAATTAATTAATTGTATAATATATATTGTATATAAATTGTTTAATTTTTGGATATTGTATAAAAGAATTAAAAGAAAGTTGAGCTCAAATGTTAATTTAATATTTTTATATTCAATATTTTTAATGTAATATTATATTAATTATTTTTTATATACAAAGTAATACTTTTTATATAAGCTTCCAATGAAAATTTAGCCTTATTTATTTCTATTTAATATTTTTTTATTCCATGTTTTAATATTTAATATGTTTAAATGTAACTTATATTTACTTGAAATATTTTGTTATACATCATTGAATGTTTTTATATAAGCTCCCAATGAAAAATTGATCTTGAATTTTATTGCTGAATAAAATAGCTAGAAAGAACTAAAAAGAGAATTACAAAAAACTTTTAAACTTAATTCCAGCGTGCTAGAAATAGGATTATTAAGGTTAAGGTTTATTAAAAAAGAATCTAAAACAGAAATTAAAATAAATTAAAACTATATAGAGATGATTTGACAAAACATTTTTATTATTATTACAATTAAAAACAAAAATCTAAAAATAAAATGTACGTAGAAAGAGAATCAATGTATTTGCTATGGCACAGATATTTTCATATTTAATTTCTAATATCTATTCACAAGTTTAATGCAGATACGAACATCAAAGCATTAAATGTGCTGATTTAATTTAAGATTTAAGATTTAGATCTATTTTGTTCAAATGTGGTCATCTCCATGAATTCAAATCCATTCAGGTATATGAAAGGTTTCAGATCAACTCATATCTATATCAAACATTAATGTTTTCAGGCCAAATGATCAAGACGCACCTCTGGATTCTTCTGCTCTCATGTTTCCTCTTCTGGTGTTTCGACCTCCTATAATCAAATATAATTAATACAGTAGATTCAATAATACACACAAAATACAACCAGACTTTATCAAGAAATTTATAAATATAACATCTTAGCTGTAAATGAGTCTGATCAGAAAATTAAAACGGCGCTTCTTTAATTTGCTCACCTCTGTTTGATGTTCCTCCATGTTCCTTTTCAGAGAACCTACAAAACACATCGGAAAAAACACGCAAACGCAACTAAACATCAGCGCAGAATAATCACTAATAATACCAACAACACACAAGCAGGTGAGTGAGAGAAGAAGCCATGCAAAACCAGCTCAATCTGTCACTAGTTCAGGGGTTAGTTAGCACACAGAGTGCTGAGACAGACTAGTTTCTGCTGGTTGCTGGTGAGCAAGAAAGTGCTGCTGGTTAAACTGGTTAAGATGATAAACATTTAAAACAACACATGCAAGCATCACTAAATAATCAAATCAGTTATCTGTGAAATCCTCAAAGAATAAACTGATTTGAAAACGCAAGATTTCACCGTGATACCGACTGAGCAAAACTTTCATTATTAACTTTTTTTTTTAATTAAAATTATTTATCTGTAACCAGCTCTTCATAGAAAATCTAAACAGAAAACAATAATAGAAAAGCATAGCTGTAAAAAAAAAAGAGAGAGAAATTTATCAAGTAGTGAAAAATTAAATTAATAAATTTAATCTGCTTAAAAAATTAAGA
>JAUCMR010000043.1:6186553-6198540 GCA_032357425.1 Enteromius argenteus | reverse complement strand
GCGAGTTCCCATATGTAACGTCTCCGTTCCCTCCTTCAGGGAACGTGGGTTACGTTCGTAACCTAGACGTTTTCCTTTGCTAAAGTAAGGAAAGTTGTTTCCTTTGCTCCTACATTTCTCATACACCTTACATAATTCGCCCGCACGTCTTCGGCTTACCGCAGTCACCGGAAGTGAGAAAAAAGTTATATTTGAAATATGAATATTTATCTTACAAAAAATAAATAGATTCACCACAGGGGGGCTTTATTCACCCTCTAAACTGTGTGAGGGACAATTTATTACATCTACTGGACAATTTTTAAACTCAGACTCAGATAGGATTTGTCTGAAAGAAGAAAGTCACATACACCTCGGATGCTTTGAGAGTGAGTAAAATTATTTTTTTTATTTTTGGGTGAGCTAACCCTTTAAGTTTAAAAAAGTAAAAAATATTTTTTTGCAATTAATGCTCAACACACTACAGATGACACAAACAATGTAAAAAAAATTTAAATAAAACTTGCCGCATCGCCACCAGGGTTGCCCAAAAGGGGAAAACTGGGCCCTGGGCTAACCTACAGAGGGGCCTGTGTACTATTTCTGTGGAAAATCTGTAAATTATAGATACTTATGTACCCCAAAACTCATATTAACTGTATACACTTTAATCAAAGTAGTCATACCAAAAGAGTACTCATATATGCTGAAAGATTTTTTGATGCCATTATGGTTCTATTCAACCACTAAACCTTTCCTTTGCAGAAAAGGTTCTTTGTATTGTTAAATTTATTATTAAATTATTAAAAGTTGCTCTCTGGCATTCTCCTTTTAGATTTTCTATACACCTTTATTGGTTTAGAATATATGTAAATAAAAAGCTCAGTACAAGGAAGAACATAACTATCTGCATATTCAAATAATATTTTCTAGCAGTTTATATTAGCGTAATCATGTAATGGTACTTTGCTGTCGTTTGCCGCATTATAGATTTGCATCCATTGCTTTCAACTGTGACAGTAATACTTAAACATTATAAATTTAATACATTAATTTAGTGTGTCCCTTGCATTTTGCTGGTAATTTTTTTAATGATTAGATAAAACTCAAGAATTAAATGTGATCTTTATTATTTCCAGTGAAAATGCTTGTAAGTGCGTTTCTTTTGCTGAGTTTGGCTGTTTTCCCTGCATCATCTATGGTGAGTTGGATAGTGGATAGCTTATAACACATTGTCATTGCAAATAACTGTATATAACTGTTAATGTTAATTTTTTTAAATCTTTTTTCTAAATGTCTGAATGTTGTTTTTGGATCTCATGTTTTAAGCCCCCACCAGATATAGTTGGTAAGTACAGAACTGATTTATTCTGTTGTAAAGTTATAGTAATATGTAATATGTGTGTAATTATGATATCATGTTGTGGCAGTTTATTTCTGTCTGATAATATGATTGGCCTTTTATCATTTTACTTTCAGGCAGTTTCACTTAAACTGATATATTTTTAGAGCACTGAATACACACAGTTCTGATTCACTCTGTCTGTTTTTCTTCATTATATTTTCATCAAAGCCATTAATGGGGAATGGAAGGATATTCCAAATATATAAAAAGGTAAAACTACATTATTAAATACCTTCATACAACCATTTAGGTAATTTTTGTCTATTTCTGTCTTCTAAGAAATAATTGTGATTGTGTTTTATTCACGTATGTAATGTGAGCTGAACTCTTTTGTGGTATTAGATTTAAATCTCAGAATAAAGAACATTTATAGTCCATCTAGGACACTTAAAACAATCTGCTTTAAAGCCTAATCAAAGGAGCGCTGTTCTTGGGAAGCAGTGGGATATTCCCATCCCCTACAATCTGAGTATGAATCTCAGTAAGAGAACTTCACTTAAATCAAGTGAAATCAACCTTTAAGTTAGTTTTAAGTTAAGTTAACATTAATGTGTTTTCCATTTAGGTGTGAACTATAAAGGAGTTATTTTGAGAGCCTTTGAACAGTTTAGACTGAAATCATGTATTGACTTTAAGCCCAGAGCAGCAGAAAACATTTTCATCTCTGTGGAGAATCTTGATGGGTACAGTACTGTTCCAGTTAGTAATCAACAAGATTAGTAATATATATATATATATATATATATACTAGTCTACATGTATATTGAATATATCAAAGAAATAAACTCCAAGTCAAAAGACTGGGCACATTTGTATTTCTTGTAAAGGCTTTTGCAAATTCTAGAGCTGTTAACATTCTAAATCAATGTAACTGTGTTTTGTGAATGTGCTCTCTCACATATTTTTCAGGTGTTGGTCTTATATTGGGCATGCATTTTCTGGAGCTCAGCCTCTTTCCATTGGAGATGGCTGTGGGATAAAAGCCATTGTTGAGCTTGAGTTTCTCCATGCACTGGGATTTTACAATGAGCAGTCAAGATATGACAGAGATGATTATGTGACTATCAACTATAAAAACATTATTACAGGTTGCCCTGTATTTTTTATTAATTGTTTAACTTTATTGTCTTTTAGAAAAAAAGAGTAAAACTAAATGGCTAATTAATGAGAATAAAGAGTCATTTAATTACCTAATGAAATATATGAAAATGCTGAATGCAGTGTCCATTTAACTAATCAGCTCTTAAATAACCCATTCCTTACAACCACATCAAGAATTCCATCCAGTCTTTATTTTCAGGGAAGGAAAAATATTTCAATAAAACAAGAGAGCCAGACCACCACCCAAGGCACCCCATATGACTACTACTCTCAGACACATTTTGATAAAAATGTCTTCAGCAACGGTAATGGATCCACAGTCATTACCAAAAATCCAGAGTTTCAAGATGTGATTGGTCAACGTCTGGACATGAGTAAATATGATGTGATTGAATTCAACAAACTCTATAAATGCAGTGAGTATACACACACACACACACATATGTATATATATATAGTGAATTAACACTATCAATTCTCACTATTATAGTTGCTTATTAGCATACCTGTCAACATACTGTTTTATTAGTTTGTTTGTTTATTAGTAATTATAAAGCAAATATTCTGCATGACCATATTCTACATCCCTAATCCTACTCAATACCTAATCTTAACAATGATCTTACTATTAATAAACAGTAAATTAGGAGTTTATTGAGTGGTCAGTTAAATGTTTGTTATCGTGAGAATTTGACCTCAAAATAAAGTGTGATGTGAATTCTAAGTAAGATTAAAATATTGTTGTTGGTTTTTGTTAAATATGTCAGTAGGAAAGGGCCAAGGAAACATGTTATGAATAGATGTTGTAAGAAATTATGATTTTGCCTCAAACATGTTTCTCTGTTTACATTACAGATTCATCCATCTCTTTCCTTGATCACTGTAGTTTTGATGATGAATCTCTGTGTCAGATGAGCGTCTGCTCTGCTGCTGATTACGGCTGGCAGAGAGTGAAGTCAGTGAGTGGCATCAATGTGACTGACCACACATACTTGGGCAAAGAACAAAATGGTGAGATCTGTTACAGTCAGTCGATGAACTGAACAGTTCTTTTTTGACAGTCTGTGATTTTTAATATATAAAAACGACTTTAGGATGGAAAATAAACTCTATTTTTATTGCCCAAAAATAACTAACTTCCGACCGCAGTTGCAATCACTGCACTATCCACACTACACCTGTTTTAATGTCTGCAGAGACATCTTTCTTCATGCACTTCAGCACTGAGGGCAGAAACGAGGGAGATATAGCCAGAATGGAAAGCAACACAATGACCCCTAAAAGAGACTGCAAGGTCCAGTGTCTTCAGTTCTACTACTATCACAGTGGTCATGAGTCTGACCAGCTCAACATCTGGATCAGAGAGTACCAGAATGAATCAGACAGCAGAGGAACACTCAGACTTATGGACCAGATCACAGGCCAGTCTCTGTCCTGGTTTAAAAACTCATGGAAACCTATTTCAAGCTGGTCGTCAAATATTCTACATTACTGACAGTTTAATTTCTTGCAGGACCCCCTGATAATTACTGGAAGCTGCATCATGTGTTACTGAATGCAAATAAAACCTTCCAAGTTGTATTTGAAGCCCGTAAAGGAGCTGGTAACTCCAGTGGAGGATTTTCACTGGATGATATCAATATTTCAGAGACTGAGTGTCCTCACACATGGCAGATCAGAGACTTTGAGAAGGTTTTGAACAACAGTGTGTCTGATACTTGGATGTACAGTCCACTGTATTACTCCAGTGATGGTTATCGCTTTCAGGCTATCTTAATACTGAATCAGAATTACCTTTCAATATATGTTGGTCTAGTATCTGGTGTATATGATGAGGAGTTGGAGTGGCCTTGTCCATGGAGACAAATAACCTTCCAGATGCTTGACCAGAATCCACACATACAGAAGCGCATGTCCTCTGAGAAAAGCTTCACAACTGACCCTACTTGGATTTATTCCAGTAAGAATCTCGTACCATGTTTACATGCAGCATTTTAGTTAACTTAAGACCAAAGTTATGTAGCTTTGAAGAGCCTAAAATTTATATTTTGTTATAACAGATGTCAGTGTTTGGGACAATCCTCAAAATACTGGAATTCCAGTCGTCTTCGGCAATGAGACTATATATGTGGGTATTTTTGTGGGCTATGAATATGCCATAATGAAAGAAGATTTTACTAAAAGAGAGTTTATCAAGGGTGGTGACATCATATTTCTCTTCACCATGCAAGGTAGGTTTGGTGAATTACCTTCAGAGAACAAGAGGATGACAAATAATCATTTGGACAGCCATGATATATTTCAGTTGTGCCCAATTTCTGAACATTTATATACATATTCACCAATCCAGATATCTCAGGGTTTCTTCAGAAGGACTCTCTACCCTGCCCTAAAGCAACAGTGATGAACTTCAATGTTACTCCTGATGTGAGTGCCCAGCAAGGATCATGTGCTTCAAGGTAAATATCCTTTTTATCTCTCCAGTACAATCATTCAGAACACAAAAATGTATTCACGAGTTCGCACTTCCTCATAAATAAATTTAAGCGTGTTTGGCGTGCTGTCCAGGGGCGAGCCGGGAGCTCGGCGGACTCCGAGCCCTACTGGTTTGAACCCTAGTGAGGGCAGAGTTCGGCATTCAACTTGGACCCCGCTTGCCTCCCTGACGGAAGGTGCGAAAAGAAGGCGGAGTAGAGGAGGCGGAGGGATGCGTAGCTAGATATGGAAGGGAAGTAGACAAGCTTATTTAAGGTGGAAGTGAATAAACGTGATTGGACGTTGGTTAATAGGCTGATAGGAGATAATGCGGAGCCAGCCGTAGTTAATCATTCGTGCGCACTCCTCCCAAAATTTGTTTGACAACATCACTTAATGTCTAAAATGGCTATTTATACATGCAAAATGGTCTACAAATGAAATCTGAAAATCTGATCATCTGATGATGTTACAATCCCAGCCTGTGTTCCCATTTCTTGTGTTTGTGGACTTATTTTGGAAGTGTTTCTGGCTCCTGTTGTTTGATTGCTCCCTTTCTGTGTCTGGTTCCTGTGTCCCTTGTTGTGTTTGGTATCCTGGGTGGACAAGTGGGTTGTATAACAGTGCTTCATGTTGATGTCAACCTCAAATGGCTCGGGATTTATTTTTAAAAATATGACTTGTTTCAGTGATTCAGAGATGGACTTCTTTTAAGAGACAATAAGTTTATACACAGTTCACTTTCAGAATTTAAACTAAACTCCTGGATTTCTCATTCCTGTCTTGCCTCAGGTCTATATGTTTGTATTTACTGCATTATTGATTTTTTCTAGCGCATTAATATTCATCTTCACATATGTTCTTTTCCTTTAGTGAATGTGTGGACATATTTTGCAATTCCAGTGCCAAGACTGCTTCCTCTCTGATCATCATGGTGTTTTGCTTTCTTTTGCTAGTGAGTTAATCATGAAACTGCTATTATCAGCCCTACTGTATGTCTGACTTCACAAGTTAAGTGACAAAGAACAGCATCTATCTTCAGCTTTTTGCTACATGCATATGATAATTAAATAACCATTGATAATATATTGAATGTTGAAGCTAGCATTAATCAAGATGAATTTCACACATTCTCTTTAAAGAATAAGGTAAATATTTACCTGAAGTCTTCCTTTTTAAACATGCCATAGACTGCAAAACTGCATTTACCTTGGTATAGTTAAATAATAAAATTTCTGTACGTAGAAATTACATACCCTGAGTCTCAAACCCCAATGTTTCCTCCTTCTTGTGTAAATGTTGTGAATAAAAAAAGACCACTGAAAAACAGGTGAATCTGAACATAACACCAACTGTCACATCACAGTCAGGATCACTACGCCCCCAGCCTTTCCATAATGTTCTAAACCAGCTACCAGCCAAACCTACACATACCAATCAAGTTCTGCAGGTATCGTGAAGAAACAAGCAGGACAATAGTGAAAATGGCAGATCATGGAAATAAACATTGTGTTCCAGGCTGTGCAGGGGATTGCAGGGGATGGGTTGATGTCTGTATTCGGAAAGGCACAGAAAGAAAATAACCTGTACTATTAAAATAACGCAAGCCACTAAAGGGACACACTTAGCTTTAGCAGTAGCCTGTTACTTTACAGTACATAAGATTTCACTTACCACATAAACAGTGGTTGGTGTGGTTACATTTCAGTACCACGAGTTGACAAGCTCTCCGATAAGAAACAGCAAGATGGGATTCAGGCTGCAACATCCTTCCAAAATTCCAGTTAATCTGTGACTTTCAAAGCATTTGGAGCCTCAATGGTTGACTGTCTGAATGAACCTGCAAGCACAAGAACAAAAAAGCATTATTTTTCAAAGTAGCGTTTACAGAATTTCCCTCACTTATCAAACTTTTTGGTGCTGTATGAACTTTTGACGTTAGTAAAAATGTTACATACTACATCTGAACACACCTACAATAATGGGTTTGATTCCAGGGGTAGTTCTACGGTGAGATGATATCTGGGGCTTAGCCCAAAGACATTCATGCATCACGGGATAAACTTCAAATAAAATAGGCTACGCTGAAAAGATAGACTGGCTTTGTTTTAAGAGACAAATATAATTATAATCTGTACTTACAAGTTGAATAAATTATATTATGAAATTAATGTTTTAAATATAAATATATAAATAAGTAATGATAGAAACTGCTCATTCATTCAGGAACAAAGTAAGAAACTTTAATTTTATGTTTTATAAATGCTTCAGTAAATCTCTGATTTTAGGTGTTCAAAAAAGTTTAATTAATTCTGTAATGAAACACTGCTGTATGAAGAGATGCCCAACATGACTTTGTTTAGAACAGTTTTTGTGAAATGGAGCAAAAAGAAAATATTTTCTTAGCGATTTAAATCACTAATATTAACTATTAATAATATTAACTTCTTGTTTATTGAATTTTGTTGCCCCAACACTTAGTGAAGACTGCCACAGACCATGAATGCTAACTAATCTGTTCATTTACTGTAGGCCTAATCATTCTTAATGCACAAGTGTGTGAGTAAGCTCTGTGCATATAATAGGCCTAATATGATTAAGAATCTATATTTGATTATTAAGAATCTATATTTAACAATTAATCTAATTTTAGTATTATACATTTATAGGCTAAAGTAAGTTAAAGATACCTGTAGCAGCTGCATTTTGTTGTTTAAGTCCTGGTTTAATAGAAATCATTTTAAAAACTTAAATCGCATGAAAAATGCATGAGAACTCAAATCTTGATGCACACAAGACATTATAATGTAATAACATTTGGGGCTTCAGCCTCCTTAAGGCCCTGATATACTTCAAACGACCCAGAGTTAAAAGCAACGTAGAGAAACATCATATGCAAGTTTTCCAAAGCCATGAGAAGAATGAAAGTAAAGGCAGCAAGCAAATAAATATTACACCATACTGCTGCTGTTGTCGTCATTTTTCTTTTAAAGCGAATTAAAAAAGGTACACAATAAATAAGCCTTTGTTTTTACTCAAACGTATAGGCTATGTGTGAGCGTCGTGTCACATTTACATTAATCTACACTGCCTCCAGCAGCTCAGGGGTGTCAGAATGTTCAGAAACAGTATACGTCACTGTCACCGTTTCAAACTTCTTTTTGCCCTCAAATGGAAAATAACTTTGTTTGAAATATATCGGGGACTTTAGCCCACCCCTAGCACTGCACCAGGACTCCCACGGAATGAATAACTTAATAAAATGTGTACTTTAAATACAATGTAACTTGCTTTGGATAAAAGAATAGCCAATGCATAAACTTAATTGCAATGTAAAACAAAATGTTTCGGTTTACCTAGTTCTGCATTTCTGTAAAATGGACAGCTGGCTCTATGATGATTCTGCTCTTCATAGTCAGGATCCTGTTTTTGCTTGGAGAAATCTCCTGTAACAGACAGTGTCACAGCATTCTTTTGTGTTACAGTAGTTTATGATCAGAAAAAAATAATTTACATTTTAATTAAATAGCTATTTAATATTTTTAATATTTATTAGCAAAATGCTATATTGCTAGCATGTTCCTCTCTTTAAAAAGTCAAACTGTTCTGTTAGTTAATGGAGAACAGCAACTAAAGTCTAATTACTTGGCTAATTTAGTATCATTATTAAGTTGATGGAAGCTAGGGGTGACCTGTGTGCCATTTTCTCCGGATGCGTCCTGGCCAGGATTTCTCCATTGCTTTGATTCAAAATACCTCGAGAGCTTTTTGAAAACACAAGTAATCTGTCATACGCCGATTGGTCTGCATACGCAAACAAAGCCAGAACCTAGATATTTTAGGCAAGATAGAAATTCTGGCGAGGGCGCGTCCAGGAAAAATACGTTATGTCACCTTAAATGGAAGCTCACCTGCTGTTAGCACCGCTACGACGGCAGCCTCAAGAGAAGACTCCAATACACCTCCGATGCAGACAACATGACCACGAACCTTAAAATAAAATACAAAAGATGTTCTTAACAGTTTTAGTCAGTTTTCCTCAATAGATTCACGTTAGCTCGCGCTTATGTTATCGTACGTCTGTCAGTGAATTTAGGGACCTGTTGTGGTTGCTAACCAGTTGTTCATCATTGTTATCAGTTGTAGTAATACTGTCGTGAAGTTATGCTGATGTGCATGCGACAGTTGTGCCGTTTTCTCTGTTGTTGTTGCTTACGTTCTGTTGAGTAAACTAGCATTCACCTAAAGCTCCGCTTATATGCGTTTTTGTTGAACACAACATTTGGCGACGAGGATGGCTTTATCTCTGCCTCCCCCGGAGCCTTTTCTGCCCCACGCTGGTGAACTGATTGTGCCGTGGGAGCGCTGGTTTGTGTCGTTTGAGACGTACCTCGTAGCCGCCGGCTTGGATGAGGTCTCGGATGGGAGACAGCGCGCACTCCTTCTTCATTGTCTTGGTGCCGAGGGATTACGGATCTTTCAGACGCTTGGCGCTGAAAATACATACTCCGACGCTGTTGCACGACTAAAAGTACATTTTCAAAAGACTCATAGCGTGTTGTTGAAGCACCTAAATTTTAGACAAAGATGCCAAGGATCGGGTGAGTCAGCCAGTCAGTTTGTCGCTGATTTAAAAAGCCTTGTGGAGCTATGCAAATTTAGTGCTCTCCGCGAAGAATTAATTAGAGACCAACTAATTGAAAAGACAAACAGTGCATGGGTCAGAGAGAGGCTGCTTATGGAAGATGATACACTTACCCTGCATAAGGCTCTCACGCTGGCACTCCAGCACCACCACCGTTGCAGTCTGTTGACTGGCCCACCAAGCCATGGGAGCATCTACAGATGGACATTTGTGGGGAACTTGCCTCTGTTCCTCACCATCAGAGGTTTCAAGTCGTGGTATATGACCTCCACTCAAAGTGGCCTGAGGTTGTGCCTATGAGCTCAGTAACAGCCTCCGCAATGGTGGATTTCCTGGAGCAACTCTTTTCCCGATGGGGAACTCCGCGGACCATTACGACTGACAATGGGCCCCAGTTCGTTTCCCGTGAGTTTTCATCGTACCTGGCTGCCAGGGGAATAGCCCATATACGCACTGCGTTCTACCATCCTCAAGCTAATGGCGGTGTAGAAAGATTTAACCAAACTCTGAAAAATGGCATACGTGCACACCTTGCCCAAGGCTTCCCATTTAAGGCTGCTCTCTTCCGGACCCTCTTGCACTATCGTGCCACCCAACATGCCACCACTGGGGTGTCCCCTGCCTGTCTCATGCTTGGCAGGGAACTAGAATTACCGTTAAACAGGCCGCGCCCACCTCATCAGCTCCCAGTGAACACAAGCATTGTGTTCAGCCCACAAAGATAAGAGTACAGGATTGAGTAAGAGCCCGCAGGCCACATCGCAGCAATAAATTGAGCTCTTTCCTGTCTGAGCCACTCCAGGTCAAACGGCAGCTTGGGCCAGTCACCTTTGAGCTAGCTAATGGATCCCGCTGGCATGCCAGTCGTCTTCGAAGAGTGCCCACCCCCTCAACCGACAACTGACCTATGGTTCCCATTCTGCCGCCACTAAATCTGGATCCTGATGTAGTCACCGGACAGGAAGGGAGAACCGAATCCTGTCAGAGCCCACAATCGGAAGATTCCCCTATGACACCTCGCCCTGTGAGGACAAGGGCACATCCTACACATTTCCAGGACTTTGAAGCTACGTTTCATACTTAAGCTTGGTGGGAGGGGGGAAAATGTTGTGGTTGTTAACCAGTTGTTCATCGTTGTTATCAGTTGTAGTAATACTGTCGTGAAGTTATGCTGATGTGTATGCGACAGTTGTGCCATATTCTGTGTTGTTGTTGCTTACGTTCTGTTGAGTAAACTAGCATTCACCTAAAGCTCCGCTTGTATGCGTTTTTGTTGATGACAACAGGACCGTCTCTAAAGTTACATACTTCATCGGTACCCACGTTTCTAAATTAGTTAATTTTGCTAAATTATATTAACATACTAGTTGATATTATCATCAATAGCATTCACAAGGCTACAAAATACACCTCCGACGTTGCAGACGACGTCCAGACTAGAAACCTGAAAATAACAACAAAAGAAGTAATTGAAAATACGGTGTAAAATCTCGTTGCCTAACGCACTTTACCTCAGTATTTCACCTTAATTCGCTGTTAAAGTTAAATGATGACTGGCCAGACAAGCTAACTTGCATTAAAGCGCAGGAAGACCTACAAACATGTTTCTCAGTTTACCTACAGTTTATTTTGACTAGTATAGGTGACCTAACTTACTCACCATTCGATGTTGTCAGTGTTTTGGCGGCATCCCGGCCGTCAGTCAGAAAAAAGGCTCCCGACATGAAAAACGAATGAATGTTAGTTTGATTAATGATGTTAATTAGTTTGTTGTTGACACATGAAACCATCTTAAAATATCTTAGTTTTGCACAAAACAGAAATAATATACTAAAACCTATGTCCAGCCGAAAAAAGCTCACTGCTACACTACCAGTGTGTGCGTCCCACCTGACCAGGCCAGGAACGAGCTCCCTTGGCGGGCAAAGCTCCTTTCAAAGTAGCTAATAATATACTCCCTTGCCAGTGGTCAGTTTTTCGCAGGCAAGTAAATTTACAGTAGTGTACTGTACAGTAGTGAATAAATACAGTAGTGACTATATATTTCCCATAATCCTTTGCTATTTACAGTATAATACTGTTCAAATTACAGAAATTGGTTACAGTGTATGCAAACTTTTAATGTCATTCCTGAGCATCATTTACCAGCTACCTAATCCAAATGGATCTAAGGACTGTTGTATGGAGTGGGAATCTCAGCTTGAGTAACCATATTGTTATAGTTCTGGTGCATGGACATCTATTTTCTTAAAGTGTGATGTGTAGCGGCCCCTCAGATATCAAGACGCAGAGAGTTTCAAACGGGTGTCATTTTATTTCTTCTTCTCAATGAACTCCATGCTGTATGAACACCGTGAAAACTACAGAATAAATACAAATACT
>JAUCMR010000043.1:6119016-6131106 GCA_032357425.1 Enteromius argenteus | reverse complement strand
GTGATCATGCACACACCATGACAGTCAAAACTATAATTCATTGATGCATACTGCATGATAATCCGACATAATAAATTAAAAAAATAACAATTTAGTGCGCTTACCTTTCACTGTATAATTTCACACAGAACATGAACATTATACAAAACTTTGCACAGTCCAGCAGATTTCATTACTAATCTGAACCATTTGAAAGAGAACAGGTTTGCATAGATTTTTATTTAACTGTGCTCTGATTTCGATGTTGCAGTGATAAGAGTCTTCATGTTATCTCTCCCTCAACAGGTGTAATTCATGTTTTGAGAGTTGAAACTCCTCTCTATACTATACTTATTTAGCCATGATCACTATACAGTTCTAAATCCATTATCGCGCTAAACACCCGTCACTCCTGAATCATCAAGTCTGTATGCGGCCGTGACGTCAACATCAGCCCCAGTAGTCTATTGTCACAATCTTGTTTATGGACTCTTGCACACAACCACAAGAGGTCACACTATCACCACAAACTCTCAACTGTTGTCCGGACTACATTGCCCATCATGCCTCACTCCTGGACTAATCACACACACCTGCAGCTCATTACCACACCCACACACTCTTTACACCCTGCATAAAAGCCAAAGTCTCACTCCAAGTCACTGCGAAGTCTTGTTTTCCTTGTGTTGCAATTCTAAGTGTTCTTTTCTGTGTTTGTTTTCCCGTGTTTTGATCTTGGATTGTATATTCATATTTTGATTGTTCGCTGCCTGCCGTGATTCCCGCCTGATTCCATTGACCTTGATTCTGTCTCGTCCTCATTGCTTTGTTTGGCGGTGTCTTGACCCTTCCTGTCGACCCTGAAATAAATACTGCACATGGATCCGCACGCCTCTGACTCGTTTGCTACAGAAGACTTCGCCTCTAAGGATCAAGCAGTTTTCATCAGGCTTCAACAGCAAGGTACTGATTTTGATCCATTAAAGAGACTCTGTTCCATTTTTCAAAAGGGATGACATATTGAAGCTTACAAGGAGGAGTTTCTTTTATACAGCCACCTAGTATCTGGTGATTATGCTTTATTGAAGGACTGCTTTTGGACTGGACTTGACCAGAAGATTAGTCTCTATTTACCTGATGATGATCCAGGGTGGTCTCTGGCACAATATATTCACTTTGTTTTAATGTTTTGTGGATCCACGTTCACTGTGGGGGAGATGGAGGAGGACATCTCTCCTGTGAGTTTTGTGGCACAGGGGCAGTGGCCCAGTGTTCGTCACCAGCCTCATGCCTCAGCCAGAGCCAACACACAAGATGGCCACCATTCCTGAGCCAGAGCCAGCACACAAGATGGCCACTGATCTTGAGCTGCTGCACAAGATAGTTACCAACCCCAAGATTTCTGCCAAAGGGGAAGTCAAGCCCCAGTCTTCAGCCACCATGGATGCCACACTAGAGTATCCCGGCATTGTGGTTGTCGCTTATGAGGACACCAGGGCTCCCCCAGGATGTTTAAGGCTGACAGCCAGTTTGGCAGACCCCCCATTGGTTCCGCTGGTGGCTGCACAACCTCCAAGACAATCTATTCATGCCATTGAGCCCTTGCCTTGCCCTGCCACAACCACGGAGGCCGTTGAACCTGTGTCCTGCCCTGCTACGGCTATGGAAGCCGCCCAGGAGCTCCGGACACACCAAGTTATGGCCAAGTTATCGCTCCAGAGTCCCATTCCAGAAATTCCGCTCCCGAGTCACGGCCAGGAAAGCTGTTCCAGTTCCTGTCTGCTTAACACAGGTTATTTATTCAGTTTTTGATTTGTAGAACGCTGGGAAAAAAACAACAACAAATTAAACTAGTAGATCTTTCTTATATTTCTAGAAAATAACTGCATACTTGCAGTGTTTTAGGACAATGGAATGCATCATATCAATGCTCCTTATCAATCATTGATTATTATTATTTTTTTAAGTCTTGCAGTATGACTTGTGCAGCAGAAATAGCCTAGTACACAGCTCTTATTCTCTCTCGTTGTCAGGTGGGGACCATGACACCCTCTGGCCATAAGCACAGAGACTGATTGAGTACCTATCTGCTGAGCTTTAATAACTGCTTGTGTTCATAGCTGGAGAGAATGTCATAGATCTCCAGTGTCTGTCCGTAACCTCCACTAAGCTCAGTTTGTACATCTTGAAGCAGATGACAGCCAAAATTTCACTAGGGTACAGAAACCGTTTTTATAAGAAAAATCACATTTGGCAAAAATGGAGTTCATCACAATTTTGGGACCCACTGAAATCCACACATTTCTTTAGACGTCACAAACTGTTAACAAATTGTGTAGTAAAATTGAAGACCATAAACTTGTTATACAAGAAGCAATATTATTCATACTACAAATTGTTTTTTTTATTATCTCTCTGAGAGACATTGTAAAATTAAACTTACTGACACTTTATATGTTTTAGAAGGAATGGGGAGAGAGCTACTTAATTTGTCATTTTAGAGTTCGATATTAAATCAGATAATAAAGCTGCAGGATAGTACCTTTGACACAACTTTGAATGTGATTGCATCATTAGCTGCAATATTCACCAAATAATCCATTATGTTTTTTTCACTATTACAACCTTATCAAGAATCTAGCTCTAACAGGTTTTGATGTCTAATAGTACGTTAGTCATCACAACACTGAAATGGTATTTTTGTGATAAAAAAGACAATAAAAAGGCTTGCCATTATCATTATCATTATTATTATCATTCTGGTGAGCGGTTTCTAATCCATCATAGTGGTTCTCAATGGTGATCCAAAATGGTACCAATATAGAAACTTTATACAAATTTAAAGAGCTGCATAGCTCCAATGAGTATATAAGTTGGTTAGTAATATACTCATTTTATACAACTGTTCCTTTCTTAAAGGAGTCTGTGTGCTCTGCTTTACTTGAAACCATCCAGAGCTCATTATTTTGGACTGACACTTGCAAATCTGAAGCATATGTCCAGTGAAGTGTCTGAGTCACGGCAGGACATTTAACCTCAATTAGCCACAGAGGACAGTTCACCGTGAATCTGTTCAATAGGCAGCCCACTGACCTTTTTAACACCGATCTCCCTCCTTCTGTCTTACACCATCCACGCCAACCTCTCACTCAACTAACCCACAAGAAATTAACAAACCTTTAGTCTATTTATGTGGAAATTATAAAAAACTTATAAGATGTGTGACACCAAAATGTGAATAATCAAATCAATATTTTATCAGCTAAATTTGGATGCTGTTTTTTAAGTAAGAATGCTATGCACTAAAGCCCCTGAAATACTCACTGCTCTTTTTTCAACCCTAATTAAACACAGCTGAACCAGCTAATCAAGCTTTTCAAACTCGCAACTCGCCTCCAGCTAATCTGAAACTAAACTCTGCAGGACACTGGCCCTCCAGGAACAGGTTTGGACACTACTGTCATAGACCAACACTGTTTAAATGTTGATTAAATAGACACACTTCACATGCTTTTGATTGGAGTGGGTTGGCAGTGTGAGATGAAATAATCATTAAGCATTAGTTCTGGCAGGTCACGTTTGTCGAGGTCGCATCAGCTGACTCCTACAGTAACACGACGCCTATATCAGTATTCAAATGTGAAGTCCTTTTAGTATTTTCAAAAGCTTTTGTATTGCTCAAGAGCTACTTAACCTCCTCCATCCCCAGCTCCTCCTCTCATCCAGTCAGGATTCAGCCTTCTGATTTTTTAAAATTTTTTAATTAGACTAATTTCAAAAATGTGTACATACTGTACAGTTTTGAATATTTAATGATATCTGCAAAACATTTTTGCAGGTTCTTGTTCTGTTTACCCTAGAGGGTAATTGCTGCTCTTTCTCCTCTTATCCTTGCTAGGCTTTATGAATGTGCAGGGAGTTTTGGCTCAGAACAGAACCATACGACCAATCCACACTGTATGGTAATTGTGGTCCTGACAGAAATGAAGTTAATGGTGCTTCATCACAACTGTTAAATGAACCTCCCCAAAAGAGACCAGTGTCTTCTTCATGTGTGCACAATGGTGTGCTCAGAGGTTTAGAGAGGGAAAGACCAGAGATGCTGCATTAGTTAAGACAGACATCTCTCCGAAGCCTGACTACAGACCTGCTGCAAACACAGACCGTTGGGATGTAAGTTAGCATGTATGTTTTGAGTTCTACACTACATAAGATGATAATTTGGAAATTCTGAGTAAGTTCTCTGTTTAATTGCTGTCTCAGCTGAAGGTTTTCTATATGCTCGCTCACGGGCTTCACCTTGAGCGATGATGCCTGACTAAGCAGCTGAAATAAGCATTCAATAAATGCAGGTACATATTCTATATTCATTTTCTCATCTAGAACTATTCTCACTGGAGACTCAGTGCATGATCAGAATTCATTGTTAGAATCGGGACATGAATATATTAACAGTCTTTGCGAAATTAAACTCTTTTAGCAATCACTGCAGCCATTGAAGAGTAACATTTATAGGGATTTTAGCCCCACTTACCCGCACACATTTACACTGGCTAGACTAACTGTAATGATAGGTCAGTGCTACAGACATCCTTTTCCCTCATTATTTTTTTGTTTTGTAATGTATTAGCACTCACAGAGTTTGGCTAATAATCTTTTGGAAAGTCATAATGAGATTCAGAAAATGGTGTTTGACACTTGAGGAAAATGAGCTTCGGGACAATTGAAGAGAACAATATTCAAGCCTGAACAGACATAAACCAGTTATTTGTTTAATTAACCCTTTCAGTGGTGAGTTTAAAATATTCCAGTGGTCCCCCAAGAGTGAGTTTTTTTTAGGTGACCGTTATTTTAGAACGTTTGTCTTCGCTGTTTCCATGGCGATGCGTCATCTTTGTTACGTGATACTCCGCGACCACAATAAGGCTGCATGACGGATGGATCACTTTTATTTCATTTTTTTCTTTTCTATTTAAAATATTCACAAACTTGCTTACCATGTAATGAACGATATGATATTCCGTTTCACAAATATGTGTAAATGAGTGTGCTTTGTCGATTAAACACCTTTATAAATGATCGTGATCATGATCTGTAACGTGATGGGCGCCACCATGTTTGTTCGCGCTGCAGTTCAGAGTCCCATCAGTCGGATTTACAGCACACAAATTCATCAATTTCTCCTAAAATACATGATAGTAAGTGGCTGGACAACTGGGTGAAGAATAGAATGAACTTTATAGTTACTTACGCTATGTGTATCTGCAAATTAAATTTGAATGGATTGTTATTGTTGCTTACATAGATATCTGTGTGTATTTTACAAGCTCTAAATGTGTTGTTTTACTAGTACATGTATTTAAATGTCTGAAACATAAAATATGCATTACGTGGTTAAGAACACTGCATAGTTGTGACAATATGACAAGCACAGTGCACGTCTCTCTCTGGCTCAGCGCCAGCAAACGCGTGAGAGCCCAGTTTGAATTTGGCAGTTATGCGACGTCACCGAACGTTCTAAATCCCATATGTGGGACCGTACTCCCAGGGACACGGAAAGAAAAATTCCATATGTGGGACCGTACTGCTCAACAGGTTAAAAGGCATAATTGTGTAAATATTGCATATAATAGTACTCTTATAAAGCCTTCTTTTAGAGAGTGAGGTCAAATCCTCACACTCTAATTTTGCCTTTTTACCTTATTACTTTCCTTATTCAAACTGATTTTTTTTCATAAATATATGATTGACCTGAAGAGTGAAGTTATGTAATACACTTGGAAAATTATGAGCTTTATCACCTGTTGTAACAAAATGGACGGAGGCGTGCGGATCCACATGCAAGCTTTAACCGGAGGATGTCGACTCAGAAATGGCTTCTATAGCTGTGACAGGGAAGGATGGGAGGCTAATGGCGGGCCTTATGGCTGAAACTGGGCAGGACGGGAGTTCAGCGGCCTCCGTGGCCATGACTTGACATGACAGGATCTCATGGGCGGCTTCCATAGCAGGGCCGGACGATGGTTCAATGGTGTCCTCTCTGGCCGGGACGGAGCAGAACACTTCTAGTCATGACTTAGTAACAGGATTCGGGACCGGCGCTCCTGGCCGTGACTCGGGAACGGGACTCTGGAAAGGCACTTCTGGCTGTGACTCGGGAACAGGACTTGGGAACGGCACTCCTGGCCATGACTCGAGAACGGGACTCTGGAATGGCTCTTCTGGCTGTGACTCGGGAACGGAACTCAGGAACGGCACTACTAGTCGGAAATGCGGAATGGAATCTGTGGGGCACTGGAACGGCTCTCCTGGCCATGACTCGGGAACGGGACTCAGGAACGGCACTACTAGTCGGAACTGCGGAATGGAATCCGCGGGGCACTGGAACGGCTCTCCTGGCCATGACACGGGAACGGGACTCTGGAATGGCTCTTCTGGCCGTAACTCGGGAACGGGACTCTGGAACAGCTCTCCTGGCCGTAACTCGGGAACGGGACTCTGGAACAGCTCTCCTGGCCGTGACTCGGGAACAGAACTCGAGAACGACTCTCCTGGCCGTGACTGCGTAACGGAATCCGCAGGGAACTGGAACAAGAGTTCATGGGCAACCCCTGAGGCCGGAGCCGGACCTGACGAGAGTTAAGATGTGAGTGCGTTAACGGAGCGGGATAATTTCAGCGATTAAAACCTTGTATTTTATTCTCTTCTTTGCACAAAGACATTGTATGCCTTCAGAAGGACTTGAAAATGCAGCACAACTTGTTTGTAATGCCTTTTATTTTTACTGCTTATGGTCAGTTCTTGCAATAAATACCTGTGACTGCGCTCATATTGTCTCTATGTGTGTGTTTTATATTGTTTTATATAAGTGGGTAGGTTTAGCGTAAAGGTGGGGCTAGTTGCTACATTTTATATAAAATTAATCCAGTTATCCATGAGTGCATTACGGCAGTTGCCTGTCACTGACTTACATTGTAATCTTTTTTTCATGTAAATATGCACTAGAATGGACATCTTTGTGCTTTTTTTTAACGTGTCACGCTTTTCCATTCATCAGGGCTGTGATTCACAGTCTCATGGCCAGTTTGTACATATTTCATGAGATGGCTAATTTGTATGAATTCGTACAACCTCATAAGGTTTTTTACAATTTGGCTTTGTCCAAAATATCCACACATGCAGTCTTGGCCACTTGAGAGTGAGTGCATGCGACAGGAAGTAAGTGCAAGACTGTCCTAGGTCTTCAAAACGGCGAAGTTTAGTGCCCTTAGCGCACACTAAATCCACCACTTCGGGGCGGTATCCGATGCTAAGCGTATCCCATCATATTCTGGATATAAATCGTGATCTTTTTTGCCCAGACCTCTCAAGATGTCTCAGAAAAATTTCCAATATAAGTTAAATAATTTATGTAATTTGTTGGTTAAATGTGAAGTGTTGTTTAATTACTTTATTATTTTTTAAAAAACACTCCTGTTTATCACATAATTCGAGACACATCATTAAGTTTTTTTGTCCATCTAAGAATAATAAAATAACTAAATATATAAATAAAATATGAACATAAATTGAAATACAAATCTTCTAACAGTTTTGTTTATAGTTCTCAGACAGACAAAACAAACCACGTTTCCCAGCAAATATATTTTACATACCCTAATTTTAGAAATCAAAGTTAGGTCAGTAGTGACAGTGTCATTGTGCCGATGTGAGAAGTTCTTAAACAAATAAACAAAATAAACCCAGAAAGAACCGCTGCCACTATCTGGACTAACATGGACTTGCTAAGTGTGTTCCATGAGGTAAGAAATTTTACATGCACACTTGGGATCTTCACACCCACTTGAACACTTGAAACATGTCATTTAAGTAGTCTAAACCCCAGTGACGAGTAGGTTTAGGGGTGGGGTTACGTGTAGGTCATTCATATAAATTTATACGAATAGGCAACTCATAATATGTAGATTTAGCAAAAATCACATGAATTTATATGAGGTTGTACGAAATTGAATTAGCCATTTCATAAAAGATCGGGCTGGACTACATGACTACACATGCATCATTCGTTTTGAAAACCTTCATTTCTTTCACAGTCAATAATACAAAAACGTACATTAAACATATAGGCATACAGATAATTTCCTAGAAAGTTGATGGGTGAACTTTTGGAATGTGATGTAAATTAATAGCTAGTCTTTGAACATTATATTCTGGTTGCCCCACTGGCATTACTGGGTAAGGATTCCAAACTTTCAGCATAGTCTTTCCTTTTTCCCTCTCTCTCATTTTCTGCCTCCCTTTGTTCCTCCCTCCCTCCTCACTGACATTTAGTCTTTCTTTCATTCGCTTTGTCTCTTTGCACCTCTAGTTTTTGCTTCTCTCTCGTTTGTCAGCAATATTGAGGCTGTATCAGCTCTATAATGATTAATGGAATTTTTTGCAGTCTGGAAAAGGCTTGTGTCTTGTCAGTGAACCTCCTATCAATGAGACTTTCTGTCAGAAAGGTGCAATTACAGGGCTTTTAACAGACCCCTTTCTCAAACACATTTTCTAACTTTTTCCCAGAGTGTCACAGCATCCTGAAAACCCAAGTTAACTGTTTGTTTTTCTGTTTATAGGTGAAAAGACAGAACATTTTGTCTAGTAACATCAAAGTTCAAATGGTTTATATGTATTCCTGCTTTATGCATGACTGTTCTGCACACTGAGTGGTTTGAAATCTCTGACAAGACAATGATCTTGATAGTAAGATTAACATACAATGTCATTAAAGTGTCACATGTAGAACTGGGCTGTCTAAGATAAATATCCATGAAATAACAACTGGAGTTTTATAGCTTTTAGTCTACACCTTTTTATCGCTTTGGCACATTTTTGAAGTGCAATTGCTACAACTGCTTTGATCAGATGCTTGTGTACCTACCCAAAACATTTAATTTATGCTTCAAAACATAGCTATTGGGTCAGTATTTTGTTATTATTATTATTATTATTTTTTTTTTTAGGTAAAATTAACTGGGAAAGTCAGTACTGTAAAAAGCAATGTGGTTAGGTCAATGCAAAATTCAAATCTGAAATATTTTTAGCAGTCTCATCATTTATGTTGGCAAAAATGTGTAAATAAAGTAGAAAAACAAGAAATTTAGCTAATGTTACATTACTCAACAAAGGTCAAACTACATATTTGTACATAAATAAATCATATAAATGCATATAAATACAATTTATAAGATATATTTACCCAACTTCCTCAGGTAAAATGAACAACATAAACATATTGATGAAATCCTGTCCTATGGCTGTTACAAATTAAGTTAAAAGAAGGATGATGAATTTTACACACTTTTTTTCACACAAATGTTTTCACAAATGCAAACAGAAGTCAGTGCCTGAGGTTCTTTGCTAGCAAATTGAAAAGAAGTCGACAATGCAGTGACTAATAGAGTTCTGTCTGTAAAAAATGAAAGGGCAATAGACCAAAATATGTTTCCTTTTTTTCACAGTACATTGGCTGTGTAAACATCCATCAGATGGTGGCCAAAATATATGGTGACAACCCACTTATAGCGTCCAAATTTAACCATTTTTATTGTATCACTGTATGTATTTGAATTATGCATATTTAATTGTATGTAAATTCCTGGCTTCTAGTTGAATTACAATAAAAAGGCTATACTGTAATAAGTGTCATGGTGTGGTATAAGAATAATGCACAAAGAAGTTACAATAAGGAAATGACTGTTATGTTGCAGAATTATGTTTAAAGAACTGATCAACTGTGTACATATACATTTGATTTATAGTTCTATATTTTTTGGTCATTGTTGTTAAAAAATCAGAAAAGAAAAATGTGCAGTAGCTCTTAATAGCCCATGATGTCACAATCCACTAAGATGATAAATCTTTACATTTCCAGTCATTCTGTGTATTCAGGAAGTAATCTGAGCTCTTTTACTGCGTTCTTACATTGCAGTACAAAATTTGAATTAAACAGCGTCAGAATTATGTCATGTTATGTATATGTAGTTAAAGGGTTAGTTCACCCCAAAATGAAAATTATGTCATTAATTACTCAACCTCGTGTTGTTCCAAACCCATAAGACCTTCGTTCATCTTCGGAAAACAAATTAAGATATTTTTGATGATATCAGAGAGCTGTTTGTCCCTCCATAGATAGCAATACAACTGAAATGATACCAGGTCCAGAAACATGGTAAAAACACCAGTAAAAAAGTCCATGTGACATCAGTGGATCAACTTTAGCTTTTCGAAGCTACAAGAATACTTTTTTTGTGCGCAAAGAAAACAAAAATAACATCATATACTCAACCATTCTTCTCCTATGACTTATGTCTTCTGCCATTTTAGAGAACATTACTGTGTAAGCGTATGCTTTCTTCTAGGCGTAAACAGCCACAGATTGTGCACATGCGTGTGCTTTCACCCGGATGTAAACAAGGCTGATTGCGTCAAATACGTTAAAGCTTGCGTATATGGTTCATTGAGCATGGCAGAAGACGTAAGTCACGGGAGAAGAGTAAATTATGTTATTTTTGTTTTATTTGCGCAAAAATGTTTTCTCGTAGCATTGCAAAAGTGAAGTTGAGCCACTGATGTCACATGGACTGTTTTACCAACGTTTTTGGTACGTTTCTGGGATAATTTCAGTTGTATTGCTGTCTATGGAGGGTCAGATGGCTCTCTGATATCCTCAGAAATATCTTAATTTGTGTTCTAAAAATGAACAGAGGTCTTATGGGTTTGGAACGACATGACAGTGAGTAATTAGTGACAAAATTTTCATTTTTGGGTGACCTAACCCTTTAACACACCTCAGAAGGTGTTCAGGTTCGATTCTATACAAATCATTCTGTGGCATAATATGCATTTTGTGATCATCCTGTGTAATGATTTCAAAGCAGGAAGCTGAAATTATTATTTATCATGTGTAGTGTTGGCATCGTTATGTTTAGTTTATTACTTGAACTATTCTGTCATTTCATTTGACAGCTAGATGTGTGCAATTTTTTTTTTTTTTTTTTGTGAAACAGCTAGTTGATCAAATTGTTATAAACAATAATTGATGGTAAAATGTGTTAAATTTCAAAAGATCTGACCTTGAAAAAAACTGTTTTAAGTCAGATCCTTAAACATATAATTTGTGGGTTTGTTGTGCTCTGCCATGTGATTGCTGTCAAAAAAAAGAGTTTTGTTCAGATGTAATGACATTTGATCAAAAGACATTTCAGAGGATCAGACTTCAGTTGTTGAAATTTATCTCAGCTTCAGGGTTGTTTAGCTGTCATAAGGCTTTATTTAAAAAAGCCTCCATCAGTCCACAGTCAAGCCTGCCAAACAAGGACACCCTTGAAAAAGTGACAAAGAACCCCAAAGTGACAGCTGAGGATGCCTTAACACCCACTAACTTACTTTAGCCCTAGCCTTGAACTCTTCTTTTTTTTCCTTAAAGTTCACAAAGTTGAATCAGAGTTTACAGCAGTTGTCAACCCTTTTTGTTCTTCCGCTGGGGACCTGTCTGTTCCTTCAGTGACATTTTATGATTCAGTTGCATATGGCACTAAAACTTATTTTCTCTTTGGTAAGTCATCCATCCATCCATCCATCCATCCACTTGTCTGTCACATGTGCCCTGTTTTTTTTTTATTTTGATTTTTAATTTAATTGATTCCTGTTCCTGTGTTCTCTTGTCTTTTAGGTTGATTGTTTTCAGCTGGATCTAGTTACTCATGATGGTTGTTTTCATTTGTTTGCCTAGTTCTGTTCTGTGGGCCGGTCCAATACGGAGGTTCAGTCAAATCTTAGTTAAAACTTTGAATTTACCTACCTTGAGAAACTTGAAAACAGTGTTCAGTTTCAGAACAGCTGAACTGAGTTTAAGCAAAAGACGTGATCGAGCCGGTCCCTCCGACCAATATGAATACAGGGTTTTACAGCCCTTACTAGTGGGTGTAAAAGTAATGACAGTGTTGTTTCAGTTGAGCGTGCTTCCTCATAAAATGTTTGCAGGTTTGGTGTGCTGTCCGGGGAGCGGGCCGAGAGAACGGCGGGCTCGAACCCTAGCGCTTGGAACCCTAGCGAGGGTTAGGGCTC
>JAUCMR010000043.1:6021851-6052960 GCA_032357425.1 Enteromius argenteus | reverse complement strand
TCTAATCAATCTCCTCATTACACCTGCCCAATCAAATCCTTTCTACGCACTATAAATAGCCCCGTGCTCTTTCCTTCTGCTTCTCACTTTTGCACATCCCTCCCCCTCCCCTTCTCCGCCATTCAGCCGCCCTCGCGCCTTCCTCCAGGGGGGTATGCAAGGACCGAGCCGGACGCCGAGCTCTAGCTCTAGCTAGGATTCAAGCCTCTAGGGTTCAGTGTCCGCCGTCCTCCCGGCTTGCCCCCCCGGACAGCTCGCCAAACACGCTAAACTTTATCCTTCTTGATTATGAGGAAGCGCGAACTCTTGAAATCATTTCATACAGTTAATCAATATCACACAAAGAGTGTCCTTGCTTTCTCCAAAAATGACCATGGTTACATATATTTGAAAAATAATAATAATATATATATATATATATAATTTATTTTTTAAAACTAGTTAATTAATATACTTACATTTTAGACACCATATTGCCTGTTTTTTGCTCTATTTCGACAACACAGCCACAACACTGTTTTCCATCTCTGAGGAACATGACGTGTTTCGTTCCTGAATGAATCAACAGTTTAAGTTCAATTGATCACAATGATTCATTTATTAACAGTGACATGCTGCCTCCTACTGGCGGTTTTTAATTTCACATTTAAAGTTACTTTTTTATTTAAATGATTACAGATAGCATTATTCAGTGTTTTATGTTTAATATATCAAAACATTATTTACGCATTTGTAACTGCAGGTTAAATGCATTCATGTTCTGCACAAAAATGCTACTTCAGATGCACCTTCTGTGTTTTAAAATGCCCTTAAAAGGTAAGTCAATTTAAAGTTATTGAAAAATATTAATTTCTCTCAGTGTGAACTGACCACCACACAGAATATGAAGAATATCAGAAACCTTATGACAATAACACACTCATCAGATTATTGTTATCTATAAAATCCAAGAAAATATGGCTAAAAATACATATTTTTATCAATTTCGCACACCCCTAGCCATGAGGTCACTGGAACTGTTTGCACAGCTCAGAGACAGTATTGTGCGAGGATCAGTATTGTCACACAGATCTGGGAAGCTATAAAGAAAAAATAAAATAAAATAAATAAATCCATGTATTCAAGAGGTTCTCAAGAGCACAGCAGCCTCTGTAATTCTTAAATGAAGCAAGTTTGGGAAACCAGTACTCTTCTTTGACCTGGTAACTAGATAAAACTGATGGTTCGACCTGGTCTGACCAATCTCAATTCTAAGCATCACGAAGCTTGAAGTGTTACCTTCAAACAGGACAATGACCCTAAGCACACAGCCAAGACAAACAGTCATAACTGTATAAGGACTCAAGAACTGTGAAATTCATTGAGTGACCCAGCTAGAGAACATCTTTAGAGGGATGAGAAAATGGCTGTCCACCAATGCGCAAACATTTCTCATCATACCCAAAAAGGCTATAAATGCCAAATGTGCTGAATATAACGTTTCACTCCTTTTTTATATAAAATTAATATTTTAACATAAGGCTACAAAAATGTGAAACATTTAAAGAGTGAACAAAGACATGAACAAAAAACTCCAAGACTCCTATTTTTATTGCATGCCATCTTTAAAGAGATAATGAAAGGAAGGGTGAAAACAGAGGCATTCAAGTGTTGTTTCTTGGGTTTTTCCCGGTCGGGTGATGTTATTTCAATTGTCTAATTGAATCGAGTCATGCTACAGTTGGCCATGACCCCTGTTACTCCTCCTTCACCCACATTATCTTTGATGATATGAGGAGCAAACTGACAGCTCTTCTATTTACTGCTTCATTCTTTTTATCTGTTTATTTCGATAGCTTTTGAGGCAGACAGCAGTGAGTTGAGGCACATATCTCACTCCAGCTTCCCCTCTTCCACAGGCAGTGTTCAAATAAAACCAACACCATTGATTCACACACTATTCACCATCAGGAATGTTCATTCTGAAGGATGGTGGGTGACACACATAGGTCAACGGACTATACATGAAATGAAAGAGACTCAGAAAGACTCTAAAACACTCAAATCTACCCACACCCCCTTTTATGTTAAGGTACTGATGGTACCACTCTAATTGTCCATGCTCTAATTCAATCTCACCCCAATTTCACATATCTGAAGAAGAGTGGCTTTGGCAGAAAGCCTCCTCACTTTCCAGGGCCGGCCAGGCAATCAGCCGCGGTAATGGTTATTTAACATCCAATTTAAATTCTATCAATGAGATGTTATTAAGGGCAGACTCACTTTCCTGCTTTTACACAGCTGATGCTAATCGCCTCTCTCCCAATGTGTGTGCGAGAGAGAGATCTTCTCAGGCCAGTGCTCAAGGCTACATAATGCAAATTCAAGGGCCTGCATCAACCCAGAAAACCACAGGCAGTGAGATTTGCGCCACTGAAAGACAGTATGCAGGTTACATTTTTATATATATATATATATATATTCTGGGAACCTCGGGGAAAAAATGGTGGCATATAATTATACTGTAATTATTTAACCTTGTGGCAATTAAACTGGATTATTCGTCTTGGCTTTTAGCAAAATTGCTTGTAGTGCAAGGTCTTTAATGAGCCTCCACTTGCCTAAAAAGCATCTATATTTCATTCAGTGCTTCACCTTGCTTTTTCTTCACACAGTTATAAGGGAAAAAATCAGCGTTTGAGAACAGCATGAACAGAAATTGCTTTTATTTATGTTGTTTGTGCACCAGTCCGAGCTTAGTAAGGGCATTAGCTGATTTTACAGACTCTCCACAGTCATCTTTTTATTGTAAGTAGTACCCATAGGAAAGAGAAATCGCAAATGAAATTTGTTTCTCATAGCCTGCAACTGATATTAAATGGAAAGCAAATAAAGATATTTGCTGACGTATCTTGCTTTGCTGTTCTTTTTAAATGGAGTCCAATATCTAAAACTTTCTTCATTTTCATTATTTTATTTAATAACATTTAATTTTGTGCTGATGTTTGCAGTTACAAAATCAGAGAACATCCCTTTGAAATCTGATTATGGGACACATGCTACTTCCAGATTGAAATGGCGACCTTGAGTCGCACAAACACCATTATATCAGGCATAATAAAGGCAAATGTCAAAATGTGCTTAATTTTTTTTTTTTTCTTCTAGAATACTATCAACATTATTTTTCTTTTATTTAATTATTTTTCATTAAATGAGTTCCTGCAAACTGTGCAGAGTCTGCTTAAATAATGCGATGCAGTTAATGTAAACTCTGATACGGCTCGCTGCTAATATTATCGTAAATCATGGAAGTAAACTTGTATTGAGGACATATGATTTGGTCAAACTGTGTACACCCCTGGTAGTGGTGTAATCCATCGTTATGGATTGATACATCAATCAAATGACTATTGATATGTTGTATTGACGTTGCATGCAAAATTTCGATAACTACACTATAAATATGCACCATATTTTGACAGATTTGCAAGCAATGTCCATCTACACATTACCACCAACATGTCAAGACTCAATGATAAGACTGCCAGAATGCATAAGGCAAGCATAAAAGACCAGAAAGACCTGTAAAACACCATTTCTTAATTTGTTGTCTTTGTTCTATTGTATTCAGTTTGCTTTTGCTTGTAATTTGGATATTTAAAAAAGTCTTAAAATAAATTTTAACAGCTTTATTTTCGTGATGTTTTTTCTACATTTAATGTTTTAGTTTTTACACTGATTGATTTACACTATTTTACACAATGCACATTTTAGCACAGAATCCTGAAAGATTTTCTTGACTGTTTTCATGTCATAAGACAACTGATCTTATGTGTGACATTGCTTTTTGTATTGTTTTTTGTAGGCCTATTTTGTGTTGTGAATGTCCCAGTATGTGGAAAGGTGCAGGATTTCAGAAAAAAAAATTATGAAATTTCAGATAAATGTTATATATTTTGGTTGCACTTGTTATTTAATAAACTGCACATGGTTGTTTAAAACATGAACATATCATAATATCAATAAATCAATCAATATAATCCTGAATTGAAGTGTATTGTATAATTGTTTGAGGTATCTGCAACTATTTTATCACTGGGTTTGAGAATCAATATCATATTGTATTGTGATAAACCCTACTATTTACACCCTTAGTACCTGGTACTCTCTATGTTATGGGCACCAAACATACTACCATTAAACATGGAAACCAGTTGTTTTGTGTGTGTGTGTGTGTGTGAGGCTGATGCACTGTAAGCTGGGAAATAAATGTATACCTCATTTTTTCTCGCCTCCAGCTGAAATTCAGTCCTAATTTCTTTGGAACATTACAGCAGATAGATGCAAATGCCTTTCTATGATGATGTTTTGAAAATAAAACCAAAGGGGAAGCAAGCAAACTCTGGTTCAGGCCAAGCAAAAGTGTGTGAAAGCACCCTTAAGATCATCATAAAACAACATTTTATTTTGCAGCATGCCACATTTTACTAATGTGCCATACTGTAAAGATAAACTAAAAACATGGTTTCACATGATTTTATGAATCAGTGTTTGTAACTTTTAAGATATAATATATTAAGATTTTTTTGATTTATGTGAATTCATGTTAATTGATGTCATGGTTTTGTTAATTTCAATGCCCAGTCATACAGCTTAGCAATCATTATACAAAAAGATTTGTCCACAGTCATGAATCAAGCATTCCAGAGAGGCAAATGTCATGAAGAGGGGACACTCTACCCAGTGGCACTGCAAGTTCATTTGTCTCTCTTTTGGATCATGTTTTAATCATGAGATCTCAGCTGCAGGGGAGGTCTGGAGGGCATGAAGAAACAATTTGACAGACCCCAGAAAGTTTCTCGCTCTTTTGAAATTGTGCACTGTCAAGCTAGTTTTTTAGTCTTTTGCTTTTACTTGTAAGACTGTTTGGAGTAAATAGCAGAAAGAGAAAGTTTTGATTTCATGGAGCATTTCTGCTCTCAGCATCCCCTCTAGAATTCACTCATGGCAAAGCTCTGAGTTCAGCAACCTCGCCATGGATCTCTACTCATTACCCACTCTCCACCTCTTCCGCCCTGCTCCCCACCTCTCCGTCTCCTGTCTGCCTCAAGCGCGCCCTCTCCATCGCTCATGCTGGTTTGATGCTTCCATGTCTTACATTTTTTGATATTGCACTTTTTCATGTCCTCTGCACTCCGCCTGTCTTTTCTCGTACTGCATTTTTTATTTGCCAACCGCTGAAACACACACATACACACACACACACACACACACTTTTATGCAACTTATTTTTTTTTCTTTCCATAGTTTATGTCCAGAGGAAGAACTTTGAGCTTAAACTTAGTCTCAAGCCCCTCCATTACAGACAGCGAGCTATATAATTGTATTGAGACAACTTATTTTTAGAATAGTATTCCATCTGAAAAACAAGTGAATCATGGAACAGTCATAGTCTCTTCATGTTCTGTCAACTTCCTGCTTACATGCCTGTACCCTATCATTAACGTCCACCGATGATCCGCACTGTCTAATTTTGTATGGACTCACTAAAAGTGTCCACGCAGTCTAAGACTGATTATAAAACCAATTCTATTGACTCAGAGTTGATAAAAGGAAGATATCTTATAGGTATGAAATATATATATATATATATAATACATATAGGTTTTAACCAAAGGTGTGTGTATATATATATACACACATACACATACATACACACTGCATACATGCATTTTAATTTATTTTATTATTTTGCGTAAATATTTGGGCTTGTCATATCTTATTTCTCAATCCTGGACACCCAACACTGCTTATTTTGAATGTCAGATGCACATATTTAATTTATCCTAATGAGCTGATGAGCTGATTTAGGTGTGTTTAATCACAAAGACTGCAGTCCTCCAAGATAAGGAAACATTGATCTACTGTAGAGTACCAAGTGATCAACAATTTGAAAATTGTTTTAAGCAGTTTGTTTTTAACGATGATAACATCCATGGGTTCGCCCTAAAATACCACACTAGGTAGAATATACCCTCATGAGGTGAGGATAGTTATGACACTTACTTCAACATTACACAGCCACTGCCTGATGGCGGCGCCATCCAGAACACCTGTATCCTGGTCCTCCTGCGTGGGGTGCTCTCTGTCACTGCTGGAGGGCAGTTTGTCATAAACTGTGTGTCTTCCTCATCGATTATCTGCAGAGTGCACAAAACCATACTTGTCAATACAAATGTGTCTCATTCAACTATGGCAGCATTCTTGTTACCTTCTCTTCACTTAAGACAAACTAATAACTAAATAAAACTTATTAAACACAAAACTTTGTAAAAATACTACGGCATCACCTATTTTTATCTCCCAAAATGAGTGTGCTTGTATGTTTGTAGAGAGTTATCACCTGAAGTCTTAAGAGGTCAATGGCAATACCCACAATTCTCCATCAGACATCCTCCACCCAATAACCCAAACAGCAATAACAAAGGTGATGGATTTAATTTGACATGACATAGAGAGCCACACACAGAGGTCAATGCACTTCATCTACAGAAAAACCTTGTGCCAGCTCTTGCAGGGCTTTTATTTTTATTATTATTTTTATAAGTATTTTTTTTTGTTCCTGAATGAATCGGTTTTTATTATTTATTAATTTATTTTTATTTTTTAAATGAATGAATTAATTTATTTATTTTTTTGCACTGTACCTCAAGCAATTAAAATCTGACCCAAATGTCACAAAAGTTACCATCTATTTGGATAAGTTCATATCCAGTTGTTTGTTTATTTATTAGTTTTTTTATTGTCACTGTAATACATATATTTGTTATTTTCATTAGATAATAGCAGTAACACCAGTAGTGTTTTGTTTATATCTGCTCTGGGCAGAGCAGTTAGAGCCGCATTTGACAGCCACAGTCTAATAGATTAATGCAAGATTCAATATGAAACTCTTACTAAACCAAAATTGTGACCATCATAATCATCCTGTTCCTTTGTAAAAGTGTTTAAGTGATTATATTGTGCTATTTTAAAAGTCATTATTTTGTGTAACAGAATATGTTGGCATGCTTTGATCTTCAAAAAACACATTATTTTCAAATACTGTACATCTTTAAAGTTCCTCAATGCCCCGTGTAACACTTGCCTACTGAGTTGGAAGTAATTAATAGATTAATTTGCTACCACTGAAAGTAGATGAATTAGACTGCTCAGAAGATTTTAGAGATCGTAAAAGAGGTGGCTGGTTGTGGTGAGGAATATCCGACAATCACAAGTTATATTTGAATGCAATTATTTCTTTTGATATAAATTGGCAATAATGAACAAAAAAAAATCACAAATTACAATGTCATACAACAATGTACAATAAAAATCAATTGACAAAACTTTCCCTGAGTTCACTCTTCTTTACCCCAAAACCAATACACGGACAGGTCATTTAAATGTCAGAGGAAAAAATAAATAAATAAATAAAATGAAAGTGAAAGTGACAGAATTGGCTTTTCTCTCAAAATATCACAGCTGTCCCAATAAGGATTTCAGAATCAATCACACAGGTTACAGGTCATTTTTTCCCCGCTACTAGTTCAATGTTCTGAAAAGTACTGATCAGTTCTTTTTCTTTGTTTCTTTTTTTCTCTTAAGTCCCTCAAGAAAGGAAGCTTAATTGTTTAGACTGGGACCGACTTGCTTTTATAAAGCAAGTTTGACAATTGAAAGAAAGGATATCGTCCTCCTCTTTATGATGTATCGTCCTTTTTGTCTACAGCAGATGTGTTTGGCTCGCCATCCAATGTGAAGGTTTGCAAGGTGTCATGGAAATCAGAAGTGTTGCAATCCGTAGAATTGAGAAGAAAGAAAAATGAAAAAAAAAAACCTGGCCTGTGCCAGACCAGAACATTCTTTTAGTGAATTCAAGAACAATTCCACATGAAAGACTAAAATCAAAACCATGAAATTACAAATACTATTTTACCAAAAATACTATATACATTCCATTACCTCTGTATCAAATGTTTTTTTTCTTCTTACACAGGCAGGTCTCTTATCCAAGCACGCGGTTGACAATGGTGTCGGGGAATTGAAATGAACAAATAATATTGATGCAGTTCACCATGACCGCTTAGACGGAAACAGGTTAAATAATAACAAACACAAATTATAATTTTCACCAAAAATGAAATCAGTTATTTACCTCTATAATCGATTTAACTCACACAGGCGCATGTCTCTTACACACTCGAACATGGCCAACAATGGCGATGAACAAGCAACAACCATGCGATTCAATTTGACCACACTTTTAACCACTTATATTGAAACTGAAATTAAACTAAAACAAATATATTTTTTTACAAGAAATTATATCAATCTTTTACCTCTATGTTCAGGTTTGCTCTTATGCAGGAGTTTTTTCTATCACTGGCACATGTGACCAGCAATGGCGCCTGCGAACGGGTAAAACGTGATCAATCGGCTTCTTCTGCAGCTCGACGCTCAAAATAATTAAATTTCTTTCTTACACGTTTCAGAAAAAACTTTTTAATGTATTTCTTTCTATGAATTTGATCGCAGAGTTTAGATCATGTCTTTCACGTCTTCTCTCTCTGTCATTGCGCACGCACGTCACATGCAAAGTGCGCAATGACAATGAGCTCTCATTGGTTAATAACTAATCTTCTAAATAGGATAAATTGACCAATTTTTAATTGTTCTTTAATAACTTCTACACTTGTTTTTTAACTTTTATTACAATAATATAATGTTACCAACTGTGAATAAATTAAGATTCACTTCAAGTACACTTCAATTAACCAGGGTTACACCCGCCTCTCTCAAACATGTCATTTTCTATAAAGACCCTCCTGCTCTGATTGACTCCACTGTGATGTGACCCTGTCTTACACACACTTACACACATAAAATGCATTTAAGGCCTTTTCACACAGGACGCAGAATGCGGTGTGCAATGAAACTTATTAATTTCAATGGTTTGCGCCATGTGAGAGCAAAGCTCCACATTTAAACAATAGCAAATACTTAAAGGGATAGATCACCCAAAAATGAAAATTATTTTGTCTTTTACTCACCCTTGAAGCATCCTAGGTGTATGTGACTTTCTTCTTTTAGACAAATCCAATCTGAGTTATAATAAAAATTGTCAGACCCCTCCAAGCCTTTGAATGGGTTTAAATGGGCATCACAATTTGGAAGACGTGAAATAACATGCGCATATTCATCGTGCGTGCGCCTCTGGGAAATGTAGTTTCAAAAGAAAACAATGTTTCCTTACTTTAGTAATGAAAAACCAGTTTCCTCTTGGCTTACATCGAAATCCTCCTACATGTTTCTTTACAAATCCTTGGTTTGTGCTTCTAATTTTTATGACTTGCATTTTGTTTTGTTCTCTCTCCGCGCTCCTTATTAATCACATTTCAAGGCTTGGAGGGTCTGGACAATTTTTATTATAACTCTGATTGGATTCATCTGAAAGAAGTCGCATACACCTAGGATGCTTCAAAGAAGAGTAAAAGACAGGATAATTTTCATTTTTGGGTGAACTATCTCTTTAAACTAATAACAACTTGCCTTACTGTTGCTTATTCAAAAGCACAAGATTGTCAGAGCAAAGTCGGAATGGACCTATTTTTTTAGAATTAGCCTTTCCACATCCCTTTGTATAAGTTAACAAAACTGTCGCCCATAAAATTCGAACATCTGGGTTGTGCTGTTTGTTGTAAGTAATCTTTATAATTCCTAATTGCATCTACTTTTGATTTTGGAAGGCCAAATAAAGTGATTTTGCTTTCTCACATAAACACACAGCATCTCCCTGACATGCCTGCATCAACATTACTGTGTTACTAAAACCACACCTTCTTTCTTTGTGTGACCATTTAGGCTGCATTATGTAAATATTACCACATCGTGACATAGGCATGTGGGGTGTGTTTTCATGAGGCAGTTTAACTGCCTGGATCAGCCTTCTCTTTTAATAAATGCTTTTGTGGGAGACTTTGAGCTTGTAACTCTGCAGATCTTATACATGCACAAACAGCTACATACCACACTAAAGAAAAGGAAAAATACAAATTGCATCATATGACCCTTTCAATATACAGTATGCCAACTTGCGCATATGATCCACTCCATCCAATCAAATTTCCGGACCGGAGACAAAGTCTGATGGATTCCACGGTTCGCAACACAACATGAAACCAGACCTCATTTACCCCAATCAAAAGAATATTTACACTGTCTGTATCATTTCCTATCACCACTATGTGCCATTCACCACACAGAAAATACCAACACTGTGAATTATTTGTAGTTTGGGGGCGGGCATTTTGGATTCTAGAGAGCATTTGATTGGACGGAAGTTTTGATGAGAAACTGAAGTACGAGGTAGCAGAAGTGACGAATTGCAAGCTTTGAATGCTTATATCTTCTAAATCCTCTACACCTAAACTAAACTTACCAAGTCATAAAGTTAAATTATCAGAGACATAAACCTACTGACCTTAGCACACAGTCATAAGAATTCTATTACATTGCTTTTCAATTACTTTGGAGGGTTGGCTTGGCAGAGATCTTATCATTAGCTGTGTGTGGAAAAGGCTGAATGCATGAGTGTACGTATGTGCTTTTGTCTCTATGACTCCCCACAAGCATCCTGTAAGATCTTCAGCTCTGAAAAGTGTTTGGGTGACCCTTGTCCTCAACTGCCCTGACCTCCACCATTTGGGTGACTGATGGCAAGCAAGCTGTCGCAGCTGAAACAATGAAATGTATTGTCAAACAAACTCGACCAGCAAGTAGTCAAATGCTTTCAGAGCAACAAAGCACGATGCCATTTATTTTATGTGGAGTTAAAAAGCCTGTGCACAACTGAACCTGAACTGAATTACTTCAGAACTATTTATTGTGATAGATCTGAGTAAAATATAATATATAAAAAAAAAAAAGGTAGGTCATAACTAAAGATTATATCTATATGGTATATAATACACAACTCAATCAAACATTTTGTAGTCTAAGCCCAAACGTTCAGAGTCAACATTTAGTCACATTTTCCCAGAATTTCATTAGATTAAAAAAAGCTGAGAAAAATGACATCCTTAGCAATATCATATTCATGTAATCTCATCAAAAATCATGTTTTTTTTTCACACAAACTTGGTAAAATTTTTATGTTTGCTGTATAATACCCTTATTTATTTTAACGGTCAACCACCAAATGTCAAATGTACTTCCTCATGCTCTTACATTGTGGATTTAGAGCTTTGTTCCAGCTTTCTGGGTAAGATAACAGTTGGTGGTTTAAGCACTGCTGGTATCCCAGCTAATGTAAAAAAATAGAATAAAATAAATAGAAATAAATAGAAAAGTAAAGAAAATGAAATCAATATAATGAAAGTCTGATCTTGAAAATTCAGAAAGTCAGAATGGCCGCTGTAGTATGATCTGATATTTAATCAATTCCTCAATTAATTATATAACATTACAGTTATATAAAAAATAACATGAATGCAAACAAGTTTTTCTCTTTTTTCTAAATATTGCCTTTAAGTTAAATATAAAGAGTTAAATATGGAGCTGCCATATTATTTTGGCATGTACAACAGCACGATTACTCACCATAATGAGAACAAGATGCACAACCTGCGATAAATGTATGTCTACTGGAGTGTTGTTTAAAGCACATGTTGTTATCAAGTCCAAAGAAAAGCCGTCAGTCAGTAAGTACCAGTGCCAGCTCACCTCCCAGGAGAACCTAACAAAAAGTGCTTTTAGAGCAGTCTCAAAAATGGCTGAGAAGGCGCATGCTCCCAGATTTTAAATAAGCCGTACTTCAAATAACCCTAGTTGCAAAAAGGTTTCTCTGGAGGCACAGCAACAAAACAACAAAAAAGCCAGGCCTTATTGGGCCATATCAACCTTGAAGGCTGACGAGCAAGTGAGAGAGAGACAGAGTGCTGCTCTAAGTGACTGTCACTCCAGGCACTGAATCCAAGCCAACAAGCAGGTCCAGGGAGGCTGTTCCTGAGGTGGCTGGTTTGATATGGCTGCCTCTCCTGCCAGATGAGTGAGAAAGAGACCTGAATCTCCCGAGTAAGCCTGTCTTCACCTTCATCAAGGCCCAGAAGAAGAACAAAAAACAATATAGAAGAAGGAAACACATTGAGGAATACAATAAAAAGGCCTTGCTTTATAGAGCTAGTTTGCAATAGAATATAAAAACTTTCATATCTGACAGATTTTTATAACTGAATATATATATTGAATATATATTTCACATTATGAAAGAATGTTTAAAAGTTCACAGTTTCACAGAGAAACAACTCAAAATTAGTTTTGATCGGCAAGCAAATTGCATTTTCCAAATTGTAGGCATCTGCATTTAATCTGCCTAAAAACGTGCAATTTGCTAAAAATAATGAGAAAAAAAAAAGATTTTAAAATTATTGTTTTGAGGGCAAATTAACCAAATTGAGCCAAAGCTGTAAGAAATGCAAGATTTCTACTGTATATAAATAGGAAGATAAAAAGGCAGCTACCTAAGCAGTAGGCAGCAAGACGACGATCCAGAAACATGGTTTTATTCAAACTCTCCAAATCTGCTCTTGTGTCATTTCTCCAAGCATCACAATGAGCAAAAAAAATCTGCAAATCAATTAATTTTCCTCACTTTTGTCATTTAGGTATACTCCAGGGTGATTTTAGGATTCGGAAATATTATGTTTGCAGTGCTTTCATCGTCTTTGAATTTGAATACGATCAGGAAACATATCACTGACTGAACGGCTCTGAGTGAATGCTTCCTGTGTTTCCTCGACAGTCTCCCCTCACAGAGCCACACCGAACATCATCCATTCAAAGAAACCCAAGGCTGGCACTAATTAACTATGGCACAAAATCAATTTCAAGAGCAAATAAAAGACCAAAGAAAGAAAAAGGGTGTCTGCCAGCTCCTGGGAATAATAAGAAACGAAATAATAAATGCAACTGCCCTCCAGGTTGGTTCTGGAGGTTAATGGGGAGGTCGGTATTTGTAGTCATGAATCAGCATAGCTTCTCAAGGAATTCTCTTCAGTATTCCCTTACAATATTTTTGATCATACCACAGTGGTAATAAATGGCTCTATCGTGGTACACTGAAAAACGCATATATTAGCAAAATATTTGCAAAAAACATTGTAACCTTTTGCCATGGTACCATATACGCATAACATGGCAGTTTATGGTACATATTGTTGTCAAGTTGTCAAAAGCCGAAATATCATTAGCATTAAATCCTCCTGTCTCAAAACAGATCCCACCTCATGAAACATTTCCAAAGCACTTAAGACCCCCAGCATTACCACCATTCTCTACCAGCTAAGTGGAAAATGCAGCAGAGGGGTAAAAGGTGAGTCTTCGGTGTCACAGCTCTGACTTGGAAGAGTCAGTATGGCAGTGCTCTCACTCATTAAGGGCAGAGACACTAAGGTGGGCTCTCTGGGGAGATGAGAGAAAAGAACATAGACAAGGAAGGACAGAGGAGCAGTGAGGGTGTCTCTGCAAGGCGCCGACCTTTCCTTCAGCCCTCCACGGCTCACATCCCTTTGGGAGTGTTGCCTACGTGGGCATGTTTTAGCCTGAGTAATTACACCAAAAGCCGTCATCGCTGACCCTATTTCAGTTAATTACACAGAAGATTCCAGTATAATAAATTCTGTTTATGACTACAGGACAAGGTCTTAGATTTAATGGCATTTGCTACGACCAGAATTAGTGTTCCTCATACTTAAGGCTAGGTATTTAAACATGTCTCAGCCTCGACACACCCACGGACCTCCTATAGTCTGTTGACTGACATCGCTGACCACCATATTCCTACTGCACTGAAAACTTGGTACTTTGTTGAACTGGCCAGCTTCAATCTGATTGGATGTCTGTATATGCAATCTAAGAAAGACACAGAGGAGATCATACTTTTAAAGTGATAAATTTTAAAACGAGAAAATGTCTGTACTTTTTTTCAACCAGCAACAATTCTTATTACAAAGTCTACCCACATTTCCTTTTTCTTTCTTTCTTTTTTTTTTTTTTTTTTTTTAACAGTGCATACCAGAGTATTTCACAGTAGTTTTCTCTGAGGATGTTAATATTGTGGGTTTTACAGATGTACTTTCTAATTTGAATCTCATCCGAATCTGCTTATTTTGTTTGTAGTTTAATTTTTAATTTTTTTTTCATTTTACAATTTCTGTTAAATTCCATAGCTAATTACTTTTTATTTTATTATAAGCATCCTCTTTAAAAAAAAAAAAAAAGGTCACATCGAAGTTTACAAAGGTATTACAATATTTCTCTGGTATAACAATATTACTCTGGTTCATTTTTGTTTGCAGTGGAGAAACAACATATACTGTATAAAAAAATAAAAGAAAAAAAAACTGACATTTACAAGTACATTATACCCTGTGTCTATACCACTACTGTATATTATGTCATACGATATGTCAAGGACTTTGGCAGATCTTGTTACAGACTTGTGCTAGAACTCTGTGTTCAAACAGAAATATAAAAAAAAAAACAAAGACTTTTCTGCCAAAAATTGTTATTGGCCTCCTTATGTAAACCTCCATTTTAGCACATTACCAGTCTGAAGCATCTGGCTTTCTTTTCTCTGCTCAAATCAAATATTCTCTCCCACTCCTGTCCATTTCCTCCAAAGCCGGTGAAAAGTGATGCTAAATGCTTTAGTGATTTCTGTATTTCCTCACTAAGCACTACACAGATTAAGACGCACAGGACCATGGCAGTTTAGATGAAGAGGAGATGACAAATTTACACATCCTAATAATCTGTATTCAATTAAAATAATATAAAAAAAATCTTATATAAACCTCAATCTGAGCTTGAGTCAAACAAACTGTTTATTTGATTTAAAGATGTTTTGGTAAACTATAGTAAAAATAACTGCCAAGAACATTGGAATGACCATGTAGCTAATATATTTAGAATGACTTTAATTCAAGATGCACCAGTTGTGTACTGGGTTGTCATGCTGATTTGCTCTGACACATTTGAAAATGTCTTTAATCAGGTGTCTCAGTGGCTTTCTTCGATAGGACTCACAAACTTCTCCCTGCTATGGTAACAAACAAAACAATGATGTCCTTTGCATGTACAGTACAATGCATATGTACAACAGTATAGATATCCTTCTATACTTTTTCTATAACTCATTACCAAAAAATGCTCTCAGGCAGAACATATGTATTGCTCTCTACATCATAGGTTCTCATCTGGTGAGACAACACCAAAAAAATTGTATATTTGGCTTTGATGTTTTGCCTTTTGGTGAAATAATCAAAATTTTGGTGCAACAGTTTTTCTTGATAAGAATTCCAAACAATGGTTTCAAGGACATATCTTTTTATGTTGAAAATGTAACATTTATGTACAGTGTTGCATTGTGTTCTTCGTCGTTTACTAAATGTAAATGTCTAATCTGGGACCTGAAACAAAACCAGTCTAGAAGCACTGATCTATAACCCAATTGCAAAAAAAGAAATTCTTCTGTGCAAGAGCAGGTTTGAGTAGAGAATTTCTGCAGGGAGCTGAGATTTATGGTTTATGTGACATTTAATGGGCCTTTTTCGTTCCGTTTCCACTCTCTGGCATAGCATGAGAGCTCGTGCGGAGAGGCAGCATATGGTGTTGATGTAAGAGCTTTGCCAGGTGTGGCTGAATCTGAGCTTGGCTCCAGCACACAAAGGGAGTACAGTAGATCCCAAAACCAGGCAATCAGGATGACTGCCTTAATACAGATTAACCATCAGCTCTGTATAAGTGGAATCTTCTGTAATTCATTGTCTCAGAAGGACTCAGGGCATCTTATATGCCTGAGATAATCAGATAAACCCCGCCCCCGGGTTACATGCAACAAAAGGGGCAGGGCCATGTTTCTTCTTCTCTAGACAAGATGAAGAGAAAACTAGGGGTGCACGCAAGGTTCTGTCCTCTAACGATTCTAATGGATTCACAAGTTTTACAATCAATGTTCTAAAGCAGTGGTTCTTAATGCTCTTTTTTGCGTACCCCTGCTCTGCATCTTTCTCTCTCTCTTTCATTAAGATCCTGCAATAAACTGTTATTCACTTATTTTCACATAGCTATGAGAAGTTTTAAACATGAACACACATGCTGTTGCCATACTGTATTGCTTGCACAGACTCTGCACAACTTTCTTTTCTAATATCCTCTGCATCTCAATCGGGCACAAACTGATAAACAATATTGATGATGCCATTGTTTACAATACAAACAGAGGTTTCATTAAAAAATGTCCTCATTTGTTTTTAGAAAATGAACAACCATCTTAGGCCAGACATACTGTGCAGTTTTCTTTCAATTCTGAGCCGAGTTCTGACTTGAGTGACTATTGTGTGACCTAATTTCAGCTTTGTCGTGCATCTTTTTTGATGTGCAGTATACCGGGTGTAACAAGAGGCAAACGGCAGGTCAGATGAATGGTCAGAAATTTTGGTTTGATTAGACGCAGACATATGCCAAAGCCTCCCTTTACAAAGCTGATAAGCTAATTTATTTTTCTAGTCTAACTATACATTATACAGTATATGGGAAAGCAGAGTTTTATTTGGGGGGTGCACTATTGTATTTGCTATTTGGGAAATGGTGTTATACATCAGAAAAGAATTATGTCTCCCAAAAGTGCATTTACGTTGCTAGTCTGCATGAATTTGGTCAGATTCTCACCTGGAAATTTCCAGCATAATCCTCCTCTTGGTCACCATTGTGCCCTTCCTTCAGAGCGATAAGAGTAAAGCCTCTGAAGTATGCAGGGTTGGCCGCATACAGGGATACTGGAAATAATCAAAATAAAACAAATCAGTTACATTACCTTTCTGATTGTTTCCACAGGTCAGTCAAAATCAATAAAACACATACAATGATATCAGGTTTCTAATACAGAAATTGGTAAGATTTCATAATTTTTGCCCATATAATCTTTAACTACAGAGGATAAATTAATTTGGCTTGTTGTTCACAGAGGAGAGGCTGCAAATGCTTAGAAGGCAAATATGGATGTGGATGCCTACATTTTTCTTGTGGAGTTGGGGAGGTGAAGGAAACAGACTAAACAGTTGATACCGGAGCAAGGTGAGCGCTTCTTATATGGTCCAGCAGTTCACTGAAAAATTAGATGGGTTCACCACTCCCAAAATTACATTCAGAAACTTCACTTCTTTTCTAGTCCAGAAACTCTGACTTTTTCATGTATAAATACCTCCAGTAAAATGCTAATGTAACATATTTTAAATAATTTCATTAACAAGTATTAATCATATGATGCACACAATCCGATTATTGGTTAATACACAAGTTAGGAAGTTAGAAATATTGTGAACCTTTCATTTGCATATTGAAAATAATTTGCAGTGTCATATGAGAAAACAGAAATAGCTGTAAAATTGTTTTTGTTTGTTTGTTTGTTTATTCATTCATTGAGTCATGTCAGAAGGACAACATTATATAACATAGCTCAAGCCATCTATGACAGATTAGTATTAAAAATGTAGCCTATTATTTGGGCGCTTTAAGCAGCATTTAAACTGAGCAATTTATAAAACTGCAAAAATGGAAAAGGAAAATTGCCAATTTGCCCTGACTTGATCATGATAAAATACATCCTTGCCCTGATATCACAGTTCAGCTATTAAAGTCTACTGTTTGGTTTATCCTTTGCTTAATGTAAGGGGGGGAAATAAAATAGTTTGTTTTCATCTAAAAACAACACATTGCACAGAGAACACAAATATGTATGGACTTTTGACTCAAAACGTTATAGCTACTGAGAGACAACTTCCCCACATAATAATAAAACCCAGTTTTCACTATCACTCGTTAGTTTTTTCAGACAAAGCCTCTATCTCCAGCGCGCGCACTGTGAAGCGTCTCTGTCCGCGCCGGTGGTCCTGACAACAGCTGAAACAGTGAAATGTACCTCGGTAAGTGCTGCCGGGTTGATAATGCTCCGGGTCTCCTTCCACTCGCAGTCTGAACTCACTGAAGCCCTCCCTTCTGCCTCCAGCTCCGTGAGGCTGAGCCCGCGTTATCCAGCTGCAATAGCCGTCAGATGGAGCAGCTCTGTCCGCGGGCTCCTCGGGCACACTCGCGCACACGCAGCCGGTCAACAGCAGCAGGACAGCGGCTCTCCACATCTCCGATCGCTTCACTTTCATTTCCCAATACGCACTTACAAGCGTGTTTCTAGAGTGTTGAACTCTAGTGGAAACTAAACTTCGCTGTAATAACAGGCTCCCATAAACGCAGATGCTGATATCTCCGCCTTCACCGTGTTATATTGCCATCCTGAACTGAAGAGAGAAAGAGAGATGAGGAATCGCTTGTCTTTACCGAGTGGCACATTCAGAGTGGACTGACTCTAGTGCTGCTGCCTCACACTGACAGCTGAATGGATTCAGCCACACAAACTTGAAAACAAAGACCACATGCTCAGAGCAGAGACAGCCCCGATTTTCAGATATTTTGAACATCGTCAGAACAAATTATACGAGATCCTTAATTATAATTTGTATAAATATTTGATTTCAATTCATTATTTGATTTCATTTTTTTATTATCATTCATTCATTCATTTATTGGAACATTCTGCTTTCTCAAGCCCTCTCCAGTGTTTGCCTATAAATATTAGAGCACCCAATTATTGGGCTCTCTTCTCCTTTCTTGTAGCTGAACTTTTAACTTCTGTTTTAACATTTATTTTGTCTTCTGTAAATATTGTGCAATTTAAGATATTACAAAAAGAAAAATATAATAAAAATAGGATCCACGACTTTGTTGACGTCATCGTAATATTTGGATTGTACATTTTGATTGGTCTTCTTTCTTTCAAGCATTTTGCATACGGTGTTGTGATTAGCCTATTTTCTTTCTTAAAAATGGTGTGTGTGTGTGTCATTTCACCAAACCATAGGCTACTGCAAAAACTGGACCCCAAACAGGGTCAATAAATGACTATGGCCAGTTCATTATTTAAATCATGCCTTATTAAATTCATTATTTACTGGTCGTTAACCTTCCTTTGTGGAACTGAGGAGATCTATGGTATGGTAATGTCTCTGTGTTTTTCTTCTTCTACGAATTTTTAATTTTATTTATTTATTTTTTTCATGCAATTCAGTGGTCACCAAAACTGTTTCCAACGTTTTTCAAAAGAGCAGATATACTACCACAAATAATATATTTTTTCCTTAAACGGTAGCTTACTCAATGGTTTACTTAACATTTACTTAAACAGAAAGTGGTTAGGAGAACATTCTCATTATAATCTCCGGAGCTGTCAATCACTTTAGTTCAGCACAAGTTCCCTGACTGAGTCCTGCCTTCCTGCCAAAATTCCAGTTACAGTGTGGAGTGAGGAGCCTCATGCCTACAGACAAAAAAAATATGGCTAGATTGCATGGCTATGAGTGTGAAATTGCGTTTATACAACACTTCAACAGCACAAGTTTGTAAAACAAAAACAAAACCCCTTTTGTGTGTGGAAATACTTCCTTCTGTCACAGACTCACTTCACAAATGGACAGTTTAACAACCCTTCACTATTGATTTGAAAATGTATAATTTTAGAACTAGTAGGCTAATGAACTCTGAGTTGCTTTATTTAAGTTAAAAGCTTACTGCAGAGCGGAGTATTATGAACAAGAAATGGACTGAGTGAATGTGATTATCTGCATTCATAATTTAAAGTTAGCTTGAATGTCTTTTGAATGTCTTATCCTTCAACTGTAAAAGGTATTTCCCATGCCATAGATGCATTTATTTTTTGCATACAATGAGTTTAAAGTTTAAATAATGTCCTTGCTTACAAACTTGTTTCATTCCCTTTTAAAAGACCACTTCTCAATACCAAAAACTTGTATTAAATACTACTGTTTATATGAAAATGATTAAATTAATGATAATATTTAATAAACAACCATTTTAAAAGTTGTCAAATTCATTAAAAGTACAAAGGCAGTGCTCTGATACAGCATAAAGGTAAACATCACAAAGTTATAAAACTTTGCCTATCACCTCTGGAACAAATAATGAATTACTGAGACAAAATTCTGCCTGTAGATTTTTTGAATTTTTTAGAATTGATATGTGCTTAATTAGCACTAATAAATGGCTAATATTCTAGTAGCTAATATGCATGCTAATAAGCAACTAATAAGTGTAACTGTAAAATAAAGTGTTACCGCAATGATTTTGTTCCATAATTTTTATCCTCTGCGTGGGGGCGGGAATATGCAGCTTATTTGCATTTAAAGTGATACACAACAAAACAGCTATTTTTAGATACACCCCAAAAATGACATTTTCCAGATATTTTAATAAACAACCTGTGCATGAGGTATTTGAGCTGAAATGTAACATTCTGGTGACACCCAATGTGAAAAGGGGCATTAATAGGTGCCATATGACACAAATATCTAATGAGCCAGTCACATGTCAGCAACTCAATGCATTTAGGCATGTAGTCAAGATGATCTGCCAAACTTTAAACCGAGGATCAGAATAGGGACTTAAAATATTGCATGGTTGTTGGTGCCAGGAGTGCTTGTCTGATCTACTGATTTTACACACAGTGATCTCCAGGGTTTACAGAGAATGGTCTGAAAATGAGAAAATACCAAGTGATGGCAATTGAGTGGACTAAAATGTCTTGTTAAGGCCAGAGGTCAAAGGATAATGGCCAGATCAGTTTGAGATGATAAAAATGCAACATTAACTCAAATAACCACTTCTTACAACTGAGGTATGCAGAAGAGCGTATGTAAATGCACAACAGCAGATTGGCTACAGAGTCTATTCAGTTTCAGCCGAATTTGCATGAGCTCACTAAAATTGGAGAAAAGACAATTGGAAAAAGGTTTTCTGGTCTTTGTCTTTATTTCTGCTGAAACATTCAGATGGTATGGTCAGAATTTGGCGTAAGCAACATAAAAGCATGCAGGTAGTGGTGGAATATTTTTACTACTTTTTACTTTTTAATACTTTTATACTTTTTACCAGGATTGTGACATGTCACAAAGCTCAAATAATGTCAAACTAGCTTCTTGAACATGACAATAAGTCACCAGATTTCAATCCAGTGGAGCATCTTTGGGATGTGCATGGATGTGCAGCCAACAAATTTGCAGCAACTGATGCTATAATATCAATATGGATCAAAATTTCAGAGAAATGTTTATATTTACTATGCCATGAATAATATAATGCAGTAAATAACAGTAATTTAGCAGATGCTTTTTATCTTAAGTGATTTGGAGTATACCTTTTACAGTGACCTACTCCCGTTGGAACATACCACTCCTGTCCCTAACACACTTGGATTTTTATGTGCCAGGTTCATTATTTAACAGTGCCATATGTCTAAAACAATTTTCTACTTCTTGTGAAAACATAAATGCTGAACTTGTAAAGGAATTTATGTGTGATGGAAAACATGATTTGTATAGGTTTTTGACATGTCGGTAAATAAAAATTACATGTTTGTTTCGGTTGAATTATTTAGTCTACTTGAAACAGGAACTGAAACAGCAAATTACTTAAAAGGACTCAACAAATTAATTGTTGTACTAGTAGTAAACTTTTAGTATCTATGTAGTAAACATTTAACTGACTCTTAAAACATATATGTGATTTTTGAATAGGAGAGTCAATGGAGGATCTTCAGTCTCTTTCAATGCTCTGATGGGGGCTGTGTGAATGTGGGACTGTGCAGACGGTGGATGAGCAGAACCAGCAGATGTCATGAGAGTGTCCCAGAGAGGCTGAACAAAAATACTTAACAAAAGAGTGAAAATGGGGAGTTTTTATCCAAAGAAATATGCAGAAAACGCAAATACGCTGATGTGAAGTGAGTAAATGAACAAGAAAAAAACAGGAGGAGGTTGTTGGCAGAAGGTGGCCTGAAATGAGGATTAATCTGAATACTTAACTGCAGCAAAGACTAACATACATCAACAGAGAGAGATTTATATCACAGGAAGAGCAGGTTATCACCTGATTTTTGATTAAACACTGGTCATTCTGTATATTGGTGTGTATGTGTATCTGCTAATCACGTTTCTTTTAATTCTTTATTATTTATAATTTTTGCTTTAAACTTTACATTTGAAATTAGTGTAAATGATACTAACAAATTATAACAGCTTAACATGGCAGAATGATATTTTCCAAATACAATGTTTTACGTTTTGCCATTACCCTTTGACTTTTTATAATTCTAGTGAGCAAAATGATTCATCTTTAGCTGTAAAGCACCTGCCTGCACAAACGTCTCTCAGTACTTAATAATTGTTAAAATTGAATTTACTTTATCTAATAATACAATTATATAATAAATAAAAAAGAATTATTAACAAAATTTCAATTACAAAGCTGAAAATGTAATTTTCCACTTTTTTGAATCTATTACTCTTCATAATATCACTCTCTCTCTCACACACACGTTTGTTTCTGTGAATTGTGAATTCTATGAATTTCCATAAACTTCTGTTATTCTGACCAAACAATATTTCCTATCCCCCTACCCTTTACAGAAAATATGTTTGCATTCTTACAGTTTCAAATAAACATCATTATACATACATATACTGTATATATATATATATATATATATATATATATATATATATATATATATATACACACATATACACACACATAAACATAAACAAAATTTTGTGAACAGTAAGATTTGTAATATTTTTTAAAGATGTTTCTTATGTCCATCAAGGCTGCATGCATTTGATTAAAAATACAATAAAAAGTAATATTGTGAAGTTTTTTTTTTTCTATTTTAAAATACCTTTATTTCTGTGATACAAAGCTGAATTATCGTCAGTCATTACTCCAGTCTAAAGTTTTACACGATCCTTCAGAAATCATTCCAATATGCTGATTTATTATTAGAATTATCAAAGTTGGCAAAGGTGTTTTCTTTCTTTTTTTTTTTTTTGTTTAACTCTAATACTTTTTTTCAGGATTCAAAAGTTAAAAATATAAATCTTTATAACAGTATAAAACTTTGCCATCACTTCTTATCAATTTAACACATCCTAGCTGAATAAAAGTTTTAATTTCTTTAAAATAAAAAAAAAAGAATAAAAATGTACTGACCCCAAACTTTTGAATAGTAGTGTATTGTTGGAAAGGATTTCTATTTAAAATAAATGCTGTTCTTTTTATCTCTTTATTCATTCAAGGTTCCGCAAAATATTAGGCAGCATAACAGTTTCCAGCACTGATAATAAATCAGCATATTAGAATGATTTCTGAAAGATCGTGTGACTGAAGACTGGAGTAATGATGCTGAAAATTCAGATTTGCATCACAGGAATAAATTAGATTGTATTGTATATTAATATATATGCTGTCAACTAATTAAGAAATAAAACATGAAGTAGAGATGAACAAAATGAAAGGTGTTATAATGTTTTGACATACATCTGAAACCTCCTTTCCTGTTCAAATGCTGTCTTCTCTTAATTAGGGCTGGTTTTGTAGCACATTAATAGAACCCATCTGCTCCTCAATAGGTCCTTGTGGCACCAGTGTATTTTATGTGGGTGTGTGAATTCGTAGGTCAAATAATCAGATGCCCACCCACACAAGCAACGGCGCCCTCTTTCACCCTTCAGAACTGCATGAATCTCAGGTGGACTTTGATGTGTTATTCCATTAAGATTTTTCAATGCTTTGTGGAGTGAGAGTTCAAGAACGAAGTAGTAATTGTCTTATCTACATTGAGAGGCTTTGGATGGAGCACAGATGCATGCTGTGAAGTCATATATAGTGTTTACAAAGGTGAATTTTTTTTTTTTTTTTAAATGGTAATATACTTGTATGCAGTTCCAATACTGTTAATTTGTCAATTTCATATAAATAAATTCCACAATAAACATCCGTAAATTGCACACTTTATATATAAAAATATTAAATATTAAATAAATAAATTGGAAGCATCACTTAATATTACTTTAGCACAATAGTAAGTGATTATCGTCGTCTTGACTACAGAGACCGTCTCTGCATTTGATAAATAAAGTTGAATTCCCGTCATTATACATTACCATCACTCTGTTCTTCTATTTGATAATGTTCAGTGCTTTGCTACAATCTGTATTGTTAAAAGCGCTATATAAATAAAAGTGACTTGACTTGACTATAGTTTTTCATGATTATTTTTGAGTGGATTTTGAGAAATTGGTGAAAAGTGTTCAATAGTGTGATTATACCGCATGATCTTCAATATTAGTGAGTCATTGTCATAATTCTGCAGAAATCAAACAAACTGGGGGTTATTTAGCCCAGCAAATGTATATTTTAACATTCCACCTGCATTCAACTCCCTGCAGAGGACCTCCATCATGGGCATATGTAATTTGAATTGATGTCCACCAAAACTATCTGGCTTTAATATCTGCATCCTGGGCATCCAAGGTCCTTCAGAAGCCATTACACGACATCAGTGTGGATGGCTGGCACTGGAAATCCCCAGGTGGAGGGTGAGAATTCAAGCGTAACTCATTGGGTCTTTGTCCTCTGTTTCGTAGGCCTGCACAGCATCCGTAAGGCTTTGAAGAAATTACACACTCCGTCAGACTCTATTGAACCTCTTGTATCGAAGCCATTCAGGTCAGGTGGAATTTAGTGTGAAATCAAAGTACCAAAAAAGTTACATGTCAACAGCTAATATATCAAATCACAGGGGATTACTTCCTATGTTTTCATTTTTAATCTCTAAATTTTAACAACTTGGGAAAACAAAAAGACCTGGAAGATATCCTAATGTGATTCCCATGGCCCAAATAATTACTTTCACAGTGTCAGCCCATGGAACACCCACAGTCAGTTCACTGAAGCAGTTTTATAGTTAATTAATGGAGTAGTTATACTCTACAAGTGATGATTGATATTTTGAATTTTATTAATTATCTTTTAGCAAATAACAGCACTATTTGTTTCCCCCCATAGAGAGTACTGATTTCATCAAAAGTTTAATAACATTGACAAATATGTGACCCTGGACTTCAAAACCTGTCTTAAGTCACTGGGGTATATGTGTAGCAATAGCCAAAAATACATTGTATGGGTCAACTTTTGCGTTTTTTCTTTCATACCAAAAATCATTATGATATTAACTAAAGATTACGTTCCATTAATATATTTTGTAAATTTCGTACCGTAAATACAGGTGCTGGTCATATAATTAGAATATCTTCAAAAAGTTGATTTATTTCACTAATTCCATTCAAGAAGTGAAACTTGTATAATGTATACATTCATTCCACACAGACTAATATATCCCAAGTGTTTATTTATTTTAATTTTTATGATTATAACTGACAACTAATGAAAACCCCAAATTCAGTATCTCAGAAAAGTACAATATTACTTAAGACCAATACAAAGAAAGGATTTTTAGAAATCTTGGCCAACTGAAAAGTATGAACATGAAAAGTGTGAGCATGTACTGTACAGCACTCAATACTTAGTTGGGGCTCCTTTTGCCTGAATTATTGTTTTTTTTTCAGCAGCAGGGACAGGGGAAAGGATTTGGACCTTCAGTATGTTGGTCCCCAAGTCCACTATATTGAGAAAAATCCTGAAATGTTTCTTCTTTAAACACTTTAATTTATTTTAATCTGAAGAAAGAAAGATATGATCACCTGAGAAAATTATCAGAAATTGTTTTTTTTTTTTTATTCTGTAAGTTAAATAAGCCTTTAAAACCACAGCTAAGACAATACAAGAATGGCTTATGGATAGCTCTGTAAAAATCCTTGAGTGGCCTAGCCAAAGCCTGGACTTGAATCCAATCAAACATCTCTGGAGATACTTGAAAATGGCGGTCCACCAACATTCCCCATTCAACCTGACAGGGCTTCAGAGGATCTACAGAGAAAGATCACAGGAAATCCCCAAATCCAAGAGAGCAAAGCTTGTCACATCATACCCGAAAATACTTGATGCTGTAACTGCTGCCAAAGGTGATTTGACCATGTACTGAGTTAAGGGTCTGAATACTTATACAATGCAATATGTATTTATTTATTTTCAGAGTTATTAGAAATGTGAGTGCAGTTCAGAATATGAAAATGAGACATTACTGTAGGCTGCAAAATGTGAAAAAAAAGAGAGAAAGAATTATTTTTTCTATCAGACACTACAATGTTGTTATTTTCTCCACTTTAGCCTTATTATTATGGTATCATAGTTTCAGAATTTTCTGTACCTAAACGTCACATAGAAACAAATTAAGCCATGCTCTGACAAGACTGTATATCCTTACTTTATATTCAGGTTTCATATTAACAAATAAGAACTTAGGTAGTTCCTTCAAGGGCAAACAGTAGTGTGAACTTATGATCAATCAGTAATGTTGGAAAGCCAAACATCTTGAGCTCTAAGTGAAGTAATTTCATCTAATGTGTGGCGTTTCCTTAAACTCTCTAAGCTGAGGTTTCTGGGACTAATCAATACTTTGAGATTTATAGATGTGGCAGTACTTCCTGGTTGTAGCCAGGGCAGAGGGCTGTGTTATGGTCTCAACAACATGTTTGCATGGCATGATGCATAATAAAATCAACAAAGTGAATTACGGTTGTCTTTCAATACAAAATACAGACATACATTGTACAAAAATAAATTGTATAAAGATCCCATGAAGTAAATATCGGGGGTTTGTAGCTTGTTTGTAGTTAGTACTTTTAATTATTATTTTTTTTTTTTTACATTTATGTAATATTGCTAGACTTCACTTTTTTTGGCACTTAACTCCATATTCATGCCCTTGTGATGTCATGGATCAATCATTGCAGTTCTCTCACTCTCTTTCTCTCTCTCTCTCTTTTATTTTGTTTTGTAGTGCTTTGTATATTATAGACTTTTACTACCTATGTTGTAAGGTGTTCTTGAGTGTCCTGAAAGGTGACTTTAGGTTTTATGATTTAAACTTGAACTTACTTCTTGTGAAACTGAGTTCAAGGCCATTTTGGATATTTAATGACCCCAGAGACCACCTCAGAGTAAAATCTCATCCAAATGGATGGTTCATGGAGGTCCCACACAGACCACAAGGTGAGCACCTCTGCCTCCCTCACTAACACCACTTCCAGGAATTAGGGAGAGATGGGAAAAGAAGAAAAAGTGCTTCTATAGGTGGCCTGTTCTCCATCTCCTCACTTTAAAGCTGCAAAATATGAACTTAGCCTGAGGATGCCGGGTTAGATCACTGTGAGATCAAATCAGAGACTTAACGTATCAGAAACTTACCAAGGGTGCAATCTCATGTAATGCTGACACAAGAATTGATTAATGGCTGATTGTGGAACTTTAGTTATTTTACATTATTGTAAAGTTATTGTATTTTTCTTTCTTTTATTACAAGACTACTATCCCAACTAAAAAAAATTTAATATCTGAAATGGAACTTAAGCGAAATGGCTTTATTGTCAATCCAGTCAGCATGTGAGCATTTTAATTTCAAAACAAAATGATTCTGTGAACAAAATTATGCTTATGTGTGTATTAATGTATTGATTGATTGATCAAGTTAAAAGTACCCCTGAATTTAAAAAAATATATATCATTTGAGTATGCAATATTTTATTCATAACATTTATTTGATTTGATTTATATAGTAGCTCTTTTTTATTTACATAATTAACTTATTTTTTTCCTCTCCATGGAGATCGGACTCACATTCATGGCCATTAAGAACCCTAGTGTCACGGTTCATGGGTTCACGATCTCATTCATGCCTGTTGTGTGTATGATTGAGTAGGTGTGGCTGAGTGTGGGTAACGAGCTAACTAGTTACAGCTATTTATTGTCTGCTAACCTGTCTTGTCTTCGTCAGTTCCTCTGTTTTGCTACTCGGAGCTCCGCTCATGTGTTTCTGTTCCTGGGTTCCTGTCTCCTCTGGCCAACTCTTGTATCCACTCTCTCCGGTGGAGATTCATCGAGGATTCTGTCTCCATCCAGGATTGCCCGCTGTGGTCCCTGCGCTACCTGCCAGCTTGTCCTGACACTCTCACGCTGTCTTTCTCTAAAAACTGACTCTTGACTGGATTGACATTGTCAATAAAAGATTGTTTTGCATCTGCAACTGAATCCTCCGTTATTCACTCGTCACACCTAGCTTTCCTCAGGACTGGCAGGGCGACACAGATCAATACATTATGGTCATGGACTAGCTCTTTTTTTAATTTCATGGAGCTTCATGAGAAAAGTTTGAAAAAGGAACAGCACAACGTGGCAGATCATTGATGCCGCTAACATTCGCTGTGTGTATGGCGTCTTTCATGAGCACATCAAACTGGACACCATGGATGTCAAACTTATTGACTCTGCATGCAGCGAGTTCATGAAGAAATCTGCTTTCAAACTTTCATAAATCTCTGGACCAGACCTGGCTTGTCAAGGTAAGAATTTTTATCAAAGAACTATAAAGTTAGATTTTTCAAATCTCACAAATACTGTAATGGCATAGACATAGCAGGTAAATTACAAGCTAATTAAGATGTCTCTCACCTTTTTGCACAGAATACGGCCAGATGATGTGTGCATGTCTGCCACCTAACCCACAGAACAGACTAATTTTGGAGGAGAGTTATATCCACGATGGACTATTATAAGGCGCTATACTTTGTATTCAAAAAATGGCATATTTTGTAAATTTTCTCCTATTGACATAATGATTTAAAGAGGAGTTACATTAAATTTAAAGGGGTCATATGCTAAAAAGAACATTATTTTCCACATACTGTACATTATTGTTTCTCCTTTAAGCCTGAAACGGGTTGATTTGTACAAAGCGCATTGTTCTAAAAAAGCGAGGTGAGCTCTGATTGGCCAGCTATCCAGTGCATTGTGATTGGCAGAATACCGCAAACCTTCATGAAAGTTACACCCCTTACCATAACGTGATGCCGTGGACTGGCGCTATGACACCAAAAAAATAAAATCCATTACAAATGAGGCATTTATTGCATCCAGTAAATGCCTCATTTGTACACAATTACTGGGATATAATTATTGATTAGAATTACTTAGTACTGTCTTTTTACATGTCATGTTGCACCTCACCTCGTAAACACCACGTCTGCATTTGTGATCGGAAAAACGACAAACAACAAGCACTATACTACACTGCTCAAAACTTGCGTTTGAATAGTAAGTAGCCGATTCTTTTAATAAAATGTAACTTACTTAAAAGTTGCGAGTCAAAAGCTCCAGACTGTCCTTACAGACAGTTATTACTTTATAACCTCTGTGTACAGACAGCATAGGCTACTCCCAGGTTCAGGAATCTGTTCTCTGTAAATGTGCTACACACATTCTAATATTTGGGTTGAACTTTTCTGGAACAGTGTTGTAAATACAACTTAACTGATTTCTAGATGTGCCCTCTTTTGGACGCACAAACAAAGTAGTTTCACCAAAATCGCCCCCTATACCCTCATTCACTATTGCTTACAGGTGAGCGTTATTTCACAAAGTACAAACTGGTCCTGGATCAACTTTCTTGTTGATCCTGATACAACATTCCAATCAACCAATTAGATTTGGGGGATAATTTTTCTGTAAATATCTGTTTTATGCTTATGATCAGGGTTAGGTGCTTCTACACCCTTGTTAATCAGCTATCATTTCCTACTGATTTTAGGAATACATTTTGGGTAGGGTTAGGTTTAGGGGTAGGGATTGGGATTGGGATTGGGATAAGTCTATATTTTTGGACAGTAAAAGATTTGAAGACACTTGGCAAAATCACAGCGAAAGAAAGGACTGCCGCTTTTGCATAGTTTGCTTGCTTCATAATCATTTGAAACAGGTAGCTCAAGTAATAATATTAAAGGGATTTATCTTGAATTCTGTCATGGAAATTGTATAAACCATAGTTAAATGATTTAATAATCAATGTACAACAAATTTGTACCTGTGTTGTATTACGCCATGGACGAGTAGTTCTGCCTTCTTGCTTTATGTAAACATTTGGGTTGTGTTATGAAAATAAACCCATTCTATGAAGTAGAAAGATGGGGGCATTTTAAATGAGCCCTTTTAGGGGGGTGTGGACAAGTCATAACTTTTATCAAGAATATATATTTGGTTTTAAGACTTTAGTCTTTAGAACTTTATCTTGCACTTACAGCTTTTAGCACTCCAAAGAAAAAAGGAAAACTTGAAATCATGTGACCCCTTTAATGTTTACCTAACATTTGTCAATACACTGCAGAACTAATTAGAACTATTTAACTTACAAAGAATAAGTAATGTGAATTCTTTATAAATACTAAAATACTTTCAATGGCTAGCATAGCAAACAGCTGCAGTGAACACACGAGAACTTGCTTTTCACTGCACTGATGTTAGTATGCTTGTTGACTGAGTGTCACAATTAAGAATAAAAACTAAATTTGCATCTGGAACCTAACATAACCTCTACTCAACAACACAGTGGTAACTGCAAGAACTTCTACATAACAGAAACTCTTATAAATTAACATACATGGTCATAAAAAAGCTAACAAGTCTTTCCCTTTACTCAAAAACATGTGAATAAACCCAAATTTGTGTAATTTCTTTTGATCCAGCCTTATAAAAAGCAAAAAATCCACTGCTGCTTGTTTCAGTTTGTATTACAAAATCACCCTGTACCAGACCTAAACAGGTGGAGTTGGGGAAGGTGTAGGGTTACTGAAGTACGGCCCAACTGCTACAGGAAGCACTAACCTTGAATGCCACTGATGTGCAAAAAAACTAACAAAAAACTTTATAATACTGTATACAGTGGGGCAAAAAAGGATTTAGTCAGCCACCAATTGTGCAAGTTCTCCCATTTAAACAGATGAGAGAAGCATGTAATTTTCATCATAGGTATACCTCAACTATGAGAGACAAAATGAGTAAAACAAATCCAAGAAATCACATTGTAGAATTTTTAAAGAATTCATTTGCAAATTATGGTGGAAAATAAGTATTTGGTCAATAACAAAATTTCATCTCAATACTTTGTTATATACCCTTTG
>JAUCMR010000043.1:5991170-6002935 GCA_032357425.1 Enteromius argenteus | reverse complement strand
ATATTACAGCTGTAGATACTATGTAGCAATGTGTACTTACACTGTGGTTACATACTAGATACACATCTAGTTACTATTGTAAGTACACAGGTATTAGGGACACTTAATATAAAGTGGGACCCTATGCATAAATAGCAGCATGTCCAAAAATGCAGTATTCATAAAATAGTAGGTAAAGTATAACTAAGCGACTTACTGCTTCTGCAGAGGATCTGAAAAGCATGGCTGATGTTGCAGACTTTATAGAACATACTTTATTAATGGCCAAGAAGGAAGTTATTCATCAAATATAGTGAATACACTGACAGCACACGATTTTGGGAACACATTGTCATTATTCTTGTAATTCCCTTTTGAGCTGTTATAGTGGTGCTGAAATTGCACACTTAGCCTTTAAATTTTATTTGTATTACCCTGGCCATTAGCTTCCTTGTTCTTTAGATTTTGGCAATAGCCTTTGAAAAATATACATCGGTCAATCACTAATGTTAACAGCTGTTATTAGTAGTTACCATATGTGTATGCTGTGTGATGTGGTAGCTAACAATGGTTCTTTTTCCTTATTACCATTCACTCACCTTTAGAGGAGATATACAGAAGGAGACTCAACACCAAACGTAAGCTTGTTTATAGTACACAACTTCATTTAAATTGCTAGAAGGATTAATGCAGAATTCATCTGCATACATAAAACCCTTTTCTGCATTTGATTGTGTGAGTTCTCACTTGTTTCATTGTTTTATGTGGCCCTATAAACTCATGCCTGTGTAAGTGTCTTGTGTACTGGTGACTCTAAAATAAAGTTATAACCATTTATTGCTCTACTTGGCTTTCCTTGGAAAAGTAATATCAGTGTAATTCCTGTTCTCCTTGTCTGTATACTTTAATTACTTTCAGGGTAGTAAATCTTAAACATTTGTGAGGTTTATCAAACTGTAGACTGTAGTTACTAGACACTGTAAACAATCTTGCAGATCTTGAATTTGTGCATGGCTGTCCCATAAATTGCTTTCTTCTTCTTCTTCTCTTCTTCTTTTCCTGTCGGTCAGCAGATCAGGAGCTACAAAGGCTGAAGACAGGAATGGAATCGCTTATTGCAGCAAATGATGAGAAGGTAAGATTTTTTTTTTTTATTATTACTTTAAAGGGTTAGTTCACCCAAAAATGAAATTTCTGTCATCAATTACTTACCATCCTGTCGTTCCAAGTCCATAAGACCCTCTTTCATCTTCACAAATTAAGATATTGAAATTAGATATGATATTAGAGAGCCATCTGACCCTCCATACACAGCAATACAACCAAAATGATAACAGATCCAAAAACACAGTCAAAACACTGGTAAAACGGTCCATGTGACATTAATGGCTTAACTTCAGTTTTTTGACGCTAGAAGTATACTTTTTTTTTTGTTTGTTTTTGTGCAAAGAAACCAAAAATGATATCATTTAACTCTACAGTACCCTTCTTCTCCACTGACTTCCGCCATTTTAGGGAGTATGACAACGCAACGCGTACACAAGTTTTAATGTATTTGACGTAATCAGCCTCATTTACATCCAGGGGAAAGCACGCACATGTACGTAATCTGCGACAGTTTGCGCCAAGTGGAAGACATATGCTTATGTTGTGATACTCTCTAAAATGGCAGAAGACTAAGTCAGGGGAAAAGAATGGTAAAGTTAAATGTTGTTATTTTTGTTTCCTTTGCGCAAAAAGTTGAGCCACTGAAGTCACATGGACTGTTTTACCAATGTTTTCACAAAGTTTTTGGATCTGGGATCATTTGAGTTGTATTGCTGTCTATGGAGAGTCGGATGGCTCTCCGACATCTTCATAAATTTCGTAATTTGTGTTTCGAAGATGAACAAAGGTCTAAAGGGTTTGAAACAACATGAGAGTGAGAAATTAATGACAGCATTGTCCTTTTTGGATGAACTAACCCTTTAAACGTTAAAAGAAAAATATATAAATAATACATACAATCCATAATTGTTATGGGCACTGAGAAAAAAAAAAATGATAATAATAAAAATACTGTAAATTCCAAATTTTAGCTCACTGTGTCAACACTCTCTCCTCACCATTTACATAGGGTGAGCAAGAGTAATTTTAAGCACACTGGACCCTTTGTTCTTCACACTGCCCTGTGTTTAGGGACTTAAGTGTGCAGAATGTCTGTGGAACTGAAGCCAGAACCAGTTTCCCCAGACATGTGCCAAATACTTACAGAACTTACAGAACCTGTGGCAGAGACTGCCTCATGTGCCATTTGGTTTCATTTATTATTTGGTGTTTTTGTTTGTTTTTCCAGGATCGTCAAATAGAAGAGCTCACTCTCCTCCTCAGCAAGTTCAGACAAATGAATGACATCATGACTTTAATTCAAGGCAAATTCTTGTCTGTATTATCAGTCAATGGTCAAATGTAATCAAAACAGTTTTAAGGGAATTTGCCAGAAAATATTTAAAATACAAAAAGGGCACTAAAATCATGAGTTAATAAATGTGTGTATGATACCTGACAAGCTCATTTTAATTCAAGGTCAGTTTATAACCTTATAAGCTGATCAGGTACTATAATCAATGTATTTGATTTGTGTGGACTAACTTTAAGTCCAACTAAAGATATACTACATTTGACTGTGCTAAAGTGGAAGTATACTTCAGGTACACTTTAAATATCTTGCATTTAAAGACTGATATTATTAAAAGTTCATAAAAACCTCAACAATAGTGATATTAAAACACATTTTAGGCATAACATTAAGAAATGTGCATTGTACAAATAAAGTTGGAATATTTCTTAATCAGTAAGTGTCGGGCAATATGTCAGTGTTATATATTTTTATTTATATTATGAGATAAATATATTTTAAATGTATTGTTTTTTTTCCTAGAGTATAAGCTTAATGATATGTAAATGATGCCTTCCTCAGACCCAGAAGACAAATCAACAGAGATAAACAGCGAAGATGGAAAACAGAACGGGACTGTAAAGATGAAGACTTTAACACATAAAGCTCATGCTGAGGTGTGTGTGTGTGTGTGTAGGTTCTGCTGACACTTAGATTTCCTGAACAATTTCTGAACTTATTCTTTTTTGTCTCTGATAAAGTTGACCTTTAGTAGCTCATCCCCTCTGCTGGCTTCTTCTCAGAAAGATGCAAACCCCAGGTAACAGCATCAGCACAAGCAAACCTCATTTCAAACAGTAGAATTAATGTCACATATAACTAATAATGTTAATTTCATCAGGTCCATCAGTACGGAAGAATCTGAAGGCAGCTCAGCACAAAAGGTTTCACCAAACAACCAATCTAATTTATTTACAGTTGATAGCTGCTGATACAGAATTTTTTCTTTATGGTTTGTGTGTATGTGTAGTTTACACAGAGCTTATAAAATCATAAAATGATGTTGACATGCCAAGTTACTTTCTAATGATTCACTCTAATTTTTAGGCTGTGGATGGGAAACTGGTAGAGCCTGTTCTTTCAGAGGAGGTATAGAAATCATTGTCTTAAGTTATTAATCTGGCATCATATTTATTCTTAATCTTCTAGTTAAATTAAAATGAAATAAATTAGCATAACTGAAATCATGGCCATGTTGTTACTGGCAGTGGCTTAATGTTCAATCTATAATAGGCTTTTGAAGATTAAACATATCAAACATGTCTGCAGGAGCCAGCATTACTTACACTTCACTTCTCACCCATGTTTATAGACTCGACCAGCTGATATCAAACATACGACACTCCCGACAGTGTTGAATCACCCAGAAAAGGAAGAGAGTGAGTCAAGTGACACATCAAATCAGAGGACACCAGAGAACAAGGATGAAGACATCAACCTTAGTATGATATCCTTTCATAATATCTTGTCCTGTGTTGAAGACACTGCTGATTCTTTTAAGCCTATCTTAAAAATTTAGTATTTAGCTTTTGAAGATGGAGGTCATTTTCAGAGAGCAGGTAATTCTGCATAATTTGACTATTTGCATGAAGTCTGGTCCATATTGGAGCTTGTTCTAGGCAAGAACTGTCTTAGTAAAATCCATATGAGTAATGTGACCAACCATTCTGACTTTTTATGCAACTTTTATCAGATTTGGTACTATAAATGGTACAGATTTGGTATATATATATACATACATACATTTCCTCCACACTGTTTTGGAGCAAAGCCACTTCTATCATTCCTAAACCCCTTGCCTTTGATGGACTTTAATGAAAGGGCCTCCATCAGGAGGCAGAGCTATCATATGGGCCCCACCTGTTCAGGACCCACCCAGTAACTGAAGCTTGACTGAAGGGAGGCAAATCATTGCCAGATGCCCAAACATGCTTTGACAAGCAGGGAGACTGTAGAGAGACCTATGAAAACCTGCTCTGTTAGTCTCTGATGCTCCATAAGCACAGCTGCTTTCATTACATTCACTTAAATCTCTAACAATGAGCTAATAGCTCTGAGGAAAAAGAAAAGAACAAACAAAAACTGTGAACAGAGAGTCCTTTGTTTCTGGTAATTGCATGTACATTTCACACATGTAAATCATAACTAAAATTGTGAAATAGGGCTGAACGCAACAATCAAATGCCTCTCTAGCAGTGTGCCACTCCTATGGAGTTCTATATCTGATTACAGCTGAAAATAAATTCAGTCCTCCTAGTTTTTAAAAAGGAATGGAAAAAAATAAAATTAAAAATCAATTAAAGCTATAGCGGTCAAGCATGCAGAACTGCAATTAATTATTAAATTATTACACTATTTCAAAAGTATAACCAAAGCACTTAAACATTAACAGATGTTAACATGGGATTGGACTCTTCTGCCTTGTCTGTGCAAAACTGTTTCCAGTCTTTGAACACATGCTCTTATCACTTGTGCAAGAAGCTATGCAATTCATAAATAACTATCATAAAGGAAAATTCCAACAGACATTTCATTAATGAATAACTAGTAGTTAATCACACTTCATAAAATAACCCTACCTTAAAACAACTCTACAGCTCTGATAAATTAAAAACATGAATGCATAAAAACATGCATTCATTCATTCATTTATTCATTCTCATTGTACGTTTATATGATTTTTATGTTGTTTTTCTGTTTACTGAGGTACTAAGTAAATAAAAACGTTTTAATCATTATTATTTTGTCCCCCAAAGGAATTACAGATAAAATGAAGGACACAACCAATTCTGACCTTTCTTCAGTGTCTTCTGGAGTTGACTCTGGCCAACAGTCTCCTGTGTTACAAGAAAACGTCAAAAATAGCAGCATACGCAAACTTTGGGGAAAGTGAGTAGATTGAGACCAAGGGCAATTGCAACATTAAATTATGAAAAATGCTAGTTGCTTGCATCTTCCCTGTTTCTGTGTGAAACCAATAAAACAAGCATCTGAAAGGATGTGTCTGTATTGAGGATGAAGAAGACAAGTGTACTGTCAGATGACATTGAGCCCACTCAGTTCAAGAGAGGAGGGTTTAGGGCTACAGCTGGGCCTCGGCTAACACGGACCCCAGATTCTGGACACTCATCCCGGTAGAGTTTCCTTCATAAACAGACAAGGCCAGACATGCAATAGACTTAAAAAAGACAATACAGATAAAAACAGTTATTATCTTATTATCTTGTCATCATTAGTGCACACACACCTTTCTCTAAGTGGACAACGGAGCAGGTGTGTGGTTGGCTGGAGGACATTGGTTTGATACAGTATGTCAGTTTGGCACGTCAGTGGGTGGACAGCGGACAAACCCTTCTCTCTGCCACTCCACAGGAGCTTGAGAAGGTATCATTTTATATTTTGGTTATGTTGATACCTATGGGTATTATTAGTAAGAGTCACAAAATATACACAAAATAATATCCCAAAAATATACTGTTCTGCATGAAAGTATTACTGAAACAGCAGTTTCCATGACTCATACATACTGTGTTCAACAGGAGATCTGTATTAAACATCCTCTGCACAGAAAAAAGCTGCAGTTGGCTCTCAGAGCTTTTAGCAACAAGACGATGGAGAAATCTTCAGAACTGGATCACATCTGGGTTACACGTATGTACTACTCCTAATAAAATTAACTAGATTTGAAGGAAATGCAGTGATTCGCTGTGTGATAACAGAATAATTTAAAAGACAAGAAAAGTAAAGATTGACAGTGTTGAAATAAATGCATGTGTTTCCACTACCCTATTTTCCATCTGAAGGTTGGCTTGATGATGTTGGTTTACCACAGTACAAAGACCAGTTCTATGAAAGCAAGGTTGATGGCCGCATGCTGCAATACCTAACAGTGGTAAGACCAAAAGTTGCCTCAATCCCTGTAAAATGCAGTGTAACAATATTTTTCAAATTCACATATTTTTACAATTAAAAAAAGATGTACTTTTCTCACAGAACGATCTCTTGTTCTTGAAAGTCACCAGTCAGCTCCATCATCTAAGCATTAAATGTGCCATCCATGTCCTCCACGTTAACAAGTTTAACCCAAACTGCCTGAGACGCAGGCCAGGGGATGAAGTAAGACAAATCACAGATTAAAAACTCACCATTTCAATTTTAGAATTATATAGCATACTCACATCTCCACAAAGGATAAAGCTTGGAACACTGAAAGATTATATTTTGATTGATTGATTGATTGATTGATTGATTGATTGCAGAATAAGACATCTCCCTCTGAGGTGGTGCAGTGGTCCAACCATCGTGTGATGGAGTGGTTGAGGTCAGTGGATTTGGCTGAATATGCTCCAAACCTTAGAGGCAGTGGCGTTCACGGAGGCCTAATTGTGAGTCAGCTTTCACTGGTCATTAAAGTACTACTACTAGTGAAGTTTAAATATTCCTTTGCATTAATAATATGCATTTATTTTTACCTTGTTTCCTCAACCACTTGCAAACTATTCACTCAACAATTAATTTTCAAACCTCTTCTTTGTATGACACTAATCTGCATTGATTGGTCCGATTGGTCTTATTTTCATTTAATTTTGTTTGTAATGCATGATAAAACAGTGTTTGTGAGCTCAGTGCTCCTTTGTGTACAGTGTTACCGGGGAACATCTTTTTTTTTAAACGGCTTGGGATTGGTTTTAAAAATGACTTTTTTCAATGATTCACAGTCGACTCTTTCTTTTGCGAGACAATCACATTCTTCCGGTACTGAAGAGGGAAAAATATGTTATTCTGACAAGTCAGGATATGCATGTTCATTCATTTAAAGGTTTGGCTATAAATTAATGAAAGAAGTCCTTTTCCGTGGGCAGTATTTGTCTGTTTTAAAGTGAATTAAGTAAGAGTAAAACTCTTTGTGAATTTCACTGGGTCATAAAACCTTTTGGAATCTTTTAATCTGTCCTTGCTGCTATGATAACCACATGCCTATTCTGCCTCTGGTTGTTAGTTACGGCTTCACAGACATCTTGACACCCTGTCCAGTTATTGGGTGAGGGGTCTGTTGAGTATAATGTGTCTGATTTGTCCAGCTGTTAGAACCAAGCGGGAAGTAGGACAAAGAGAAAAGTATAAATGATTAAAAAATTGTTTAGCAAAAAAAAACCAAAAAAAAAACCAGCCAGTCCAAAACAGTCCAAACAATAAAAACCAATGAACTGAACTGAAAGAGTATAAGACATAGTAAAACTGATGTGGGGTCAGTTCTGATGAGGAGCTGTCCTTGGTTGTCTCTGCTACTGCCAGCTCTATGAGAAGAGAAGAGACCACAACGTAGCTAGCTGTGTAAAGGGCCACAAGTCTGATGGTGATGTCAATGGGATGACCGAAAGAGGTGGATTCTGGAGAGGTGAAGAGCCATGGAGCCAAGGAGATAAAGATCCATGGCCACACTGCTGGTCTGAAAAGAGACAGAGACGTAGGCTCACTGGACTTAGATAGAGCCTTAAACTGAAACATGAAATTGTTGTTGTTATTTCAATTATTAATTGAGAAGAAAAGAAAGAAAGAAAGAAAGAAAGAAGGAAAGAAATGCACTCAGGATTGTGGGTATGGTGGGCAAGGTCCAAGAAGTTTCTGATCTGGTTCTTGAGAGAGCGATCTTTCTAGGTGAGAAGGAAGAGATGGCCAGACTCTAGATCCATTGTATTGTATTCATTGTATCTGTCATGACAAGTGAGCCAAATAGGACGGGCATACAAAATAAAAGATAATCCAAATATGGATAATAATAGCAAGAGAAACCATGTAATGGCAAATGTTACTAGACAACAAACTGAACTAAAAGAGGACAACATATACTAGAACTGGTGAGGGATAAAACAAAAGTCAGGTGTAAGAAATAAGTGCTTATATTTTTTTTATTAATTTGTTCCTTCTATTTTGCAGTTAGGGTTGATGATGATGCTGTCTACTTGCAAACTACAACACTGAAAAATGTTTTAAGAACTTGTTAAACAATGCTTTCAAAAATAATGCTGTAGATAGTTTTTAATCTGTGAATTTCTGATTGAATCCAGTCGATTTTAAACCACCCTTGACTTGACTTTTTTTCAGATACATGTGCAGTTTTTAAGGTTGTTGTTTTTGTTGCTACAGGTTTTTTTTCTATAGAGTCATGCTCAGTTGGTTCTGTTTCCAGAATGAATCAGTTAGCCAGATGATTTAATGACTTGCTTGTTAAAACAACCACCTACTGTAATTGTGTAACCTACAGAAAAGTCTGAAAAAAAGGTTTGTTTGGAACATGCAAACACAGACAAGTGCAAAGACACAATAAGAAGCCTCAAGGCTGTTGGACTCTTAGAACTCTTTAAATACTTGCTTAGGTTTGCAGGCACATTATCGCAGGACAGAGCTAAAGACAAATACAGAATTACTCATAGGAAGGGATCTTTTTTTTTGGCTAATAAATGCTGCCTCAACTCCTTTTTGATCTATTAACCTATTTTAAATTGTATTTATAGATTGAGCCTGTTAAACAGGCTGATTTTACTTTAGCTGTGACATTACAATAAATACCATGATTGTTTGGGGTGAAATATCCCTTTAAGTTGTTTGTATTTCCTTATCAGATCCTGGAGCCTCGCTTTCAGTCAGAGACCTTGGCCATGCTGCTCAACATCCCTCCACAGAAAACCCTTCTTAGACGCCACCTCACCACTAACTTTAACTCATTAGTGGGGTCTCAGGCCCAGCAGGAGAAACAGGAGTTTGCCAATGCCAGTGGGCATTCACCACTTACCACCACTGCCAAAGTCAGGGTATGCTATTATAAACAAAATAATCTATTTAATGCCACATATAACTTGCAAGTATCATTTTTGTCATGTTGTATTTTTTTTATTCTTTCTGTCTTAGCCAAAGAAGCTTGGTTTTACTCATTTCCGACAACTAAGAAAGCTCAGAATGGATGAATCAGCAGATTATATCTGCCCCATGGACACAGGGACTCCACCAGCCCTGAGTGGGACACCAAAGCGGGCTTATGGAAGTTTCAGGGGCATCAGCCCCATCCTGGCCAGAGACTCAGACAGACTGGAGCAGGTTGGGTCTAAGAACTGATTCACTGCTTCTTCAGTTTAGACATTCTTAGCCAAACAATGCAGTGCTTAACATCATAAACTGCCAGCACTGCAGTAACTCCACCCTGCTGCCTGAAGAACCTCTACATTAACACTATCAATCAAGAGAAGCCCAGAACTGATTATTCAGTGCATCATCTGGAAATGCTGGATATAACTGACCATGGGCTCTAAATATTGGCAATTTTATTATTATTATTATTATTATTAATATTATTATTGTTGTTGTTGTGGTCTGTTTTTAGGTAGTTCCAATGCTGAAATTTGACCTTGACAATTGATTTGAGTTTCCTGATTTTATTACTTTAAATGAATAATTTATACTTATCGCTGGCAGAAAAAAAAAAAAAATGAAATGACCAATAAACTGTTACTTTACTTTTCTTTCTCTCTTTCATTATGTGAATAGATCTTTTAAAAACACTGTAGCAGAACGGTGAGCGTGATTTCACCAAGTACAAGATGTTCCTGTATCAACATCCTTCAACATTCCAATCAACCAATCAGAATTGAGGGGTTATTTTTCTGGAAATATCTGTTTTAGGCTTATGATCAGGGTTAGGTGCTTCTACATCCTTGTTAATAGGCTAGAATTTTCCACTAATTTTAGGCATAAATTTTGGGTAAGGGTAGGTTTAAAGGTAAGGAATTGGATAAGTTTATATTTTTAGACAGTAATGTTGATTCAGGATCATGTCTTACTTGCCAAAATCATGATGCCCGTAGTAGAACATGCATGCCATGTTGAAATGATGCATCATGTAATAAGTAGGGATGCACCGATGATTAATGATCGGCCGATATGTTTGCGTGTTTTGTCAGTAAAGCTGGTCCTGTAATCAGAGGTAAATTCCATCAGGTGGGTGATTTCACATTGAGCCGTATATACTACAACTTGTAAACAACCTTGCAAACTAATGCCAATATATAACAGACAGCTTGTAAAGAATTGTGCAAACTTTAACATAATAAAGGAAACTACAATTTGTCAAAGTATTTTTTAAAGTGACCCAAGAGCTTCTCAGTCTTGGTCTCGCTCTCTCCATGGTGTTTCTGCTCCTTATAGGACACCTCACCACAGAAGGGTCCACAGAAGACCTGGCACTCAACACCTCGTGCATATCTTCAAAGTACTGCTACAAAACAGCTGTTACCTCTCCAGCATTGGTTCCTGAACAAGTTTTAGGTGTTCTTAGGTCCTAAAACAATACACAAGCACAATACTCATTTTAACCCGGTCCCACTTTACATTTAGTGTCCCTAATACCTGTGTACTTCCATAGTAACTAGATGTGTAACAATGTCCTGTTACACATTTGTACTTACACACACCATTCTGAGGGTTGTTACATGTGTGAAGTTACATAAATATTACAGCTGTAGATACTATGTACTGCAGCAATGTGTACTTACACTGTGGTTACATACTACATACACATCTAGTTACTATGTAAGTACACAGGTATTAGGGACACTTAATATAAAGTGGGACCAAAAATCCACTACACTAAAGAGAAGCATGGCAACACTGTGTTCCAAACTGTCAGGGTGGCTCTCAAGGAGGTAGCACACGAAGCACAGATCTTGTGGTTAATAATGATTCAATGAGTACTTTGACAGAGGTACAGAACACATAAGGTAAGACACTTGAGGATCCACAACACAGGCTAAAACACAGACACTATAAGTACACACACTGACGAGGCTGAACTCAACACACATGGGGAACACGGCTGGTGACTAATTAACAATGAACTTGACGAAAGACAGGAAGAACCAAATAAGGGCAAGGGCGGACACATGGGGAGCAAAACACAAGGCAACCTAAACACAGACAAGAGCGTGACACAAACTCAAAAGTAAGCCTCATTTTTAATGGTTTTATTTACATGTATTGATATGTTTGCCAATATTTCATATATTGTATATTAAATATATAAATATACTAATTAAATCTAATCTGTACTAATAAATTGTTGAAACTATTTCATACAAAGATTAAATAATTCTGGAAGAACTTGAACATATAGCTGATGGAAATTTGTCAGATATTGACATTATACAGAGTCATTAGGAAGATGGAGATGCAGAGGATGCTAGATCAGGGCTGTCCAAACCTGGAGGGCCGGTGTTCGGCAAAGTTTAGCTCCAACTTGCCTCGATACACGCATGGAAGTTTCATGCCTAGTAAGAGCTTGATTGGCTGCTTCAGGTGT
>JAUCMR010000043.1:5964796-5975598 GCA_032357425.1 Enteromius argenteus | reverse complement strand
AAATCTAAAAAATGCACAGTTTCCTGTGATGAGTAGGTTTAGGTGTAGAGTAGGTGTAGGGCAATAGCAAATACAGTTTGTACAGTATAAAAACCATTATGCCTATTGAGAGTCACCATAAATCACAAAAACAAACGTGTGTGTGTGTGTGTAAGAAGTAGTAGTAGTAGATTTACTACTACTACTACTACTTTTACTCAGTTGGTTCACATCATCTGTTCAGTTTTGAATTTCCATGATCTGTGGTGCTTATTGCATTAATGTATTTCAATACATTTCAATACAAGTTCAACAGCTGCACTGAGGCATCCCATGTTCTGTAAATTGTCATGTTGTATTGGTTCTTTTTCTGTTAATAAAGTCAGTACTTGACTGGAGTATTGGTTATGGTTGAGTTCTGGTGCAAGTTGATTTATTTGTCATATTGAGTGCACGGAGGCATTGCAACTGGAAACCATATGTTTCAAATCAACATGTGCTTTGGCTGTTCAATGGTTCTTTGGCCCTTCACTGTATGTATGCTAGAACTGTATTGAAATGTTCTTTTAACTTTTAAAAAAGCTGTCAGTGGGTTTTTATCATGAGGTATTTTTAAGTGTTTAAGTGTTGTCATTAAATTATGCTGTTACAAACCACTATTATTTGTTTACTTTATTTTGTGGATATTAAAGGGTCAATTTACATTTTACATACAACAGAGTATCAGGAAATGTCAAAAAAAAATAAATAAAATAAAATAAAAAATCACACTATATATTAGGTGGCCTTAATTTGTATTTACATCAAAAAATAAGTACAAAGTACGGACCTAACCTTACCCGTATCCCACCTTAATAGCAGCAAAAGCGTTTTGCAAAACAGTATGAACACAATAAGTACATTGTACTTATTTTTTTATGTAAACGCATAGCATTTTTTTCCAAAGTTTCTGCCACTCTTAATGCTTCCACAGACGTGCTTTGAGTGCAAGCTTTATCTCATCAATGCTTCGTTTTAGCATGTTAATGTCTGATCCAGAGGTCACAGGCTACAGATTAGACAATGCAAGTAGGACTGCATTAGCCAATAACATGTCTGTCTCTCTGTCGCTGTTGTGTTGTGTGCTATTGGCAGACAGCCTCACACTCATTATTGCCAATTTCAGCAGTTTCAGAGATGCATTTTGGGTATCGCTACTGAAAAAGGTGTATGGATCAAAGTGGAGACTAAATTAAAAAAAACTGACTTTTTAAAGAAAATATGTATATTAAAATATCTCTTCTTTTGACCACACAAGAATAAGTCGGCAGCACATTAGAAACTGTTTTAATTAATTATTGAAGAAAAGTATTAGTTCTGCAGTTATTACAGTTATTGTTTTTATCTAGTATCTAATATTTAATTATCTAATATTTATACTGATTATCAGTTCTTTACATTCACATTTGTAAAAGCGTTTATTAAAAGCAATTTTGTGTTTTCCCTGTTGTGTAACTACTCTATAAATACGAAATAAGTGTAAAGAGCTCTTTATTCAGGTTCACTTTTATCACACCTTTTTTTCACTAAGTTAGTTCTCTTTGTTTTCAGGGCCTTGAGAAAAGACGGCATATTGAGTATTATGTCAGAGGCTAAATGTGGCCCCTAATTTCCTCAGACTGGCTAAAGGGACATTTGCATTATTGATGAGGCATTCCTGTCACCTCAAACATAGACTATTTAAGGAAGAATAATTTTATGCAAACTGTGTATTGATGGACTAATGATCAATTGGCCTCTGCAAGGATATTAATATGCAATTGTTGCAGTGTGATGTGCATTCCAGTCATCCTTTTTGCATTTTTAAAATGGGTATGATAAAAAAATTAAGGAGATCTTCAAAGGTTACAAAACAAATTCATTAAATGGCCATATTGTTTGCCCTCTGTATATATAGACCTGGCTTTTCAGTTGTTTTGTTGGTTTTCATTTTTATGACATTTGTTTATATGCTTATGTCAGTTTTTCTTCTGCCTGTTCTGAATTCTTTATTAAAGGCTTTTCATTATTTGTAATATTTATCATGCACGCTAGGTAAACGGGTGTTTTAGTTGCTACTGTATATAAAATATTATGTTTTATGTAGTGTGACTATAATGATGTAGTGACAATCTGCATCTAAGACCGGAAGTATCTATTTATCATTTTTGGTAATGAGTAGTCTATTTGCATAATGTGTATGTTTTAAAAAGTGGAGATGTTTGTCAGGGTTATATATTGCGGAGACAAACTTACAAATTTCTTAAGACCTCTGCATTCAAAGTCATCTGCTAGACCTTTGGGTGCTAAAAGACAGTAATCAATAAATCAATCCTGTTTGTTGTTCAAACAGTGATGCAAATAATATCAGACAGGGAAGCCATTGTTCAACAAAGTCTTCCAAACAAGGTACTGATGAGATTACCAATTGCAATAAAATGGTTGTAGTGTGACCAAAGCCTTTGTAATTTTAAAAATAGTTGTAATATAAGAATTATGGAGCCCGATCTCACGGCAATTTGTACATATTTTACGAGGTGCCTAATTCGTACTAATTTGTACGATGTGAGGTCACACAAACTTTGTACGATTTAGCCACCTTGTAAAATATATACAAATGTTTGCTATATTGTACCTATTTTACGATTTGTTGATTCGTATGAATTTGTACGAATGACCTACACCTAACCCCACCCCTTAGCGTACCCGTCAGGGTTTAGATAAGTACTAAATCGTATGATTGAGGTTGTACGAATTTGTACAAATTAGCACAAATTTGCCACCTCGTAAAATACATACAAATTGGTCGTGAGACCGTGTTGGATGCCTATTTATATTGCAATACGACAGTTATTATAGCTTCTTGACAACTGTTTTGTTTTGAGAAAAAGCTGTTTGGTGGACTGACTAGGTTATGGACAATTATAAATAGTTAAAAATCATTAGATATTAAGACATTCAAAATCTATTTACTAAGATGACAGCTTTCAAACTTAACAACATGCCCTAGGGTCAAGAAGAGGGTTCAACTGCCTGCAATTATGCATAAATTACTATCATTGCTATGATAACACTTAGTACATGTAATGTGTCCATTTCATTTTGATTTATTAAAATATTGTTTTGTATGATTAACAGGAACTGTTTTGGGTCACCATTTGATGGCCAGTTTAAATATGAGAAATGAAGAAAAAACTTTTGGAGAATCATTGCTTTACTGTACATGTAGAAAAACAGGCTCTCTTATCTTTATAAGTAGATGATTCACTAAATAAACATGATAAGAAAAATTTACACCAGCTGTGATTAAAAGCTGATAGAACCCCTGGAAACTGTTAAAAACTTCTTGAGGGGTCATAGCGGGGAAAACAAAAATCTTCTTAACATAATCTGCAATTATGGATTTAAGAAATATCTTGAACATTTATGATCTGCCATGTGAGCATGATGATTACAGTGTAGATCAGGTAGATCTATAAAGCCATAAAGGCAAAGATAAGAGTGCAGGTGTGATTTGGTGTCCTCCTGAAGCAAGGTACCAGTACCTTCTCTACAGTTGGTACAGCAGATGAAATAAACTTTGTTTTTTTTCTTTTTTTCTTTAATATTTTGAGTCACAAGATGTAAATTATATATAAAGAATTTAAAAAATAAATAAAATAATGATAATAATAATATACTCACCATCATATAAATATTATTTCAAAGTTTCTTTCAAACACGTTCTTTCCGTCAATATAAATTTACTACTTCTTCTTTTATTTTTTTACATTACACACCAAGCTTTTCATATGATTTCCAGTTGTAGCACACAATACAATACAAGTTTTGTGGTGCTTTTTAAAGCTTTGATTTATAAATGAACTATGCTTTTAAATATATACTTTTCAAGGAACCCTACATGTGACTTACTTCAAAAATTAAAGTTGTGTCATCATTTACTTACCCTCAAGTAGTTCCAAACCTGTATGAATGTCTTTGTTCTGCCGAAAACAAATGAAGATATATATATATATACTGTATATAAGGTTTGTAACCAGGATGTATTGGGTCACCATTGACTTCCACAGTAGAAAAAAAAATAAAAAATACTATGGAAGTCAATGGTGACCAAAAACAGCCTGGTTATAAACTTTTTTAAAAATATCTTCCTTTGTGTTCTGCAGAACGGAAAAAAAAAAACATACAGATTTGGAACTACTTGAGGGTGAGTAAATTTAAATTTTTCAATTTTCATTTTTGGTTGAACTATTCCTTTAAGGTTGGTATAAGAGAAAGTATTGTTACATTAAAGCTGCGGTTCATAACTTTTGGTACTCTAATGGTTAATAAACGGAACTGCGAAAAACCCGATTTGGAAAATGGAACCATTTTCTCGCTCATTATATGCATTCTGTTAATTTTGAACACAAAAAAGTTACAGAATGCAGCTTTAAATAAAAAAACAAACGAACAAAAATAATGCATACATGTTATACACGTTGATTTAAAAGTTATTTTTGCAAAGTCAAACTGCTCAGATTCTTAATTGTCTTATCAGTCTCACCAATATCAGATGATATGTTGATTTATACTGTTAATTGTGTTCCAATCAGTTTAGAGATAACCGGGAGGAACAAGCACAATACATTATGTAATGTTTCCTCAGAAGGAGTACGTGTGAAAGAAGGTTCAGTTGCACTGATGACCATTATTATTGACACGTATTACGTAACGGATGCATGACTGAACCCTAATATATCAAGAGTCAGTGTGGATGCTTCATAAGGCTTTATGCTCTTCCAATTCTTCAGCCATACCATTGAGCAATTTATTTTTTTTAACTATGTGAGCCTTATTACATTATAAACTACACAGTGTATGCCTATAAAGAATCTGACTTGATTTATTTATTTATTTTTTACTAATTTATATGAGCAATGGAGCAGCAATATGTGTCACTGAGAGGCCATGGACTCTGCTGCCAGTCCCAGTTAAATATTTCTCAATGTTCTAAAACTTTATTTTCCTCCGGTGTTTATAGCATGTTAGATAGCAGGTTTTAATTGAAGAGAAAACATGCTATAAAGCCATAAACTTCATGACAACTACTGCCAATCCTTAGAATGCTGTAAAATGCATATCTTCATGTCTCTTCTATTACCTTAATATAACAATGTCATGTCAACTTTGGACCCGAATCACTGTGAAAACTGAATCTTACCTGACTCAATCTAGAGTCAACTGGTTCACAATTATTCAGTCAATTATTGGTCATGTGTTAATCCATGGAATCTACAGGAGATTTTGTGGCCATAAATGAAATAAAATGAAATAAAATTCAATTCAATTGAAAAAAAAGAAGAAGATGAATTTACAAAACACCTAGACCTTTGCTGAGACTTGTTTATTAAACTTTATATACAGTATTTAGACTTTAATAATGGCTCAATGAATGCTTTAACATTGTGCATATAATTATTAAAAGTAAACATAAATACTGTTCCTTATGCAAATTAAAGCATAATAATGGTAATTAAAGGGCTAGTTAGTTCACATTAAAAAAAATGAAAATGATCCTGTCTTTTACTCACCTTTGAAGCATCCTAGGTGTATGTGACTTTCTTCTTTTAGACTAATCCAATCGTAGTTAAAATAAAAATTGTCCAGACCCCTCCAAGTCTTTGAATGGGTTTAAATGACTGCTTCCGGTTTCCACAGACAGCAGACGTGAGAGAAAAGTGCTTATTAAGTTTGAAATATGGATATTTATCATACAAAACACATGGATTCACCCCCCTGAGCCGTGTGAGGGGCGTTTTATTATGAATACGCATATGTTATTTTACGTTTTCCGAAGTGTAGTAGCTATCACCCATTTAAACCCATTCAAAGATTGGAGGGGTCTGAAGGTGAGTAAAAGACAGTATAATTTTCATTTTTGGATGAACTATCCCTTTAAAGCAATACAAATGTGCAATAAATTGCACATTTGTAAAATGGTCTGAAGCTTAATAATTCCTGAAAAAAATTTGAAGCAAACCCTCTAAAAATGCCAGATTCAAGCAACAGCAAATAAAAATAAATAAAAGAATGATATGATATGATATGATATGTCATGTCATGTCATGTCATGTCATGTCATGTCCATGTCCATGTCACATGAACATGAAGAGATTCAGTTTCCATGAGATTCACACATTTTATCAACATCAATCCCTTTCTTATTGATGTTCAATGATAATTAAAACTACAAATAACTGAATCTTGGACAATTAATATGTGTGCCATAGACAAGAATGCAACAAGTACATCTGACATCATAAATGTCAGCAGTGTTGTCCTCAGACACCAGTCTAAATGAGCAAATAAAGTAGATGATTGACCCCTCCTGAGTAACTTAGCCAACTCTCCATGCTCCTTTCTCATGTGTATTAATCCAGCTTTCTATAGCTATGAGCGAGAACATCACATGGGATCACCTTGAACTTTGGCATCTTCGTTATTTTAATAGCACTACCAGCAGAGTCACATTTCACTGCATACTCTTAGGCACGTTTAAAAATAATTAACTGCATTCAACAGATAGCAAGAATAAAACGCCCGCCAGTGAGCTGATTAATAGACTGATAGACTGATAACAGAGCTGTGAACTTTTATGAATGAAGCTGAGTGGTTAAAGGATGGAAAATGTGAGCAGCCTGTGTGAAAATCACCACCATATTACAAGGTGGTACCACATTGCTATGTGGTTACTAAAGTTTTACTGAGTGGTTATTAGCACATTGTTGGTGGGGTGCTGTAGTGTTTTGAATGGTTGCTAGGGCACAATTAGGTGGTTGCTAGGGTGTTCTAGTTGGTTGCTCAGGCATTGCTTGGTGGTTACTGACAGGCCCAAGTCACTTCTAAGTCTATTTGACTCTGGTCTCTAGGCTTCAACCTAAATTTATGTAACTGTTCCCCCTATTTTTGGTTGATTTATTTATAGTTTCATTCTATGTTTGCAGACTACATTTGTAAAATGCAGAAACCTTCATAATTAATATGACTGAGATGAACTAATTCCAAATATGGGTTGAGTACTGTCTAAAACAACCCTAACAAAGGAGAGAAGTCTTTCTGCTTTGACAAGAATGCACCTTTTGCTCATAAAACACCAAGTAACACGTCTCATGTCACTGGACATTATGACAAATCATAGTGTTAGGTAATAAAATTTAATATGATAGCTCCATAAACCAAGATGTCTTTGTGTTTCCTTCCTCTGTAATCGAGACGTCAATGACCTTAGTGTAGATGATGTATTTTACAATACAACTTTTACTGTCTGCTGAAATGAGTTATAGGTATAATGAGAGAAATTAAACAGCAATCCAGTAGCAGTAGCAAGATCCATGGATTGGCAGGTAACTTATTTAATGGCAAATATAGACAATATTATAAAAAGCTGCTTCTTGACAGTATATTTTACATTAAAATAATTCACGATTTGATTTTAATGGATGCCTTTGTGTAACATTACAATATTTGCCTAGACCCTAAACTGTGTACCTTGTGACTTTTTAATTTGCCAATTATAAATGTGTATAGATTTTAAAGTGCTACCTTACAAAAGACAGCACCATTATAATGGATTAGGACCCCAGGGAACACTGCAGTATTGAATAACTAAATAACATGATTTATGATTATGCTAAAGAAATGCAACACATTTCCCAAACATTAAACCCACATGGGGTTTTCGCATCCCATGGCCGTGTCAATAATTAGGTCAAACCTCTTTAAAATGCTGTATTATTTTAATTCAAAATATAATGCCGCACCAGGCTTTTATTGTAAAACAAAGCCTTTGTTGATGGTTAATTAATTAATTATTTTTTTATTACAGAAAAAGCGAACATATATGAGGTCATTTCAAGTATTGCTTAAAGCTTTTAGCAACCCACATCACCCTCATGGCAGTGAGTTTTGCACAGCCAAGCACCTAATTTTACAGTGATATATATATATATATATATATACATTTTTATCTGCAGTTGTAATTAATGTGTAAATACATTTAGGCCAGCAGCATTGGAAAATAAAGAACATTTGCCTAAATAAATAAATAAAGGTCTATATAGGCACATTTCAACATTAAATAATTGACTCGTAATACCATGAGGTGGCCCCACCATAGGGTCGGAGTCTCCCTTGTTGTTGTCGGACTGTGGGGGTGCACCGCTTGGCAGTGATAACATATAACAGGACTACACTCCTTGTTCAAGATATTTAGGAAAGTAGAGACATGACGTTTTGTTGGGTGAGAGATAGAATAAGTAAAAAAAAAAAAAAAAAAAACCTCTGTGAGAGGATCTTTACAGTCTGTCTAAATTTAGGACCTGGCTCATGAAATGGAGATTTCCCAGACTCTTTCCCCATATTAAGTAGACTCTACCTAGAGTAACGGGGGAAAATGAAGCTCAAAGCAAGTGTTCTCATGTTTTCCCTTCCTCTGGCAGGCCGTCACACACAGGAGCGTGCAGCGCACTGACAGGTCCAACACCTCCTTAGAGTTGGAGGGAGATTTGGGCCATCACCATCAGTGACAGCAGAGATTAACAGTGTAATCCCATCTGAGAGCTATGGGCTTTCTCTTAACTAGAATACATTCAACACATTTTACTGCTATGTTAATGAATGTGTTAATGGAAGTCCTTTTAAGTTTGCTAAATTATTTCAGGTCAGTTTTTTTTTTCTTTTTACCCACTTTTTTCCATCCATCAGTACAAAGAGCCTATTTGAAGTGGATTTAAAGTGAACAATTAGTAAAATGGCAGTTGTGCTGAACATACCAAAAATTAACATTTCTCTTAATTCAGGTTCTGTTTTTTATTCCTGTGCAGTGCAAATGAGATTGAGATTTAAGCAGAGAATCCTCTGCAATCTGTCTGACTTTTGTTTCTGTCAGATTGTTAAGACTCTCGTTTCTTTGTACATCTCACAGAAATCTGGGAAAAGTGTCTGCACTTTATAGTATCTTTGTTTCAAGTGATTATTTGTTAAAGTCATTATGTCCAATTACACAAATTTCTGCCTTAAGAAACTTGAACCTCCCATAGCGATTAATCTGCAATGCCATGCTGCACTGATAAATCTAGTTCCTGGCATTATCATTTTTATAAAGTTAGTTATGGTTCCAGATGTTAAATTCATAATATAATGTTACAGCTGTGCAACTTGTGTATGCTGAGCTACTGTGTTTATCACTGCATAGACCCCATAGAGGCCTTATTAATGCCAGGAATTCAGTTTTAATGAGAATGTTGTACTTTTTTTTAATTATTATTTTGTAAAAGTAGTAAGGCACCACAGCCCATGCCAGGGATGGGCAACTTTGATAGTGCCGAGGGCCAGTATTTCTTATCCTTAATACCAAGGGGCCAGATTACTAATCCATGTCTTCACACATTTTACACAATTTTACTCAATTTATTTTTTATTGAAGGAAATTAAAGTATAACTAATGCAATTTTTTTCATTAGCTTTAAATTTTTTTCATTAATTATAAAATTTGTGCAGTTATGCTAATTCAGAAGAAAAACAATCTTGTAAGTGGAAGAAATATTAACCCAACAAGCCAATGTAAACTTCTCAATTGCATAGTCTGTAAATTTGCAACAAAAAAATTTACAGAGGTCCTTTTTATTAGTGGCCAACAGAACAACTTAAGAGGACTGTTAAAAAAAATACCTTTCAGCTTCACATTTCAGCCTTTAAACAATTTTTAAGAAAAGAGATGAGTCAAAGTATCAATTATTATATTATATAGGCTATTATTTAAAAAATAAAAGGTTTCTTAAGAGCTCTTTATCCTTTTAGCTAAAATCTCAGTTTACTGTGATGTATACCATGGTCTTGATCTTTGACATAATGACCAGAAACTTTCAAGATGTACTTTTTGTGACTACATATCAGCAGCACCAGTGAGTATCATGTGATGCAGGAGATAACACAGACATGTGTCTCTCAATTCAAAGCTTTTTATTGTCATTGTAAGAAGTTCTTTTTAGTGAGGCCTTTGTGTTGTAAGGGTTTGTTTCAAATAAGTCATTGGTACATATTTGCCTGAATACTAATAGATAGACTAATACTACTATAATACTAATAAAAAACGTAAATACACAAATTGGTTGAGATTTAAGTAATCTTTTTACATTGAATTCAGTCTTTTTCAGTCTTTTTTAACTTTGCTAAATCATGCAATTTAACCTTTCAGCCCTTGTTAGTTAATTTCATAACTGTTTAGATAGAGGGTCTATAATGGTCTTAATCTTGCAATGTGACCCTAAAGATCAATGGGAGATAATGAATAATAGGGATTTTAAGCATGAAAAGACCAGTGAAGCACATGAACAACTGCTTGATTTTTAGTTAGACCCAGGATGATTCTGGATTGTTTACAGAGAATAAAATAAATGAGTGGAATTTCTCCATTGTTGCCACAGTCATTATTTTAGTCAATACCAAGGCCACACTAAAGAAATTGAAATGCTGTACTAAATTGAACTTTTGGTTGTGCTGCTGACATGACTTCATGACATTCTTCAATCAGCATTTTTAAGAGATGTGCTTTTAGCATTTTAACCTGGTGGACTTTACAAAAAAAATAAAAATAAATAAAAATAAAATAAAAAAATAGAATGGGCTCAAAGCAATATCTGAGCCAAGAATGAAAATGTCTCTATTATTATGTGTCACGCCATAGGCGTGTTCTGTGTTTGTTTCCATGTCCATGTGCTCTCTGTTACGGCCAGGAGTACCGACCACTGTTCCAGTCCCTGATT
>JAUCMR010000043.1:5954409-5964696 GCA_032357425.1 Enteromius argenteus | reverse complement strand
CCTCCGCTCCACCTCCCTCCTGTTGTTGCCCGTGCGTGTCTGGAAGCCACGCCTTAAGGGGGGGGCTATGTCACGCCGTAGGCGTGTTCTGTGTTTGTTTCCATGTCCATGTGCTCTCTGTTTGTTTTCATACCGTTTTCCTTGTGTCTTTCCCTCATTTGTAACTCCGCCCTTGCCATCACTGTTCATTCTCCGCCAGCTGTGTGTTTCCAGGTGTCCCGTGTTATGTCCTGATTAGTCTGACTATGTAAACCACACTCTGTCTTGTATTCTCTGTCAGTCATTGTAATGTCTCCCGTGTCGTGTGGACGCTTGTTCAGCTCCCTCCGTATGTTCAAATAAATGTTCAATTATAGAGAATTCCTGCATCCTGTCATTCGTTTCCGCTGAAGAACGATCGCCGGCTCCTTTTGTGACATTATGTTTGTTTGTTTTTGTTTTTATAAACGAGCCAGAAAGTAGATATCTGTAATGTTACTAATCAGATTGAATCAAGGTAATATCATTTAGTCAGAATTCACATTCTAACCTCATTCTTTAAAATGCCACAATTTCATGGTAATCTAATGTGAAACAACAGTCAGAAGGACATCTATTTTGAATAAAACCATGTGGACATTACAGGTCCTTCTCTCTAGCTGGATTACTCTGACATTGACTGATGAAATATCTCCTGACGCCAGTGCTCAAAGAGTGTCGGAAAACAACCTCTTCTCTGGAAGAGCCTTTCTCTCAACCCTTCAGGCAGCCTCACCTCCATCCACAAAACCCCTCTGTACATTAATTAAAGTCCTGAGGCAGACTGCATACGGAGCCTTGACTGCGGATTAGTGGATTATGATCTAGGGAGGGTCTCTGTCGCCAAGGAACAGTTCCTTTAGTGACAGGCATTTCTCTGAGTCCCACTGGCACCTCACTAAATTAAGATCTACTAAAGAGGGATTGAGCATTGTATCCTTTTCTGCAGGGGGTATAGAAACAAGAATAAAAGAGGCCAGAATGACAGTCCAAGAGACAGGAACGAGAAAAGAGAGATTGTGTAAAAAACGAAATTGAAAAAGCACAAATGAAGTACTCTCTGTATGCAGGTGTTGTCAATTGTTCTTTGCCACTTTTTTTTTCTTTGGGCTACAACATAGCAACATTTAACACAAAAACATGGTGAACATGACCCCAAATCTGTGTGGTAACACTGAAATTATTTTCAGAATTTTTAGTTTTGTGGCTGTAGTGCATCAGAGTGAATCAGACACTTAAGATTTGATCTGAACATTGAAACATGAGGAGCCAAATTCCACAAAGCGGCCTCAAGACAACAGGAAGTCTTAAATCGGCCCATGATACCCTGTTGCCTGGCTGATGCAAGCAGATCCAATAGACATTGTCACAGGAGGAATCACATAGCACAAAGGCAATGCAAGTACAAATCTCCAGATTCAGGCTGAACTGATGAAATTGATATAAATGTTAACCTCATTGACAAACTCAATGCGAGAGTTAATCTTTTTATTGATGGTTGTTCAAGTCGATGCAATAGCACCTATTGCTGTAAAATTGGGGTTTCACATTTTCATTCTCTTAAACTCACTCTTTCCTCACTTTCTCTCTTCCTGCAACTAGTACGAATGTGTGAATGTGTGTGTTTATGTGTTAGTTTAGCTTATGTGTCTTAGGTTTATCCAATAAAGCCATATTTATAATTGAAAAGAGAAGTATCTTGTGTTTTTTGCTTACAAGTTAATGTCTTAAACTGCAGATTAATAGTATTTACTCTATAATCTTGATTTTAATACCCAGTGCAGAGTTGATGTTATACGGCTCAGTGAATCACAGACCGACTCAGTGATCCGCCATAAAGCAGCGATTCTGTGCAAAGTTTGCCTACATGGCATTTCATCCTAGTATTATTTTCCTATTGTGTCATACATTTTGAGCATATGGACACCCTTGCAGAGATGCAGCAAATTAAAGTTATAAACAGGTTTCAAACATTACTCCTTCCATTGGTTAGAAAACAGGCAGTTGCAAATCATATTTCAGCAAATCAATTTGAGCGAACGCATACTACATGATTAACATTCATGAACTCAGCAGCTAAATAATACTTGGTGTGTTTTATATTGTTATTAGTAGTAGAATTCATAGTAGTTTTGTTATCTTATAATTTATTTGCCCCGTTTTTACGATAAACAAGCACCACCACCATTTTATATTGGGGGCATCCAAGTTTGTCATTAGATTGTTTTTTTTATTATTATTATTTTTTTAAGTAACGCAATAGTGACTTTCTCTGGTTATTAGTTACTTTTATAATGTTGTAACTCTGTTACTAAATCAGTTACTATTTGTGAGAAGTAACTAGTAGCTATAACTAATTACTTTTTTAAAGTAACGTGCCAAACACTGGAAAACAGTTTGTCCCACAACACTGGACAAACATATCAATGTTTTGATAGCACTACAGGGTTTTATATTAGTTTGAGATATGAAAATTAAAAAGTTATCACAATTATAGGGACCAACATGATCATGCTCATCAATATCCTCCCGGAATTGTTAAAATGTGCTTCAAAAAGTACTCAGACACACACTGAAATCAAAGTTTAATATTGAAAAACCATAAAATAACAAATAAAATTAGCAGCACTATGCCTTTTTTTTTTACATAATAACATTAATAATGACTGCATTTTAAAGAAACAGAAAAAATAAATAAATATTACTATTGATTAACATCAAAATTATAAATTATAGACATTTTAGCTGCTCTTCTACAAAGTCTTCCTAATTATCAGTATATAAGTGCTGAGATTTTGAATCTACATCACAGCAGCTTGTTTTCCATCTGTCATTTGGGATTTATAACAACAATTTGACCCAATGTTCACATTGGTCTGAACAAGAATGCCTAAGAAGTTAAATGAAAATTAAATCCACTGTATGACAGCAGGTGGCACTTATGGACCAGCAAACCAGGAACCACTGTAAAAAAAGCAGTGCTGCGCACTTAAACACTATTAGGCATTACACAGAGGGAAGATGAAAACTAAATGCTTTCAAAACTTTTTTGAAGAGTCAGTTCCCTCTTATGCATTCGTAGACTTCATTCATTCACACATTATTTAATATAATGTCTCTCAACACTTCCATCATGTTTTCACATTAAAGCAGACCTGCATTTTGCATCTGGGCGAGACCGTTACTAGCTTTAATTCTGAGTAGTATTTACCACAAGCTTTTAAAATTCACAATCATCAAATACAGTTTTAATGATAATTAAAATATGAAATGGTAATAGTTACTGTCGGGACTTTTTAACATGTTTTATCGCCAAACAAAATATATTAACTTACTTTTTCCATATTATAACACAATATGAGAAGGAATTTAAAAATCCTAAAAAAAAGAAAAGGAAAAACAAAGTGTAGTAGTGCTAGATGCATTTCACGAGTGTCCTGATGCCATTAATTAAAAGCAGTGAAATTTGGATCAGTGAAAATTGGAACGTCACCAAATGACAAAGACTTCATGGCTAGAAAAACAGCCATTATTTTAACATGCATAAAACATTTTCTATCATCCGGAATCGCCAGCTGATCTGATATTAGTGTTGCCACTATAAGCAGAAATGCTTAGAATAATAGCAGCTCCACAGGAGAGACAGACTCTAATAAAGAGGGAGGTGTCAAACTCCAACAACTACTCTCTGTGTGGCCCACAGACACTCTGGCGATACACATGCACTCAAGCTTTTACACAAAAACACATAAAACATTTATTCTTTCATGGGATTATGGTGCGGACGCTCCGGTGTCCCACTGAGATAAGTGAAACAGAAATAGCTTGTGAGCATTCATTAGTGTGGGGATCCCTGTGTAACATTTACTACAGATGTTACCTAACTGCCTTGAATAAGCCTACAGGGAACTAAAGTCAGAAGGTGATCTGCTGAGGACCTCAGTTTACCCAGGAGAATCTCTTGAACGTAAAAAAATGAATATTTTGATGAATATAAATAGCTCTTTTCGTCAGCACAGAATGTTGCAAACAGATAAAATCTAGTTAAGAGTGCAGTCGGTTAAGTGTTGAAATTCCTTTGTCAAGAAATAGAGGAAAAAAATATTTTAAAAGTGAAACTTTTCTTTAAAGAGTGCAAGCTAAAGATTTGTTCTCAGTTAATGCTTCTGGTTAAAAACAATATTTGTCCAGGGTTTGACCTCCTTAATAATGAAGTGACATCGGTTTTGCTTTTAACTTGTCAGATTTTAATGGTTAATCAAGATTCTTTGCTGTTATTAGTCTGTAATGGTGAATGGATGGTACAAACCTTCACTTGTTCTCTTACTTTTATCTTTAAAATGTAATTTTTCTTAACTAAGGTTTAACTAATCCATTCTATTTGTTAATACAATTCTGAAAATCTGTTCAAGCATTTGCATGATACAAAGTATTACTGTCTATAGAGTTGGCATGAATAGTATGGGCAATAGCTGCAATTGCACTCAGGTTCTGGAACAGAGCCCACACAACCTGTGACTGTCTCATACAGCAGTGCTAGTGTTCTTATCTGTGGTCAGTGTGACATTAAAGCATATAAAAAAATGCCTGCTGACCTTTACCATTTATCCTGTTATGAAAAAATAGTACTTTGAAAATTAGCACACTGTACTGACATGGTCTGCAATTAGTTACTTATGCATTTTTAATTAATGCACATTATTCTCAAAAGTTCTGTGACCCAGGCCAAAATTAAATCAAAGAGAGACAGCACACTTGTAATATGGCATAAGATATTTGCTCATTCAGATTATTCATGACTTGGTGCACTTTGATGTCAGTTGAAGGGAGAGGTCACTAGAATCTCATCTAAAGCTAAATTTAATAGGGCTGTCAATTTATTAAAACATTTAATCTTGATAATATTTATTTATTTATTTTGTTTTGTTTTGTTTATTTTTTTATTTTAGAAATAATACTGTATTTGTTTAATGTGTTGTATGTGTATTATTGGTTTCAGTAATTTGGAGGGTGTAAAAGCTCTCAGATTTCATCAGGATATCTTAAATTGTGTTCCAATGTCTTACGGGTTTGGAATAACATGAGGGTGAGTAATTAATGACAGCATTTTCATTTTTGGTTGAACTAACTCTTTAATCCAAGCATTGCAGTTTCTTTGTAAAATGGGACGAGATTCACAGCTGAAGCTTTTATGGAAGGACAAAGTGTCATGCCTAATATGTTACAGTTATGCCATTAGCAGCAGTGTGCATATGAAACAGACAGCGGGGTTCTTCTATCAAGCAAAAGTAAAGAGAGCATTTAAGCTAGACTTTTCACAATGTGTGCTTTTGTAGACCTTCCATCACCACAGTGGATAATATCAAGACCCATACGAAGAAATCTCCCTTGAACGGATGAGCCCTGTTAAAATATTCATGCATATGTTCATAGTGCATTGTGGGAAAGCAGTGGAGGGCAGGTGAGGTGGCACCTCATAATTCTGTGGTTTCATAGAAGCAATATACCTTCTCATACAGCGTATGGAAAATAAATATTATAATGAGCTGTTTATCCAACTTCATGCGCACATCTGGCCAATTCAGTTAAAAAACAAGCGGGTAAATTTATAGCATGCCTGACAGTGCTCCGAATGGGCAGCGTTCCCACTCAACACACCCACACATGTGGACTATTATTTGCGAGGAAGCAACATTAGCGCTGGGGTTTTATTTCAGGGAAGTGTGGCAAAACACAATGGATTGTTAGCAAGAGTTGGCAATAACTGGCAGCTTTCTAGCATGATTCGAACATGTCCTACTGTTTGCTCTTTCACACCTTATCGTGTTGTCCCATGGCCAACCTGTGATGTGTTAAGCTGGATGGATAGATAGAGATGCAGATAACAGGAATTATGGAGCACTAGAGCACTTAGCTCACTCTAAGTACTCTGCATCCATTTCCTCTTGGGCTTTTTATCTTTAGTTTTGGTGTGAAGTGTACATTGGAGATTATATCTGTCTAAGATCTGTTGTGGTTGCTGTTAATGTTCCATGCGAAGTCCCATATGTAGAAAAAAAAGCGAAACGATTTGAGAATCGCTGTGCAAACGACACTCATAATTACAAAAAAATATATAATTACACTTATAAATACATAAACTACACAATATATGTGAGCCTATAATAAACATTTTTATTCACATTAGGATAGCGCAAAATGTGTTTTAAAGGTGCTGTATGTAGAATTGACACCTAATGGTTGAACTAAGTATTGCAGTCCAAATTCAAAATACTGGAGAGTGTTTTATTCACCCGGCACCTCCTCCTCAGACTTGATGCACACACAGGTTGCCAGATTGACCATAACAACAGAAAAGAGTGCACATGACGAAATTGGGTAAACTGGCAGTGGGCAGGATTAAAGACCAAAACAGAGACTGGCCTTCTGGGCCAAAACCACATTTTTAAAGGAGAATAACTGACTGTAGCATTGTTTTTCAAATAAATATGTATGTTAACATAGCATGTTTCTTAAATATCTGCAAACATTTTATGGAATTTTTATGTTTCAGTAGAGTCAAAAACTTGCATACAGCACCTTTAACATAACATCTTAGAAACCACAAAATTTTATTTCAAAATACATCTTTAAATGTTACAGTATAAATCACACAATGAAAGTTAACTATAGGGAAGAAAGGAAATAAAATGGGCTATGCCTGAATTAATGTACATGACAGGGTTGTAAAGAAAAAGTACCTAGCACTTATACCACATGGAAATGGTGGCAAGTGTGGTCAAAGATCTCTATCACCACAAAGCACAAGGAGAATTAGTATGCAGATCACATGAATGGCTGAATATGTCTCAGATGGCATGTCATTTCCATGATGTCCCAGTTAAAACAGGCAATTTAAGAGGTAAGGCCCAAATCCAGGAACTGGCATGCTGTCTGGGCACCATCAGATGACGTTATACTCTTTTCAGCACTCCCTAGAAGCGCGTGGCCACTGCGTTCCAGTGGGATGGAGGTTTAGTCCTGTCACTGTGTGGTCAACCTAGCAAGAAGTCCCCTCCAGCGAGACATACTCCTCCATCATAGCTTGGAAAGGGATACTCCCATTTAGACTTACCAGCGAGTCGTAGTGGTCAGGAAAGAACCTTTTTTTAATAGATGAGCATTTTATAACAGCTCTTGTGCCATTCTTGGTCTGCCCAAATAAAAGGATCCAGTTTCTTTCCTGAAAATGGGAATGATGTGTAGTGTGAGGTTCTCCAAGGAAACATCTACTTCATGCATGTCAGTGTTGTCACAGAGAATAGAATTTCACCACCGCAAAAAGAGACATTCAGTGCAAAATGTTTTTTTTTGCCAAGATCCCATCAGAACTTAAAGAACCGTCTCCAAAGAAATAAATTTGTATACTGAAAATAAATGTTAAGCTTAAATTGTGTGTGCATCATATTTTAGAAAAAATAAACTCCACAAAACAAACACAAATTTTCCCAACTCGTCCATCCATGGATTTATGCTCTATTGCCATTTTCCTCTGTACTACTTTAAATAAAGGGTTTAAAATATTAGGAATACTTTTAACTTGAACTTGAACTTAGCTTATCTGTTAAAAATAAACTTTCCAATTGGATTGTATCAATTAGAACAAACTTTTCATAAATTCTTCCAACTTTTGAGACACTGACAATGTTTACCCTTGTTTTACCTCATCTCTGTACGTCTCTGTATATTTTGGCAAGTCTTTAAATTTCAGCTTGCACATCCATAACAGAATATGAATGTCTTTTTCCACACCAGCTAAAAACCCCCTGGCTCAGCTTGCTACAGCAATGTCCCAAGCTCTGCACAAAGGTATGTGTATCAGGCAGATACAACAACAACTGGATAAATATTTTGTGGCCCTGAGACTTAAAGGGTTAGTTCATCCAAAAATGAAAATTTTGCCATTAATTGCGCACCCTCATTTAGTTCCAAACCCATAAGATCTCAGTTCATCTTCAGAACACAAATTAAGAAATTTTTGATGATATCAGAGAGCCATCTGACCCTCCATAGACAGCAACACAACTGAAATGATGTCAAATCCAGAAATGTAGCAAAAACAACGTTAAAACAGTCCATGTGACATCAGTGGATCAACTTCACTTTTGCATTGTTTTCTTTACACAAAATATATATATATATATATATATATATATTCTCGTAGCATTAGAAACTAGAAGTTGATCCACTGATGTAACATAGACTTTTTACCGGTGTTTTTACCATGTTTCTGGATCTGAGATCATTTTAGCTGTATTGCTGTCTAAGGAGGGTCAGATGACTCTGATATCACCAAAAATGCCTTAATTTGTGTTCCGAAGGTGAACGAAGGTCTTATGGGTTTGGAAAGACATGAGGGTGAGTAATTAATGACAGAATTTTATTTTTGGGTGAACTAACCCTTTAAACAGATTTGTGGTGTTCAGTGCTAATGATTTAAATTAATTAGTTTCTATAAGCTCCAGAATACATGGCAGACTATATCAATGCAGGACTTACAGGCATAATAATCTGCAACAGGAATATATACATATACATAAAACACCACAGTCAAATAAGTGCTTGATCTGTAACTGGGACCCTCCTGGTTTTTCTAAGTATGTCTTAAACGTGTCCTCTACAATAAAGGGATGTTTTTGACATACCTTTTAAAGACTAAATGGCAGAATGGGTTTAATGAATGTAAAGGATCAACCAGTGATGGTCATTCATAAGTGAAAGACACAGCAGCATGTTCTTATTGTGGGTGCACGTCCCATCAATGGATAAACAACTATTACATATTAACAAAGCAAGAAAGGCTTTACCTCCTGAGATTGCCCTTTACTACATATTTTTGTGCACTTTTCTTAATGTTGTGTTTTGCATGAATGAATGAAAGAATATAAAGTCTTCTCTCTCCTGTCTTACGGGCAAAGATCTCTCTTTCTCTTTCTCTCTTATTGATCTTATTATTATTAAAATGAACAATGAAACATATCCAGTGAATGCATATTGCATTTTTGCTTTTATATTTCTAAAACCCATACAACAATTGGACATTAAATATTAATCCACTAATATGCAACTTTCTGTAGGTGCTGGGCAGATACTTTAACATATTTCGACCTTGAATTCCACACAACCAGGGCTCAGATGGTAAAATGGAAGATGATTTGCATGTGTGCTGAAGAACATGTTGACACCCCAGAGTAAATAAATTTCTTTGGCAAGCAAAAAAAAAAAAAAAAAAGGATTAACATTTCTGGACTTAACTTATTTGATCCTGTGAGAATCATCAATATTAAATAGTAAGAGTGTGAAAGTGCTGACAGGGGTTTTCAGTGGAAGGACTAACTACTGTGTTTTAAGACTCCAGATAAAGAGGTGCTACTCAGAATTTTAAAAGAACATAATGAGTGTTTTACTCCTGTGTGTAGGTTTGAGAGATATTTTTTTTTCCCCCACAACATACCTTCCCCAATACGTGTTCTAATATCATTCTGTTTATCATTTTATTTCTATATTAATTTAAGGGAGCAGAAACCAGTTCTTTAAATCATCAGGTCTTCATTTAAACACCTTTGTCATAGAAATGTTGTGTGATTACATGTTTAATTAAACAAGACAATAATACAATGGTGTTAAATACCAGAAGACACAAAATAATGTTTGAATAATAATTATGGATGACATAGCTATTCACTTTCCAGTTGACATCCTGACCAGTCTTCAAAACTGATTTATATAATGGCAGTGATACATACTTAATTTGCCTTTATTATACAAAAAAAAAAAAAAAAAACACCAACTTGTCAATATTAACTAAAATATACGTACATTGCCTGTGCTTTCCGAATGAAAGATTGTATTATCTTGCTATTGGCCAGTAGGCTGTTTTTTCTGTAACTGGCATGAAGCAACACCACCAGGGCAAGTTCTTCAGTGTTTTTCTTGCTGCTGCTCTGGAAGTGTTTTCATTACAGACAACATTCACAAAGTACAATAATAATCTGCCTTAGTGCTTTCTGAGGGGTGAACATACAATAACAAATCAGTAGGATTTTGGATCAGCAGGACCTGTCAATTTCCTTGATTCCCTCTCAGCTTTTGAATTTTACCTTTTTTTAATATTAATATGGTTTATATATATACACTCAACAAAAATATAAAGGCAACACCTTTGTTTCTGCTCCGATTTTTCATGAGATGGACTTAAAGATCTAAAATTCATTCCAGATACACAATATT
>JAUCMR010000043.1:5941649-5953299 GCA_032357425.1 Enteromius argenteus | reverse complement strand
TTCAATAAATCTGCAAAAATGTCAACAATTCTGTGTTTTCCTGTCAATATGGGGTGCTGTGTGTAAATTAATGAGGAAAAATTAACTTAAATGATTTTACCAAATGGCTGCAATATAACAAAGAGTGAAAAATTTAAGTGTGTCCGAATACTTTCTGTACCCACTGTATGTGGGATTGACACATGGAAGTGCATTGGACAAGACAAGAATATACATGAAAATACATGTGAATTGAGGCTAAAGCACACTTTCTGGAGCACCTTCAGTATTTAATTGTGGAACCGGGCCTGGATAAAATTAGATGTGTTGCACTCATGTTGATTGGAGCTACTGCATATCTACACATGCTATTTATTTTGTTACCACGTTCAAAACTGTGGCTTCCAGGTTCAGTATGGTTAGGATTGGTAAGTGTCAGGGTGGACTTTAGGAATAAAGACAAATATGCACTGAATATGTTGTTATTGTTGTGTACTGTAATGTACTATAAATATAAATGACATCTACAGTAATTACATTTAGTGCAAATATTTTCTATCTAAAAATACTTTGCAACTTTGACATGTCAGCTAACTCTTATTGGAGTATTACAGTACTCTACGTATTAGTGGAATGTTAGGTTTAAGGATAGGGTTAATAGAATAAGTTGTAATAGAATAAGTAAAAAACATGTAGTTTTAAAATAAAACCATCAAAATTAAGTGCTACCAAAGAGGTCAATGTTGCAAACCAAAGAGGATCCAATGTGGTCATGTAGTTATTATTAAGACTTTCTGTAGTGATTTTGAGGGGAAAATATGTAGAATAGCTTTATACACAGTATTGTGATAGCTAAACAAAGCTGATAATACTACACACTTTTACACAATTAATGGTAGCTGAAGGCATTAAATACATTCGGATGGCACCTTAGATACTTAGACAGTTAGACAAGAAAGCTCACTAAATTTTGGAACAGTTGCTGTTACATCAGACACTATAATGATAAAAATCCCAATAAATCATAAGCAGTCTCTCAGATCAGGCTGTTCTTAGATCCTTGGCAGAGTGAGGTAGTTCTGCACAGGCCCCTCCCATAATTGTTGACTGACAGTGGTGTTTAAGCGTAGACTGTCTTAGCCATTGAAGACGCAACTGATTAGTTTTGTTTTTGATGAAAATGCGCCCCCTGATCCCTGATCTACCTAAATGTGTCCATGATCCAGTAGCAAGACTACACTTTCAGATGTGGCCCACCCAATGAGAAGCTGGTCATTTTACAAATGAATGCAATTTATTATACAATCATAATAATAAATGACTTATTTCACTATAGCTTTTATATATTTATTATGGGCATTCTTCCCCCTCTTCGTATAGGTGCAAATCACACGCTTGTAAAACATTCATCAGTCAGTCTTTAAGTAAATTTTGGATAACTCAAATTAACCTTAAGTCTCAGGAATAAATCCAAACCATCTACAAATGAAGCCAGACAACCTGCGGGTGATGGATTTATCGATCGGAAACCTCTGAGCCAAGTGTGTTTAAAACATCATATTAGCATAGGTAAAGTGTTCGAGCCTCTAAACAGTATTAGATACTTAAACTGCATAATTGCGCCTCCTTTGAACGTGAACTGAGAGAGACACCTGATTATGTAAACTTCAGTTAATATTAGTTAATGCATCTAATAATATTAAATGTGAGCAATGCATTTGTTACAATATTAATAATGTTTGTTAATTTTAGCTAAATACAACTTCATTGTTATCTGCTCAGTTACAAATGTTAATAGATATATTTTTAATTCTAATAATGTAGGCTAGTAAAAAATAAATCAATAAAAATATTAGTTGACATGAAAATGTTACTGTATGTGTACTGATCTGTTATGCTGTATTTTCTGTTGGGGAATTGCATATGCAGTTTTGTGTAGGCCCACCCATTTAAACATTTCTGGCCTAGCCCCTGCCATGATCACGCAAATCTTTTGTAATTCAGCCTCACCTAGAAGATGTGAGTATATATCATGCATCTTTGTAAATCAATTTGCAATAATGTGCTAGCTGGCAAGTTTTGCAACACCTAAAACTGCACCTAAAGTTAACAGTCTAGAGAATTGCTCATCACTAAGAGAAGGACAGGGTGAGCAGAACTCATTGGCATTTAAAGGGACATGGACCGAATGGGTCGGTGTGAACAGAGTTTTTCAAAATGTAAAAAGGGTGTTGTTTTACAAAAAAAATAAAATAAATAAAATAAACTTAACCAAAGTATGTTATAGAACTTGTGGAAAATGGGCATCCGATGACTCCTTTATTAGTACTCATTTATAATTCAGACTTTAACCTATAATATTTGATTGAAATAAGCAGGAAAGAAAGAAAAAGCAAACAAGAAAGCCAGTATGGCATATAAAGCAGTATCTGTAAGTTGCTAAATAATTAATTTTCTCTCACTAATGTGCAATCAACATAAAGCCATTTTTTATTTCATCATAAAACTAATATTATGTATTGTAAGGCAATGAGTGCTTGCTGCCTTTTGGATCCTATTTATAGCGGGGGAAATTAAACTGCATTGTAATTCTTTTTTTTTTTTTTTTTTTTTCATTAATGCATTTTAACAGTACAAAAGTAGTTTTGGTAACTAGTTTTAAGATCTTTCCAGTTTTGTTGCCAACTGATCCTTTCACGGAGATGAGAGATGCAGGGATCATTAAAAAAAGAAACCTGGACAGACACTGGCGATGGCGCACACTCACTCTGAATACCATTAATTGCCAGTCTTTCTCTCCATGACGGATTCTTCCAAAGGAACCCTTTTTTTTTTCTCTCTCTCTCTTTGAATAGCCAGCCTGCAGGGTTGATAGTGAGCCGGCTGGCGCTTCCTTATGCCTGTGGTCATAGGAAAAGTCATGCAGTAGCCGCATAACGACTAGTGTCTGAGAGCAGGGCTAATTTTTATGTTTTTTCCTTTTGCTTCTGCATGTTTTTTGTTTTTTTTCTTAAAGACTACAAGTGAACGCAATGCCTTCTGCATGTCCCATTTAAAGATGATAATTTGAGTTCTTAAAGCTGCTTGTAAATTACACAAAAAGTCTGAAATTACATTCAGTCTTTCAAATGTAAGATGTGGAAACAAGATGTAAAATGTGCTTGAGAAACAGTCTTCAAAAAGGTATGCTTTTTTTTTTTGTCTCAAGCAAGAGACTGTATGACATTTTTGGTACATGATTACAGATTTTTATGTAGAAAGAGCAACAGTGCACCTCATTAAAATAATTAAACATTCATGTTTTAATAACCGCTGACCAAATTCAAAAAAACAAAATTAAATCATTTTTGAAAGCTTGCGTACTTTATGTATAGCGAGGATTGGCTCTGATTTTAAAAGCATACAAAGTGAATAAACTTCATTATCAGCACCTTTTTATGTAAAGAGAAACCATAAAAACATAAATTTCACCCCTTGATGCAAGTGCTCAGATATCACCAGTTCATCTGTCTACGGTCAGTGCTGAATGAGTTGGCAAAAACAGCATCATAGGACCATATACGCTGGTTGGAGTGAGTGTCAGGCATGTCTGAAAGTGAGTTTTGATTGAGTAACTTGTAGATCTGTGCTGCTTACTGAAACATATTCTCCCCTTATCTTTGATGTAGTGTTTAGTAGTTACAGTTCCAAAATAGCATAGGCGACATTTTAGTAAACTCTCGAGCCATAATTCACCACCTCCTATTCCGCTTCATTTTTCTAGGCCTAAGGTCCCTTTGGTTGTTTCAGGCCTTGCCAGGAATGCATCATTAATTTCACGTTCATCATGTACCTTCTCACATCTGCTTGATTTACTGCTGTCATCCTTTAGCACAAAGATGGGATGGGCGTTTAATGTGACAGCAAAAAGAAAATACTGAGACATCTCAGACCATGTGTAGTACCCATTGAAAAATCAGGTTCAATGTAAAAATGTCATATGTTAATTTTCCATTTATGACTTCTTGGCTTTTTGGGCTTGTTTGCTGCTTTGTGGTTTGTAAGGAGCTTAACTAGCTTAGATGAAACTGAAGGCAAGATAAATTTCAGGGCAAAATAATTTGTTTTGCGTGCATGCATGCATGCATGCAAAAAAAAAAAAAAAATCTGTATAATCCTATATAACCACATAAATGACTGTTTTGGGGTCTCTACCAGTTGGTTGGTGTGTGTATGTGTGTGTGTGTGTGATTGTGCATGAATGTTTAAACTTTCACAGAATGTGATACGTTAATAAATTATGTATTCATATAAGACAGTTTCAGATCTTTTAGGAATTGAGAACTGCTTAACACCTGAACCATTAATTACCAATGGGTATGTTCAACTGACTGACTATTATAATGCCAGTTCTACAGAGTGATTAAAGTAAAGGATACAAGTACATTAAAGTAAAGGTCAGGCGGAGGGCAGGAGACCAATGGAGATGAAAGCTGGAGACACAAGTACCTGTTTGCTGGGACACATTTGTAGAAGTCTGTTAAGGGAAGGGATGTGAACTTGTGTTTCAGTTCTGAATCATTCTGAAGCTCAATTAGTTCCATCTGAAGATCATCTCTGACTGCATCCACACTGATGGTGATGGGTTGAGCAAACAAGTCAGCATTGTTGTGTCTGAAGTCCCCAAAGCGACTGTCAGACTCCTGGATAAGGTTGCTGAGAACACCATCATACTCATTGACCTTCTCTTTCACCATGTCTACCTCTCCAAGACAGGGGATATGGGCTAAATTTCCTGCGTGTGGGGTGAGAAACAGAAAGAACAGAAGACTGGAAGTGAAACAGGGAGTGAAACGAGCAAAGCAGGCATGTAAACAGAGGGAGAAAAAATAGAATAAATAACGGGAGGAAATTATTATTTCATGACAATTTAAGAAACAAGCAAATTTTATCAGCTTAATGTACAACAAAAATACAAATGCTGATGTGACTGAATATAAATGCAAACTCCACATATAATTCTAAATGTAATTAATAATAATATAATTGTAATTGCACACAAAATATCCCAAATATTATAACTGTAAATGTTAGTTACCTGCTGAGAGATGTTTTCTGAGCAGCAGTAGTTTTTGTTCGAAGGCTCTGACGTGATCAAAAGGCTGGGTGATAATCTGCTCATTTCCCTGGAGCTGAACATTCAAAACATTGAGCATCTCTGTTACATCCACAAGGAAAGCCAGGTCAGAGAGCCATTTCTTATCAGTGGGCACTTGAATATTACCATCCTTGCTTTCCTGGAAAACTCTGATCACATCACACAGATCAAAAAATCTCCTGAGAACTTTTCCACGGCTGAGCCATCTGACCTCCTGGTGGTACAACACATCACCATATTGCGCATCAGCTGTGCGGAATCGGATATGTCGGTGCTTTCGTTGCAGACTATCGAATAGGCAGAGAATGCACTTGCCTTTGTCTTGATTTGCTCGCCGATGTCTTGAGCCATGTCCTCTATGCATCGGGTAACAGTATTTCTTGACAGGCTAATTTGTGAGAACATTCATACCTGAGAAGGACAAACTGCTTCTGCAGCCACTGCAAGACATTCCTTGACAAACTCTCCAGTAACGAAGGCTCTTCCACTTTTACCAATTAGAGCGGAAATCTGATAACTGGCCCGTGTGGCACTGTCTTGTGCTGATGAAGTTTTTTCTGTTTTCGCGCCTCGATGCTGTACTTTGAGAAAGCTGCAGAATGTTTTGTTTCATAATGACGACGGATATTGTACTCTTTTAAAACAGCAACAGACTGCTTGCAAACTCGACATTCTGCCTCTGCCTCATCTTGCCAACTTGTCTGTGTGCCACCGCCTTGATTTCTCCATTATTGCGTTTGTTAATTTGTTGACGTTAACTGACGTCGAGTGTCGAGCACCAGCATGTGGTGCTGCACCTTGAATTGCGCATGTAGAAAATGTAATTAATTTACATTTAATTTAACATTTAATTTCAGTTTACTCTTTTGTAGTTAAAAAAAAATTAAATAAATAAAAATGTTATGTCAAACTAGAAATGACGATCTGTGTCGAAGGCATTCCCCCTCCCTCTCTCTCTCTCTCTCTCTCTCTCTCTCTCTCATCTCATCTCTTCTTGAATGGTATGGTGGGTCAAATCAAAGATTACCATGGGCCAACTTTGGCCCCCGGGCAGAGACAGGGGATCCTCACGCCAAGGTGGAGCTGGAGACTGAAAGCCCCAAGGTCAAAGCACTTGGATGAAGCTGACTGAGGATGGACTGACAGAAATCAAAGAAGGCAAGGCCGAGAAACAGGCAGGGCCTGAAAGAAGAGTTTGGACAAAGAGGCTGGGAGGGTGCACAAAGGATTCTAAGCTTCAAAGTCAGCTGAGGAGTTTCAGGAGACACAGGGCTTCAAGGGGCAGAAGGAGACAAGAGATGCAGGGTGTCAGAGTCTTCCAGAATATTGTTCTGAGGCCAGCATCAGCTCACCCTCTGCAGTGGAAGTGTGGGCGGTGCTTCATTCTATTCCCTTGTACTTCATTAACACTCACTCGGCAATGAACATGGTTGCCAGCTCACACTCTTAGTCATACTCCTTGAAGGGTTCTGGGGTGATATTTTCTTCTGTCAACTCTGCATACCCTTTGGGACCATCCGCTGGAAAGCATGCCTTAGACAGTTGATCAGGATAGTGGGTTTAAGTACATGAGAAGAGTAATCACGAAGAACCGGAAAACATTTATGGGGACTAATTAACAAGCATAAAAACTAACTAGAAAACTAGGTGGCCACGACAGTAACAGAACACAAAAAACTAAAAAAATACACATGACACTTCTGAAGGGAAAAACAAAAATAATATTACATAAACACTACTACTACTACTACTACTAATAGTACTTTGCCTTGTTTCTGTATTTAGTCAAAAAAGATAAGCCATTTGGAATGACATTAGTAAATGCTGACACAATTTACGTGGTTGTGTAAACCATCCAATTCATTTAAAACTCAACCCAATAACAGGAAAGGTTCAATTATGCTATAAGCTTGAAGATTTCCATGTTAGTTGTTAGTGTATATGTTTCTGCATAAAAACAACAAATTCGCCAGAATTTTGACAGCAGTGAGAAACTCCGCATTTACCAAAGATCAGGATGTACAAACATATCATTCATACTGAGACAATAAGTAGGTTTCTGTGGTCTCTTTGTAAGATAGACAGTGCTAGTGGAAGCAAATCTGATGTGCATATCAGCAGGGTCTTTTTGACGCATTTTATTTTTTTCATCTCTTAGAGCGTCGCTCCATGAGTTACAGGATGTCAAAGTTGATGTTTGTATCTATTGATTTACTAACAAGCGTGACCACACAGAAAGTACCTTGTGGGCTTGGTGTGGTAGTGTCAAATTATCCCACAACCCTGACAGGAAATAAGCATTTCTCATAGATGACAAAGCTCTTCAGGTCGCTTATTGTAGGTGCTGAATAGAGCTGGGAGATTCTGCAGCAGAATTGGTCCTGTAAGCACTCTGGTATCTTGGATCTAGGTTTAGTTTTATTATGATGATTGACAGGCAAGCATTCTAAGGGAAAGTAAATGAACATGATACATGAGCATAATGATCGTAATGAGGTACTCTAAAAGCAGGCCAAGCATTTATTTTATTTTCTTTTTTTACAGAAATATCATTTTGAGATCAAATGAGATTCATCCATGAAGCCTGTTTTCAAATATATATTCCAGTTTAGCCCCAGTTTGCTGCAAAAAAGTATAAAGAAATAATATGTTTTATTTATTAATTAATTTATTTACAATATCACATGCAAGAGTGTCATTGTTCTGAATGTCAGCAGGGCTGTCATTTGGCTATAAGCAACCAAACAAGCAGAAGAAAAAAAATGGTCTGATAAATAAATACATAAAAAGTGTTAGGGGCCATTCACTCTTTGGTTTGGGGAACAATTTGCAACATCAGCTTGCTATTAACTAATTTGCTGCTTATTAATAGTGGGGAAGTTAGGTTTAGATATGGGAATTATGGTAGGATTAAGGGATCTACAATATGGTAAAGGTATTACTATGCATGTCAAAGGTACTAATAAAGGGCCAGTATGCTAGTAATATGCTGCATGTTGGTAAGCAACTAGCTCATAGTGAGGATTGGTACCTAAACCCAAGGTTTATAGTGATAACATGTTTTGCTCTAAAAAATGCAAGACGCAGGGAGTGGAATGAGTAAAATGCAATTTTTTTTTTAAAAGTTCAACTCATTTTAACTAGAGTGCGGAATTTTTAGAACACCTTGTCATGCAAGAAATGCGTGTGGGTGCAATGGTCAAACATGTCCATGTAGCACATTTTTATATAGTAAAACAATGGAAAAGTAGTGCAGTAGAATGGATTCCTTAGATACGTCCATGGCATTGCTAGAAGTGGTCAAGTTCATATATTAAAGATTTCAAAATCCTGACTGCAACTGTATGTTACATTTTGTTATTGATTTATTGCACTGTGTTATTTGGTGCGTTTTAAATTTGGACAGAGCACAACGTCAGACGAAAAAAAAATATATCAAAAAATAGGTTCCTTTACTTTCTCTGCAGAACAGAAGGCTCAGCAATAATTTAAATGAGCTTTTACTTTGTTGCAGAATAAACTACAATATCTGCCAGATTTTATGTGCGACACTACGTCAGATTTATAGAGCAGATTGCAGCTCTGAATGATTTTATTAGTGACAAAATTACGGGGCTTGAAAACTTGACAAAGTAATAAAAAACATTCAGGGCTTAAGCCGTAGAAGTCCACCCCTGGCACCGCCCATTGTGCCACCCCTGCACTATGAAGCATGCAGCGCATGCAGACTATATAGTTGTTTAATTAAATTCCCCTTTTTAGCTATTTAATAACCACGCTGGGCTATAGTGCCTTTTTGACTTTCCCTGATTCTTTCTGTAGCCCTTCTAGAAAACTCAGTGTAGACAAAATCATTGACTTAATAGTACAACCTTTTGTGTCTAAAGCTCTTCAGCAGTAGCTGAGTTAATTTAAAGTTAAAGACCAGTGTACTTAACCTTCAAGCACATAAATGAAACTGTTTGGGGGTTGATGCTCAGTTTAGATGAAGAGAACAGGAAGCCAGAGATAAGTCCTGGCAGGCGTTCACATTGACCTTGTTGGAGCAGGCGGCTGTAATTAAGACTCTAGCTGGAAACCTGACTCCAGTGTGACGCAGCCTGAGGCTGGCTGCAGAAGTGGAGGTCGGAAAAAGAAACGCGATCCTCGTCGGCTCAGTGGCTGCACTCGATAGTGCTGCCAAGGCCGAGGTTAGCCCACTAATTCGTCCAAATGAGCGCCCTTATTCATGGTATCTTTATACATGCAGACACACTCACATAAACACACATACCAATGTTCCCGCAGACCAGAGAGAAGTGGAGAGTTACGATGGCTTTGGTTTTCCTGGGACAGAGGAGAGTTGAGTATGATGTCCGCCACTGATCTGTTGTGAGTTCTTGTGGCGGATTATTAAAGGTACAGCAATGTAGTTGAATTCAGTGCTACTTTAACATAGCCTCTTCTCTAATGGATTAGGACTTTCTAAACACTGCAGCATGCAGAAAACTACAAACAGTGGAGTCTGGTACATTCCTCTTGTGTGATTTGTGGTTTGTCCACACAGGAATGGGTAATTATGTACCTATCAGGATTAGGTCATTTTAAATTATGTTCGGCTGAGGCTGAACATTCCCTAATACCTCCTTAATTAAAGCATTATTATCTTTAGCTGTCTGCAAGGAATCTTCGTCAATACCCCAATTGGATTTATTTCTGTCTTATTTTAATGATAAACACATTGAGGAATTCAGACAAGGCACTCTTTATCCTCTTATCTCTTACAATAAATGTTTCTGTTCATGAAACAAAAGAATTAACTGTAATGTACAGTATAAAATAAAATATCAGTAATCTCTTTCAGACACAGTTTGAGTACTCCAGTTCTGGAATAGAAAAGTGTTTTTGAAGTCATGGTATGCTGTTTGGAAAAGTCTGTTATATAATGCATTTCTGAGTGATACTGCAAACTAATTTACTTACACTGAATGATCACTCTGCTTTGAAACAGTTTGCAGTGTATAAAGAAACACATTTGTGTGATGCATTCGTGTAATGGCATTTGCTAAATTATGTGTTTGGGAGCATTTTCTTTGGGAGTATTTTCTGTGTTTTCTTCTTCAATTTATGGGAGAAAAAAATAAAAAAAGCTTTGTGGTACATATAAATTTATCTGGAAGATACCTGGATGGTTTGCACTACAATGCAAATTGCAAATTCACCCATACTGAAAAAGCTAACTTTTAAAGTAATTTTTTTGAAGTTATGTTTGTTTTTAATTAATTAATAAATATGTACGTACATAAATACACACATACTGTCACGGGAATGACGCGAGGAAACGTTCGGATTCATCTGCAGGCTTTATTTATGACACACAGAGTAAACACAGCGTAGAAACAGGCAGAGTCAAACAAGCGGCGACAGGGACATCTGAGGCAAAGGCAAGAGAATAATCCAGTGTGGGAAGCGTGGGTCGGCAACAGGTAAATCCAATACTATGAGAAACAGGGAAAACTAGGAAACACGGAGGGCTCACGACCGGAGTAAACACAGGGACATCAAACAGAAACATTCAACAATCACGAGCGACTGGCAATGGAAACATACGGGCACTTTATACACGTGACAATGACACTGGGGGGCGGAGAAACAGATGAGTGACCATGACAACAAACAAGGGGGGGCGGAGACATGAGTTCATTAACAAAAGTCCAGGTATAGACGACAGAGACACACACACACAAAGGAGTACACGAGTAGCCATAGTGACTTTTGCTGGCAACTCCAGCTGAGGTGTTACACATACATAACTGGAATTTGTACTGAGCTGTTGTATAAAAACAATAACACACTATTAATTATGCTGTTATTTTACATAGACATTCTGATCATCTTAACAGGCATTCATGCAGGTGTAATACAACATGGTTCCAGTCATTATATTTAATTGCTCAAGCAGAATTCCAGGATTGTTGTTATAGGACCTGAATGCGTACAGGAAACCGTACTCTGTCATTAATTACTGACCCTCATGTCATTCTAAACCCATAAAACCCATAAGATCTTCGAAACACAAATTAGAATATTTTTGATGGAATCAGAGAGCTATCTGATCCTCCATAGGCAGCAATACAACTGAAATAATCCCAGGTCCAGAAACGTAGTTAAAACATTGGTAAAACAGTCCATGTGACATCAGTGGCTCAACTTCAGTTTTGCGACCCTAGGAGAGTACTTTTTGAAGATAACAAAAATAATCATTCACTCAATCATTCTTCTCCCTTGACTCATGTCTTCCGCCATTTTAGAGATTATCACAAGGCATGCGTACGCTTTCCGCTAAGCTGATTACATTGAATATGTTAAAGCATGCGTGTGCATGTGCGTGTGCATATGCGCCACGAAAAACCACATTAATCGTCTTACAATAACGATTTATTTTTAACTTATTTGCTTAACGACTCCCAAATGATTCGCTCACCGATGAATTTTTCCAAACCCCTCCTTTGTGTGTCGCTAATCTGCATTGATTGATCCAATTTCATCATGCCT
>JAUCMR010000043.1:5930040-5941549 GCA_032357425.1 Enteromius argenteus | reverse complement strand
AATCAGGTGTTTAAATTAGGGAGACAATCAAAATGTGCAGAGCTGTGGGTCCCCAGGAACAAGTTTGAAAACCACTGTTATAGAGAATTCATTTTGAAATGTAAATTTGTTAGTTGATAAATGAAAAAGTCAATACGAGAGTTGTGACCTAACTCTAGATAAGTGGGAGAAATACAGCAGCAGCAACATGGAAAAAGTTTGGATACAAGAAATTAAGCTTTTTTTTTTTTTTTCTCAGAGCAGATCATCACGCTAATAGTTTGAAGTGGGGAAGATATAATTCCCATTCCATTTCTCATGTGTGTTTTCCAACACAGTCTCACGGACAATTAATACATATTCGTACGAGGTGGACAATTTGTGCTAATTCGTACAAATTCGTACGACCTCACTCGTACGATTTTGCACGATTTGTACCCCAGTGATGGGGTTCGTTTAGGGGCGGGGTTAGGTGTAGGTCATTTGTACAAATTCATATGAATTGGCAACTCATAAAATACATACGATTTAGCTTAATTTGTTTGAATTAGCCACCTCGTAAAATATGTACGAATTGCCATGAGACTGGGCTGGTGTTTTCATGACAAAACGTGGTTTGGGGACCAGATCGATGTTGTCAGCTCATGTGTGAACCACTGTTGTGGATCATTTACATTGTGTTAGTGTGAACACCACAATGACCCGTTAGATGCACTTTTTGTGGATGGATGCACTTTATTGGACTTCTCTTGGACTATTGAAAAACAATAGCCATTCATTGCTATTATAAAGCTTGGAAGAACCAGAATATTTTTTACATAACTCTGCTTGGATTCATCTGAAAGAAGTCATATACATCTAAGATTCCTTGAGGGTGAGTAAAGCATGGGCTAATTTTCATTTTTGGGTGAACAATCCCTTTCATTTCGGGGTGAACAATCAGTTTCTAAGGTAGGTTACTTGCAATATATTATCCCATGCCTTACAATTTACTACATTAACTGTGTTGTGGGTATAATCCTGGCAAATAATGCCAAATTAAGTAACACATATACCTCTGGCCATAATCTGGCCTTGGATATTTTTACTTATCCAAACACAACAATTTAGCATCCTAAACTTTTTTTTTTTTTTTTTTTTTTAACAAACCACATAAAGCCTTTTCAGTGTTGGTTTCAGTTTTGAGGACACTGTAGCTCAGCACTCACCATTTCCTGTTTCACAGAAGTGTTTACACCCACGTGAAATCCCTTTTTCATCCATCATTACAGCTAAAACAAAAAAGTTTTCAGTTGAAAAGATGCAAATGGTTATTACTTAGATCAGGAAACTATGTGAGTAACTAAAACTAAATAAATAAATTAAATAATAATAAATTAAATAACAACAAATAATACATAATAAATCAGTATAATGAATGTAATTGGTTATTGAAGCCTAAAAATCTTTTTGAGTCTGTCTGGATGTTGGCCCTTGATACCACTGATGCATATGAGTGGTGGTCTAGGTTGATAGTGTGTTCAGATAGTATTAATAGATTAAAAAAAAAAAAAAAAACATGGTTACGTGAAAGACTATTAAGAAGCTTGACATATTCCAGAGGAGAGGTTGAAGATCTCTCAACAGTGTACTCACTTAACAGAATCATACAGAACAGAACCTTTTCTTGGCATCTCCAGTGAAGGCTTCACCAAATATTATTGGTAGTCACCTAAGCATGGCACTCTAGGCAAAATATTTATAGGTACAGGCCCTACCCATACAAACATATGGTAAGTGGGCCACCTCATCACAGGGCCCAAGATAACCTGCGTCCCCATTTCTGGAACAGATTTCCTGGTTACCCCTCCCCCCTGACAATGGCTTTGAATAAATGTAGAGATGTTGCAAGGGTACATATGTACAATTCAATATTTTAGTATATCATTGCGTTATGGATCGTTGTGCTCTCTCCTGTCATGTTTCCACTACCAACTTCTCTTGGAGTGAAATCCATCCATCAGGGCTTAAGTAGCTTTCCAACAGGACATTGACCTTGAGTACCTGGCATTGATTTCCTGTGGCGTCACACAAAAAGGGGTCGTTACCACGCAGCCTAACAGCAGGGTGTGATTGGGAACAGATTCTTCAAATCCCGATACACAGAGCTGATGGATGGCCTTTGTCTGCAGCACATCAATTCTCACCTGCCTCAGCGGAGGTGACACCTGCGCTGAATTTATCATAATACACCAAACTGACACATCAACCTGGGAAAGACGAACCAGAATGGAATTCCTAAATAAAAACCCTCTCAGAGGACCTGGGCCTGAAGCACTCAAACTCCTATGGGATTTGTGAAGACACAAATATATGCAAATAAAGCAAAATATAGAAAAGTAACTTTCATTTTTTTTTTTTTTTAATTAATAATATGATGTGACAATATTTATTCTTCATAAACTATTCAAATCATTTAATCATAGTCTAAATCATAGTCTTTGTTCATATATTTCATTAGAAATGCAGCTGTGAAGAAAGCTGTAGGACATAGTGGGCTAAACCATACAAGTGTTGACATTCATAGCTTAGATAATTTGATCTCAAGAGAAATCTGTATTGCATTCTCAATGAGATCTTTTGAGACTTAACTCAAAATATGGTGACTTGGTAAATTGAGGAAAGTCTGAGACCTTGTTGAGATCTCTTCTAAAATTAGTTCTAAGCAAACCCACACCAAATGTTTCTATTTGGAAACTTGAAATGAAGGGCAGTGCCTGTTTTATTTATTTATTTATTTTATTTTATTTTTTTAATGGATGATTGTGCATGTATACTAATAACACTGCTAATTTAATTAACCATTCCAAATATTTTTTTTTTCTCCTGCTCAGTGGAGCAATGAATGAAACTAACTCTCATGAAGGTCTACATTCTCTGTCTGTGCCCGGACAAGCTAAGTGCAGAATTAACAGCCTGTGAAGAGATGAAGAGAAAAGAGTGTTTGAACAAACAGCTTATTTCTTTCTGCCTCTCTCCTTCTGTCTCTCTTCTCTCTCAGCAAGGCAACTCAGGTATTGTCTCTATGGCGACTGTAAGGGGGCCAGGCCAGACCACAGCGCCAGGCCCCAAACCACAGCCCATTTAGAATGGAGCAGACGAGTGTTTAAGCTTTACCCACTGGCCCCTCTCCTCTTCCCTCCCCTTAACAGCACAATGCCCCCTTTCAGCCTGTGAGCGGCCCTCCATGAACCAGAGACAACCAGCCTCACCCCCCCTTTATTAACCCCTACCGCTAAAGAGCTTAACACTACACGGCAGTAGCCCAAATACTGAAAAAAAGCAGATGTGCTGTGGTTTCGTTAGACGTGATGCTAACACCAAAGTGTTTAGTGACATTAAATTACAAAAGAGTTACTTTGTCTGTCTCTTAAAGCAATAATGCAAACAATTATATTCCTGACATTACCTAATTATCACTATTCCACTTTAAACTTCTATGCAGTTTTTTTTTTTTTTGTTGTTGGTTTTTTTTTTGGCCACCATACCTGTAAAAATCCAAAAAGAATCATAGCACCAAGCCTTTATTTACAAAATATGCTTATGTAAAGAAAAGACTGAAATTTAAACCATTGTCTGTTGAAGGTCTCCTCCTCCACTCAATCTTTCAAATGAAATAGGGCACCAATGATGTATGTCATGGACCTGTGGCCTGGCTGCCATGTTTGGCATGGGAACTAGAGCAAATAACATGCTAAACATTTTGAGAGCTTGACAGATGTGTAAAATAATGACAGATATAAACTTATGTATTTATTTCTTTATTGTTTAAAAATAATATTTAATAATTTAATTAAATTTAATTTAATAGTTTAGTTTAATTTAGTTTAGTTTAGTTTAGTCAGTTACTCATTCCTTATCATATCACTAAATATGAATTCCGCCGAATACTCTTTTAGATGTGTTCTGCTTTTTTGGTGATATGATCTATTAATTGTTAAAGCAAACATATTTTAGTCTGGGCTGTTCAGCAGCACTACGGATGTGTAGTTCGACCAACATGCCCACTGCGGCTTTAATCCCTGCGTCATGTTTTGTTTGGATTGTATTCTGTGTCTACAGTGATGAAAAAAAACGGGCTCTGCTTTGCTTTGCCCTCTGAGACACCCTCTCCAGTCTACAGAGGGGCTTTGGAGGGCTAGAAGGAAGACTTTGGTCTTGAGACCACACACACACACACCAGAAGTGAGCTGAAGGCCATATCCTCTATTCAGACTGTTACCATGTTATTCCACTTCAGTGTTCAGTAATGGGATGAGCAATTCATGGTTATGATTTTCCATATTTAATGGAAGAAGGTTGTCTTGCATTATGCAAACAACTTGGAAAACTACACTTCATTAACAAGGTAATTGATTTAGAAGAGGGTTTTATGTTATAGTTGAATTAGTGAAATGATTCAACTTATCTCATCTTGATAAGTGTATATATATATATATATATATATATATCATTCATGTCATTGGCAATTAACACCATATGAAAATTATTATTAAAAATTATTATTTAACATATATTTTGTTTCATAAGAGATCTTAGGAGTGCCTCAAACTGCTTAGAGTTTGCACTCCAACATTTCTCAAAATAATCTTATTCCTATTAATTTTTATAGGCATCGTCATATTTGTAGTCCTCTCTAAGAATCATAGAATGTAAACATCTGAGACAATATAAATATTTAAATGAAACACAACAGAGAGCTCAGAAATCTTCTGAGCAACGAAAGAACAACCTTAAAACTGCATATTTTGCTCTATTCTTTGTTGCAGAATCATCTTTGTTGTGTATTCCTAGTTAGAGTGAATGACATATCAAGAGCAATATGAACTTTGCTGCCTTAGTCTATATATGTAGATCTTCTTCTCAAGGCTGGATGTATCTCTTTTCTCTTAATCCTCCAGAGATGTGTATCATACCCCACCCCCCTTTCTTTTGATCCTTTCGGTCTTTAACTTCCCCTGTAATGTTTGATTGAGCGGCACATTAGACAGGAAAAATCTATCCACAGATGTTTGCCGGACACAGTTGTGCTCCTGATTAGCATGCTTTGATAAAGAACTGCTTTGAATGATTCTTTAAAGTATCGATTGCTGGAATACAGCGATCAGGTAGCAAAGGAATTAGGCCAAAGGATGGAAGCAGGATTAGGAAGGATGAACAATCTTTGGTTTGGAAATACTTTGCGGAGAACAAAACTCTGCCTAAGGGGAAGGTGTATTTGGGTTTTTAATTTATACAAAGTTATGATTCACAGAAATTTCATGACTGGGGCATAAAAAAAGTTCTTTGTTAAGGTTCATTGTTAGTTCATGTTAGCTCAGGTACAGTAATTTAAATTAACAGAGACAACTTTTGATTTTAATAATGTATTATTTAATACTAAAATTACTAGACTAAGATGAATACATTCTTCATAAGTATGTTTGCATTGTTGTTCATGTTACCTGATTTAGTTTACTAATATATCTGTAACAAGGGCCGGACACATAACAGTCCAGGGTCAAAATCCAAAAGGGCAATCCAAAGTAACAAATGAAACAAGACAATGAAAAACAAGACTATGGCAATGGCAATGACAATGAACAAGAAAACAAGGCATAAACAGGGGAAACACTTGGTAGAGTTCGCTTCAGCAAAACAATAATTTGCGAGGAAGTCACCAGAGAGGAAGCAGAGGGAGCTGTGACAGTCGGTGCAGAGGTGAGAGCTCCCTCTGCCGGCTTGGATTTACATATAGGGTGGCTCCTGATGCCCAAACAAATCTCAAAAACGTCCAGGAGGGTGGTGGTGCAGTGATGGTCCAGGGGGCATGGCCTTGAATTCCTGAATCAGACGTGGCGGCCATCTTGTGCATTAGCTCTAGGTTGGCAGCCATCTTGTGCAGTGACTGTTGCTCTGGGTTGGCGGCCATCTTGTGCAGTGACTGTGGCTCTGGGTTGGTGGCCATCTTGTGCAGTGACTGTGGCTCTGGGTTGACATAGGCAGACCCTGGAATGGCGGTCATGTCGTGATGAGGCTCTGGACAATTAGCTGAGACCTGAGGAGACTCTAGAAGGTCAGTTGAGATGTGACCAGACTCTAGAACAGTGGCCATTTTGCCAAGAGACTTTTGAGTGGCGGCCATCTTGCGATGAGCCTCTAGACAGGCAGCCATTGTTTTTGCATTGCCGCCATCTTGACACAAAACTCTTCACTGTCCTGTTGTGCAGGAGCTCATCAATAGCCCACATGGTGTGATCCGGCTGGCAGGTGTGATGTGAGCTGGCCATGAAGCAGCAGGCATAGTGTGGGCAGACCCTGGAGTTGCAGGCATGATGTTGGCGAACTTGGGTTTGACAGACATGATGTACTCAGACTTTGACGTGGTAGATGTAACATGAGTAAACTGACTTATCTGGTATGATGTGAGCAGGTCCTGGAGTAGCAGACATGACGTGAGCAGGTACTGTAGACTCTGACATGACATGAATAATCCCAGACATAACGTGAAAAAACATAGAGGTGTGGTGGATACTTGAGGATAGCCGGTTTCCTCATCAGCTATCCCCACAGTAAATGGTGAGCCAGTCAGACGGAGTGCAAAAGCTATGTATTGTTCTAGTGACCAGTGGGGTGTATTGCGTGGCATTAAACATGATATGTCCTTTTTAACCCATAACAAAAAATGTTTTTGGGAAAAGTATCATTGAAGTTTACCTGGTGACAAAGTCCACAAAAGTCCTCCACAAGTCCTCAATGGGCTGGTTACCTTGACGGAGTTGCACAAGGCGTGACAGTGAATCCATGGTGATCTGGTGTTTTTGCTGCTGGCAAAATATTCCGTAACAAGGGCCGGACTCAGGCAAGCGCTGAAGTTCCAAATGCAGCTTTATTAAAACACAGCGTGGTCAAACAGTGATATCTGAGATCGAGACAGAATCGTAATCCAGTAACATACAATGGTCAGGGCTGGCAGCAAAACATAAAAAAAACACAAGTAACAGTCAAAATCCAAAAGGGCAATCCAAAGCAACAAATGAAACAAGACAATGAATGAGAAAACAAGGCATGAACAGGAGAACCGCTTGGTAGAGTCCACTACAGCAAAAAAAGAAAAAATACTTCGCAACTTTCTTCCGCCAAACAGGAAGTCACCAGAGAGGAAGCAGAGGGAGCTGTGACAGTCAGTGCAGAGGTGAGAGCTCCCTCTGCTGGCTTGGCATTACAATAACGAACTGATCCATAAAAATGACCTGTCGTTGCAAGTATGAAAGTGAAAATGTAAAACTACCGCAAATCTAGAATAAATAAAGGAAATACATCCTTGTGTTGATGTGTTTTAATGTAGCTTGTGTTCAACTACTTAATTTAGGTGTTTGATATAAATAACGCCTGTTAAATTACAAGATAATAGGAAATATTCAGAAACAACTTTTGTAAAACTAAAGCTGATGGAATTGTGAAAAAGTCCCCTAATTACCAAAACGTTCACCTCATTTAGGCATCGATAGCCAAGACATTTGTCATTACTTCCAAGACTCTGATACCCAAATATTTGTCTTCCCTTACTTCACATATCCCAGTTGGTGGGCTGGTGGAAAGCTTGGATGTGTTCACAATCAGTGTGTTAAATTATTCAGTGTGTTAATTTGTCTCGGCACATATGAAAACGCTTGAAGAGTTTGTTTGGTTAGAGGGTAAGGATATGCCCCTGACATGTTATTTTTTCAGGAGACGCCTTTGGCCTACATGTGCCGTAATATGACCACACTTGTGCTACATGTTTTTGGTGCACTAGAAAAGGGAGGGCAGAGCAGAGTCTTAGCTTGTTTACACAGTTTAGCATTACTGTTGGTCCGGCCCCATTTGGCACTCTAGGTAGCCCCCCATCTCGCTTCAAGAAAAAAAAAAAAAATAAATGCACAGCTAGTGTATTACTACTGTTAAAATATACATTAAAGAAACAGCCACTCAAAAAGGAAAATTCTGTCATCATTTACTCAGCTCCATGTTGTTCCAAACTCATATGACTTTCTTTCTTCTGCAGAAAAGAAGATATTTTGGATAAGGCCTTGGCTCAATGGAACTTTAAATCATAAATGATTATTCCTTGCCACTGTCACCTTAACATGCTTAGTTCTTATTATTTAAATTAAATGTGATAACTTATTTGCTCAAGGACATTATCTATGTCCCATAATAACAAGAACATATCCCATACTACGATGCTATTTGTGAATGTTCTATAGTTTTGAAAAACACTATGTTTTGCTACACTCTAAGTGGAGCGGGCCCTGACACAGAGACCTCATAGGACAAAGCTATATGTGTCGTGTGGCCACATCTAACTCTTTCGAGCCAGATGTGAACAGCATTGGATTCTCATTCGTTTTGGAGTCAAATCAATTTGTTCAGTGACCTGAAACAGCTCAATGACAGGGATCAACTGGACACATTTGATTATGGCCTTGCTGAAATGCTCATGTTTACAGGGAGCCTACTTATGTGTCCCCTTACCCTCCAGGGAGGGAGGCAGGTGCCACACCTTGCATTTTTGCATTTAGATTCTGGAAGACCAGCTGCAAACTGTTGCTTCTTGGAACACTTAATGTGTCGTGTTTAGAGAAATAGTTCTGTGAGGGCAGCTCACTTCAGGAAGCAGCCAAGGGACATTTTCCAGGGGGCAACTACCGTAGTGATCTTTAGTGTCCTGATAATGTTGAAAGAGGATGGAGGGAGGTTGTCACATTCAGGCAGCAATGCTGAGCGAAAACGGGGTGGAAATCCCACTGGGGATTTTTGCTTCCCAAACACAAACATGGCATATATATATGAACACGCACACACGTTTGGGGACTTTCCATAGACTTCTGTTACTTTTATATTGACAAAATTATATGTTCTATCCCCTAACCCAACCTTAAACCTAAACCTACCCCTTACAGAAAACCTGTTTACAATTTCAGATAAACACAATTTTCTATTTTTACTATTGTGTGGTCCCCACAATGTCAAAAAATTCAAGTGTTACTATCATTGTGGGAATATTTGGTCCCCACAATGCAACATAAACAAAGCACCTATGATTTGTTCTTCAATCAACACTGCAGTCTATTTAAATAATTTCTAAAATAACATTTCAAACATCTGAAACACTTGAACCTGTGATTTTCAGTACAGACTTTTGTTTTGATTGAAGGAGTGATTAGATGTTGAAATGTAGACATTAATTTTATTTTTAAATCTGACATTTTTATATAGATGGCTCTGTTTCAAATTTTAAAGTAATTCTTATTTGTAGAATCGGATCTTCAAACAGCAGTTATGAACAGTGCTATCCTGTTGCAGCTATTGAAATTCCTAAGCTAATCTCTGCATATAAGCAACATTATATACTAGAAATTTGATCACTGTAACTAACCTGCAAAACTTTGTGTGTGTGTTTTTCAGTGCTCTTGGCTGGCTCTGGGGAGACTGCCAATACGTTATCGGACTGCCAGGACCACACAAAAATTGTTTGGTGAATTTGTGCCCACCAAGGGATTTGATTGGTCGTTGCTTATATCACCTAATAAGTTGACTGACCTTGGCCTTGTGAAGAGTCAAATACAACCTATACTGTCACACTATTGTGCAAAAACAAAGTATCCTTGCTGTCCTTGATTAAGATATGTAATAACATACACTAGACTTTTTCCTGAAATAACGTTCAAACATTTGTGCTCTTTACTCTCCAAACAGAGTGTATTGGAAAACCAGATGCTTTGTGGCCTTACATAACGATCCCTTCCATGAACAAGAAGCCATTTGTCAAGATACCATTTAATGCAGCTCAGAAGGTAAAAGGTGATAGCTGGTGTTATCCTAGGTGGCTACAAAGCTAGAATGAATTTCAGTGAATAGCTCTGGGTCTCCTTCTTTCCACCTCTTTGACAGCAGAGTAGCTTGAGTTGCTGCTCTCATGAGAGTACTTCTTTACCTTCTGCTCTACGAATAAGCAGCATATTGATTAAACGGCTGGCCTTAATTGGGCTGCGATCTCTGGCCTCCAGACATATGACTGAGATGAAGGGAAATAGATACTCCTCTGCCACTTGAAAACAGCCTAATTGAATAAAATATGTACTTTCTGTTGAATTGTCACCCCTTCTATCTCTCTGGTAATTTTGTTAAACCGTATACATTTAATACTATTATTACTACTGCTACTGCTACTACTACTACTACTAATAATAATAATAACAATTTAGTATTCACATAAAACCTTACATTTCACTCATAAAAATATAGCATGTGCAATGTGCACTTGACACCATGCACATACACAAGAGACAGGCAGTCTGATATAAATTCAATAATTTTGTGATTATTATGTATTATGTAACACAATTTGAGAACAAAGGCAGTCTTATTAGCCAAAGCTTTTTCCAGATATTACTCTCAGTTTAACATACCACAAAGCATTTTAATCATGACAGTTATCATTATTATTATTATTATTATTATTATTTATTACATTTTGTGACACTGCATTGCAGGAGTTTATGTCTAATGTCAAGAGGCCTTTTTTCCACAGTAAGTCTTTTGAATTGGGTCTCAGGTTGGCAGTTTTAGCCTCTGGTACTGTTTGACAGGCCAGTGGCCAGATTTCAATGTTCCATGACCGCTACCATCTGAAAAAGCTGTTAGCTCCTGGTGTCACTCTAGGCAATGATTGAATCAGACATACACACTTTGCCATCTCTAAACCATGAAGTCTACCTGCTGTGCCGTCCTCTTTTTCCTTTTCTTAGACACCTCATATAAATTCAGACAGGGTCTCTGTTTACAATATTTTAACTGCATATTTATTTTATATGTTCTTTCAGCACTGCTCTCATTTAAAGGACATTATAAAGGACACGGTTATACCAGAATTGTCTGTTTTCCACAACTGTGTTTTGAAACAGAAGCCTCTACTTGCATATTTGAATTTTAAATTCACAGCAGGTTTATGCTCATATAGTCTTGAGGTAAAATGTGTGAGTGAGCATTAATGGAGATCACACTGTATGTAGAGCATAGAGAATCAGTAATTTATGAGTTTGAATTTTGATATTAGGATATAAGCAGGCTGCTATCTATGCCGATAGTAGACAATAAACGTTTAGTAGATTTGAGAAAAGACACAATGCGTAATAATAATTAAATAATTGTTAAATATTTATATTACTATGAAATACATACATAGGCCTATATACCTAAAAATAAAGAAATAAATAAATAAAGAAAAAATAAATCTACTGGTACCACATGAATGTAAAACAGGTGTAATACAAGTAGTAAAACTGTTTAATGATGCACTGGGTTACCCTTTCATTCGAATTACTTCAACGTTACATATGGGAACTCGCCAGAGAGACCAATTGCCTTTGAGCTTTATACAAAAGGCCAAAGAATATTGGCGTGCACTTGATTGCGCTCAGGTGCACCTCATCACTGTGTGAGTATAAGAGGGCACCAGCAACATGCA
>JAUCMR010000043.1:5897034-5924763 GCA_032357425.1 Enteromius argenteus | reverse complement strand
AACAAATTTACTCTCACAGCGCAGGATACAGCGTCTTCTTGACATGATGTAATCCACGTGGAAATTGTACTGTTTGTTGGCGGGCAAGTTGTTCACGACGTAGAACGTGGGCGGACATTATGCAAATATGTTACTTAGTGACGTGTAGCCATAACAGAAAATAAATTTGAATTGCTCACATTTGTTTAGGCGAATGTGAGCCGATTCTTTGTTTTGATAGACAAAAACTTCATTTATCGTGCACTGTCGACGTCACAACTTTGCAGATAGTTTATGTTCACATACAGCTACATGACACACTGCATACTTTAACACCTACAAGTCATACATCTAATTCTCATTAGAATATTGGTACACTGTCTGATTAATATCTGCTAACTCTATATTTTTATATTCTCTCAACAGACATTCTACTGACTATAAGTAACTTTGCAAGTAGATGTCAACTTATTCTAACCTTTACCCTACCAGCAGTCAATCAATACTCTACTAACACTCTAATGAGAATGAATAGATAGGTGCAAGTACTTACAGTCAACAGAATGTGTTAAAGGGACCATCAAAATAAAATTAAACCATTTTTTGTTTCTCGAGGAGTGAGTTTGTTTGAAAATAAATTTCCATTATGAGAAAACCTTACAATGCACTGGCCATAACTTTTTGATAACACTCTCAGAAGTATTAGAAGCTTTACCCACAGTAAAACCACGTCCTGCGTTCGTATAATCTCATTACAGAAACAGTGATGTGATGCAGTGGAGGTCAGTGAGGTGGACTGGGTTAAGGTTTAAGTCTAGGTTGACTCACCCTACTTACTGCAGCAATCTTGTCTTGTCCATTCAGTGGCTCAGAGATCTTTATCACCGGTTGATGGTGATTAGCTCAGCACCAAAGCACAGAGGTAACATGACCTTGTGCTGACTGCTTAGTACCTTTCTCTTGAACAAAGACACACACATAGTTGCTCAGAGGATAATAGATATAATATCAGAAATGATCTTCACTGTATTATCAGGTCATTTATACTAGGCCTTAGCATTTGTCTTATTTTACTTCTGCACTGTATCTAGTTGTATTAGATTGATTTATTGTAATTTTATTAGTATCTTTGAGCAGTTTGGATGAACCAATAATTTCCACTTGGAGATAATTCTAGTAATTTCCTCTTACATGCTATGAAGTTCACAACAAAATCGAACATACAATGAATATTATTGAACGCAAAATTACGTATTGCATTATAAAGACTATATCTTGTGCATTTCTAATTATATAAAGGGGTCTCAAAAAGTATTTGGGTGACCTGATGTCACATACTTCCGTGTTTACCATACTGTATATGATGCGTTGTATGTATGTGTTTATATGTGAATAATAGCCTAGTAATTCTGTTCATCATATAAAGTGATCATATCTCTCCACAAGACTTGGATTCAGCTGTTTGATTCCTATAAATTCATCAGTAATTTTTACTGTAGAATCTCTTAGTTGCTTATTAGCATGCATAATACTAGAATATTAGCCTTTTATTAGTATTAATTAAGCACATATTGTTGCCTTATTCTACATGACCTTATTCTACATCCCTAATCCTACCCAATACCTAAATTTAAATTTTGCTTGAACCGGAATCTTGTGAACAATTTTGCTTCTGTATTTGTGACATAGAAACAGAACATTGAATAAGACAACTGGAAACACTTGTTTTTTCTACTTTGAATTGATTGGATGTAGTAAAGTAGGCGTTTTATTTAAAAATGAACACTGACAGTTGAAGGGGTGTGGTTAAGGATGTCATGCTCATGCCCAAGCCGTCTAACTGATGTCATCAGAAAAGGTCCATCATTTTAGAGGGGAGGAGCTTTTTCAGATTTGAAATAAAGAAATCAAACTTTTTTCTTTTTTCTTCTTGACTTGCATGGATAAATTGTTCACCACAAAAATACCAATGTGCGCTAAGAAATAAATATAGTCAGTTTTGAATTCATGCCAACTTTAACAACTAACTCACTATTAACTCACTAAGCAGCAATTTAGGAATTTATTGAGGGAAAAGTGTTCCTTATTCTAAAGTGTTACCAATTTATCTTACAATTACTTTATGGCATCCAAGTTTTGGTTACCTGGACTTTTAATGTAGGGACTGAAACCTCCCAGGTTTAAACATGTTTTAATGTGTGTTTTGAACATAAAAGTCTCATATGTTTTTAACTGTATGTTAAAATCACTAGTGGTGTTATGTTGGGCCCCACTGTGAATTTCCATTCCCATAATAAGTGGAAAACTTGGTAAGATTAATATCCTATAACCCATATAGTCAGTTTTCAGTCTATTTTTGGAACTTTTCTGTAAAAATGGCACTTCGCGATTTCTGATATCTTCCCTATAATCCCTATCATTTCTCAGCTCTCCTTCGCTGTTCATGTTGCTTACCATAACCAGTCTGGAATCAGCCCAAAACACTCAGTTGAGCTAAATCCAAGTCCATGTAACAAGATCGGGACTTGGAGATGCCAGCCTACCACAACAAATTGGCCTTGTGGAGCGAGTGATAAAAAGCAAGAGAAAAGGGGGCTTGGTTGTGTGTTGGGATTAGAGTTCAAGATATCACTCTGACGTAATGTGAGAGCTCTTGTGGCTGCTGCGGGTGAAGGGGCTCATCACATGGTTTGGCTGTGACCCAAGACCTGAGCTTCAGTGACCAACATCACGTCTGTGTCAGTTAACCTTTGCTTGATATCATGCCTGCATCTCTCTCTTCTTCTCTTCCTCTGCAACAAATTTTGTATTGTGTAATGCTGTTTACCACAATGTGTCTTTGTTTCATATTAAATGAATTAGTTTTATGTTTATACGTTATATCATTTCATTGCAGTGTTCATATTTCAATAATTCAATCCTATGATTTTTTTGGATTGATGTACTGTAGTTCATTGAAGAGTTGGGGATTTGTGCAAATGCAACTACACAGACCTAATAGAGTATTAATAGAGTGCTACAATTTTTACATTTTCAATCTAAGTAGGAGATTTTATTGTTCATAATTTTATTTTCTAAAAATCATCAAAAGAACTGTCTTTTGCTAACTGTTGCATTGTTACCAAACTGACACTGAAAGGTGCTACCAAAAGGTCTGATTTTGAACAATTGGGGTAGATGTTTGTTCTAGAATGAAAATTAGCAAAATAACAGTATTTTGATAACTGGCACATTATTTTGATAAGTCACAACTTCGCTAGCAGTGGTATTATTAGATTGGATGATGTCAAACACAGATCTAGTGCTATTTTGGTATAGCCTAAAGAAATCATTGATATGCTAGCTGAAGTAATGTAGTATAAACTATGACTTTGATTTAAACATGTCCCTTTGTTAAAATGTCATATTTATTGTACACGCAGAATGACAGTAAAGTAAACCCTGAAGCTTACACATTTGTTAGTTATAATATGCAACTGTTCAAATTGTTTTCAAATACACCATTTCATATAATGCAATCATTTATGTACACATATCCATGAACAATATTTTCTCTATAAATTTCCAAATGTATTAAAGCAAGATTTCAAAATCATTAATGGATCGTATGAGTTCAGAGAAGGAACTGGGTTGATGTTTGCAACTCTTTAGATCAATCATTTCCTTCCACAGGAAGTTGCCAGAGAGGCCAGAGTCTCATTCTGATGTGATCAGACACTGCAGTACAGACACTGTATTTAGCACCCTGTACAAAGCACCCTGTTTTGTTTACTTATTCATTACTCTTGTGATATTTATTGGATTTTGCAAACATGACAGCAAATATGAGTTGTAATGATACATCCTGGAAATTCATGGTGTTATAATGACAATGTTTTTGTGTTTAATACATTAGTAAAATTGTAAAAGGTCAACAAGGTCATTGGTTTGTTTTATTAAAATATTAAAATAGCACTAGCAATCTTGAATGTAATATAAGCAATGCATTTTATTTCCATCTTTCCAGACATTGTCACAGACATTATACTGTCCATTGCCCACCTCTTGGCTGTTGTAGTGCGTTTATCCTTTTGATTTGAAAAAGTTTTGGTCTCCTTAGTTGTTGCATTTTATGTTTTCTTCTATAAAAGACTCTCCCCCGTGGAGACCCACATGCATGCAGACTGAACATATTTTAGGGTAACAGCAGTTGGCTGTATATTAAAGGCAGCCTGTGATACAAGCATGACCCAGCAGTCTCAAAGCCCATTAAAATGCTTTATTAACCCGAAAACTTGGTCCATGTAGGAACACTGCTTTGATGGCTTCAAAATACATAATGTTCCTTCAAGCATATATCTAACAAGTGTCTAATTTGTAAATTAATGTTGAATAGCACAGTAAAGTTAAATAATATGGTTACATTTTATTAAAATTGGCCACTTTAAGCACTGGACTACTGGAGCACTGTAGTAACTTTGCAAGTACATTCCAACTAGCTCTTATTCATTTGAAACTACATTCCAGCTAGCTCTCATTAGAATATTGGCAAACTGTAGATCTATGGTTAATAGAACGAGTTGATGTGTACTTACAGTATATTGTTAGTAGAATGGGACCACCAAAGAAAGTGTTAGTAGATATTAAGCAGACAGTCTTCTAATGAGTGGTGGTTGATATGTAGTTGCAAATTTACTATAGCTAAAATGGTAGTGCATCACATTTCTGCATGTCAGTATATACAATTCACTTATTCATAAATTGACGAAAAATGTAATTATGTTTAATTTAATTTAAGTTCATTAACTAAATCTGATATGTGAGCCCTACATAATGTGATTTAACTGAGATGACCTGATTATAAGTCATTTAAGGGGCACACATTTTCTTATCTTTTAAAAATGTGAGCACAAAGACAATGAGCCACTAATAGTGCTCAGTCCAGAAAACTGCCATCTGACTGTATCTGCCAGACCACAGCAATGTTTCAAGAAATAAAGTACAAAACAGAGCTATCAAAAGCCTGAATAATAGTCAAACCAACAAAAACAAGACCCTTTCAAACTCACCAGGGGAACTTCCAGATATGGTTTGAAGGAATCAGACACAATACTATTGCATACCTTATATGGAAGATTACAGCAGCTGCTTTCAAGTCTTGTGATGAGAGAGTTACTATATGGCTCAGGGATGCAGAAAGTGCTGAGAGTGCTTTCACAGAATTATACATACAACAATGAGTGTAATAAACAAATCAATGCTCTTTAATTTTGTAGCATTTCAGTGTAATGTCAAAACATATTCTTTACCTTCATTATCAAAAAGTTTGATCTGTGTTGTTTATAAAGTGGCTTACTCTCCCTCAAAGTCACATGTTATTATATCATTGTATGTGAGCAGAGAAAATGATATACAAGAATGAAATCACTAACAGCAACTACTGTCCCTTAATAGAAGACAGATCAATTGTGCTCTACAGACTTATCAAGCCCTATCCGGTAACTCATCATTTCTATAAAGTACAATTTCCATTTTGAACATCAAAATGAATGAATGAATTAAAGACACATTGTTACTGCAAGCACAGTAATGGTAGTGTGAATGCAATGTTGATTCACTTTATCACAATATCCTATACATTTGTTATATTCGTTGTTAACATGTTTGGTTTACAGCAAATGTTTTAGATATATTATTTGGATATCATGCACAGACAAATGGAACTCCATGTCTCCATGCAGCAAACTGCATGTAATTATTGCGGTGCTGTTGAGCGGTAATGAGAGAATGGAAGCTTCCAGAAGTGCAGTTTGTGCTCTCCAGATGCTATAAATGATTAATACGCTGCACCGCTTTGGATAGAAGCCACAGACTATATGACTTAAATTAAATGGTTAGTGCTAGTAAAATGTTTACAGCCCTTCATATGGTAAAAAGGATTTTTTCATCCTTTTTTCTTCCCTGTTTTCTTTTCAGTATAAATAATGTGTTGCATCATGAACAGGAGGCACTTTTTGTGTATGTTTAAGAGCTGGCATAGAAACGTGGCTTGTCACAATAAACGCTTGTTGATTAACCAGTGTCCTACAGTGTTTGGGGTGGGACTAAAGGTCCTTGCACAGAGAGTCAAAAATTTTCGTATGCTTTTTATTTATTCATTTATTTTTTCATATTCATCATCCTTTCCTATCAACATGCTTGTTAGCTTTGCGAAAATGCAGATAATTAAACCTGATCCAAATGTTTTTATGACGTATGAAAGTTTCGGAGGCAGTGTGTAAACGTGATTGACACAACGTGATCAGCGTATTTATTGTTAAACATGAAAAAAATTCTGAGGAAATTTTGTGCAGTGACCTTAACTGTTTTGTCTGAACAATGAGAAATTAATGTTTGTAGAATCATCTGGAATGTAAACACATGACAATTTCAAAAATGTTCAAAGCCATATAAAATATCCATATGCACAAAAAGTGAATAACACTTAATGAGCCTACAACAGACATAGCTTTAAGTAACTTAGTTTGCAAGTACGTCAAAGTACTTGTTTACTGACCTTAACCCTAAACAGTCTACTAATACTCTAATGTGAATTAGCTGACGTGTTGTTACAAATGAATGAGTTAGTTGCAAAGTTATTTATAATTTGTAGAATATTTAAACTGGGCTATTAAAATAATGTGTAACCACATAAATATTGGTTGAAGTCCATAAAATGTAGGATCTAATCGAATTATATTTTTGCCAGGGCTCTGTTATCCGAGCAGTCTTGCTGTTATAAATTATAAGGCTGATGAAGTAGGCATGCTGCATTATTTAATATTATCTATATTCTGTCTTTGCAAGTAAAAAAAAAATAAAATAAAAAAAATACACATTGTTCTATTTTTTTTTTTTTTTAATTGTTAATAGTAGTAGTAGAAGTATTTAATTCTGTTCCATATTCTGTGTGTTGTGTTTTGGTTTTGCCTTTGTGACCTAGTTCTGTTTGATTAGTTATTCTGTTCAGGTGTGTCTTGTTAATTATCCTTGATTACCTTCCCCTTATAAGTTGCTCTCTGTCCCTCAGTTTTCATCCATTCTCGTTGGTTCAGTGTTGTGTGTAAATTTATCTTCAATATTGTGTATATTAAATGTCTTAAACTGTCGTGTCTCCTTGTGCTTTGGATTACACGCAACCGTAACAGAAGAACGGACCGAAACTGTTTGTGCGGCATTTTTTCTTTTTTCCCTCCCGGGTTTTTTTTTCCCAAATGGACCTTCCCCCTGTCAAAATCCTTTGCCTAGAGCAGGGAGAGCGCTCGCTGGAGGCTCACACTTTGGTCATTTTGGAGCTCGTGTGCCTGACAGACAATCCAGACTGCTCGCTCTGTGTGTTCTACTACAGAGGATTGAGTGAGCAGTCAGAGGCATGCGTCCCAGCGGCCGGTCCTAGAGAGAATTTTGCCGCCTTTGTGGAATGGGTGTTGATCAATAACAACTCGGCGTATACCATCAGAACTGCAGAAAAGGAATTCGTTGTCAACCCCATTCCACCACTACCAGAGACCAGCCCACCATCAGCAACAGATTTGACAGAATTCTTGCCTGAGGCCACCGTAGACGGAGAGAATCAGCCGAGCGCGACACAAGAGCCTGCACTGAACCCCGTGACAGAGCCGATCATCGTCGCAGAGCCTGACCCTCATGAAATGTCTGACCAGGTGTGTCAGCCGGCAACATTGTCTGTCCTCGAGGGAGTATTGGTGGAGATTGAGGGCTTGGAGGAAAGCTTAAATTAGACTCTGGGCATTATGAGGAACTTTTAGGCCTATTTGAAGAGGACTTAATTGACTAGTTTGGAAAGGTGCTACCCAGTCCTGAATCTCCTGTGTCTCCGCTGGTCCCAGCCAGCTGTGGTAATCCTGTGCTCCCTCCTAGCCTCCCTCTCCCGCCTCCACTAATGCCAGTCAGTTCCTCAGCCCCATCTCCACTGGATCCTGTCAGGCCCTCCGCTCACCCTCAATTAGCGCCATTGGGGCAATGATCCACCAAAAGGCACCCAATCTCCAGCTCCACTCAGGCGTGAGGATCCCCTGTCTCCACCTCCAGCCATTGAGCCCTGGGCTCCACCTCGGCCCTTAGACTCATCAGCTCCGCCTTGGCTCCTAGCTCCCTCATCTCCACCGTGGTCTGTCGTCCCACTAGCTCCACCGGTCTTCCTTGTCCCTCCGGCTCCGTCTTGGTCAGTTGTCGACCATCCGCCGCCTCAGGACTCCACTCCTCTGGCTTCGCCTCGTTGCTCCGTGCCTCTGGCTCTGTCAGGCTCCTCCTTCCCTCTGGCTCCACCGTCGTCCTCAGTCGCTCCGCTGTGGTCCTCCGGATCCCCACCTCTGCCTCGGTCGCCTGAACCTTCAGCTCTGCCTTGACTCTCTGGATACTCAGTGTCACCCTGCTCGGCTCCTTCTCCATCTCCGTCAGTTGGCCCCCTGGAATCGTCAGCCCTTTCTCCACCATGGCTCCTCCTTCCGTCGACTCCACCCTGGGGCCTCGTCATGGCTGGTCTCTGGGTCACCATCTGGCTCCTCCTGCTCCAGGCTCCTCCCTGGCTCCTCCCACCTTCTACTCCCCCATGGACTCTGATCTTTGTTGTTTTTGGTAGCGACGTCCCCTCTCCTGCTCAATGCCCTCCTCCAGAGCCCCCACCCTCCCTTCCCGGTGTTGATGTTGTTATTGTGGTTTTTGTTAGGATGTTATGGCGTGAGGACGCGCCTTCCGGAAGGGGGGCGTAATGTTACGTATTCTGTGTGTTGTGTGTTGGTTTTGCCTTTGTGATCTAGTTCTGTGTGATGAGCTATTCTGTTCAGGTGTGTCTTGTTAATCATCCTTGACTACCTTCCCCTTTATAAGTTGCTCTCTGTCCTTCAGTTTTCGTCTGTTCTCGTTGGTTCAATGTTGTGTTATGTTATCTTCAGTATTGTGTATATTAAATGTCTTAAACTGCACTGTTGTGTCTCCTCGTGCTTTGGATTACATGCAACTGTAACAAATTCTTTATTTATTCCTTAAATATTTATTTATTTAACTTAATTATTATTTAGGTGTTACTATAGGGCCTTTTGCTATTTCATAGTAACCGAACTAACCGTGGGACTACCCACTTTTTGGCGTGTTCACACCGCAGGAACTAGGAAAGATTTAATTCCAGGAAACTACATTTGAAGGAGCTAAATTAGCTCCAGGAACTATCGGTGACATAAGTGTAAGCTCATTGGCTAAACCCGTATGAAAACGCCCTTACCCGCCATAATTTAAAATGCTGTGTAAACATATACTGTATAGATATTTTATCAACTTATTTCTTTTATAAACGGCATTTACCCATAGACTTCGTCTACAGCATTCTTCTGTTTCCCTTGTTAAATGGCATGCACAAATGACGTCGCTATCGACCGGCTTACATACCTACTGTCAGTGCGAATGCAACCCTTTAAATGGTACAGGAAAAAAGTTTGCGCAAAATCGTCCCAGTACTTTAGCACTGTACTTTTAGCCATGGAACTAAAGCGGTGCGAAAGGCTCTTATGTGAAATAGATTTGACAGATATAACTAACAAAAGATTGTTTACACTTTAAATAGTTTAAGACATACACGTTAAATGAACCAAAGAACCAAGCAAATTAAGAAACTATTTGGAAAACAAAAATGCAGAAAACAAGAATTAAAAAAAAACAAAAAAAACAAGGGAATAAATTGCCCCTCTTTTCTTGCCCCCATCAAAGTGTCTCTGATTATAGGGCAGAGTATATAACTGCAGTAACCCGCGGGGTTTAGGTGCAAGTTAGTATAGAGTGGCTGTTGAGCGGCAGTTGTGCAGCAGTCATGAGAGCAGGTGTACTCTAACTAGACCTCCTCCACACATTGAATGATCTCTTTGTTTCTCCTGCCTCCCCTCCACTTCTCTCTCAGTGAGTCAGCCAAGAAGGTGTGCATTACCGGCACATCCCATCAAAACAGCTATTTTACTCTTGAGAACAGAAGAGTATAGGTGTTACAGACATAGACACACACATACACACACTATATAGGCCACCGTCACTCAACATCAGAACATTCTCTGGTCTGAATGTGATGATGTGGCAAATCAAACTCAAACAGGACAAATCTGACACGTCTCCATAAAGTATATCTGGACTGCATTTTGACTTGTAAGAAAAAAAAAATCCATGCACTGTTAACCGAATGTCAGTCGGTTACTGGGTTTCAGTAACCAGACAGGATCCGAGAAATGATGCACTGCAGGCTAGACATCCTGTCATCTAGCACTAAAAATCTACTCTGTAGTCTGTATATATCATAGACACTCACCACCACAGATATATTCTAAGGTTCAACCGGCACAAAGAGTGTGCAGTGGATCACAGAGGATGTGCACTCTGGTTTATTTGTTAGGAATGTACAGAGGTGTTTTCTATGTGTAACTCACTTCCTCCCAGTTGCTTTGAAAGACATCTCATGGTTTCAATATATGCTTGGTTTAGTGTTTTTCTTGCTTTGGCTTAACCTCATTCATGTTCTAGAAATTATGTACAACTGTCCTGTAGACCACATTAAAGGAATCCCGATATACATTTACTTTTACTTCCAAAAGTAAGTCCAATTATAATGAAAGACCACATGATTTCACACCAATAACTACACAATTTACATTTATCAAAGATTTATAAACCTCAAGCACTACCTACACAGACACAGATCAATGCCTGTGTCAAATGCCACATCACTTTGGCCCAACCGCTGGCACATGTTAGTGAATGGAAAAATACTATGACGGGATCACTTAGAATAACTAGTTGTGTTCTTAGTTGTGGAAAAACATCATCTGCATTTCTTCAAAAGGATTCTAACATTTGTGAAGTGCCAGCAAGTGAATTGTGTCAGCACAGCATGATTAATTGTCACAAGCTTTGCAAACACGTTTTTAGTAATGTACGTTGATGAATATTGACGATGAATGTTATAAAAATCATAATGGCACAATACAAAAGTAGCCATGTTAATTCTAAAGCTTGGTCTCCACTACATAAAGACTTTACAATCTCCCTGTTTCCTGCAGATTCTGCATGTGCCTGCTTGTGGATTGTTTAGAACTGCCTCATTCTAGCCCTGTTGCTCTGCATTACGCTGATTCATAGAACACATCTAGAACATGAACAAGGTTAGAACAACCCATGCTGAAATTTGCCACTTAAATGGCCTTTTGCACTGCAGGAATCATTTTGTATATGCAAACTAAATGTGGAACTACCCATTTTTTGGCGTGTTCGCACCGCAGGAACTCAGAACGATTTTAGTTCCAGGTACTCCATTTGGAGGAACTAAATTAACTCCTACAAAGGCTCTACAAAAGTTCTAGGAGCTATCAGTTACGGAAGTGTAAGCTGATTGGCTAAACATGTATGAAAACTCGCCATGATTTAAAACACTGTGTAAACATATACTGTGTAAGCATTCTATCAACTTATTTCTTTAATAAATGGCATTTATCTGAAGACTTTGTCTACAGCATTTTCTGCTTCTATCAGCCTCAATGACACGTAGCACTGCCAGTTGACATTGGAGATTCTTAGTCCTCCTTGTCATTATTTTAAATGCTGCGCACAAATGTCAACAAGCTTACTGTATATCTTTATGTTACAAATAGTTGGCGCAAAATACTTTAGTACTGTACTTTTAGTTCTAGAACTAAAGCGGTGCAATATGCCCAGATTGCTTGGGGGCTAGAAAGTGCAACTATTTACTAACAAGTTTGAGGAATGCACTTTTTCATATTCTTATTTTACTTGTATATTATCCTTTTTTACCCCTTATATGTATGTATATATTTATTTATGTATCTATGTTTTTCGAATGAGCTTTAAGAAAGCTCAAAGTCTCATATTGTGTCCTTTCCTTGTAGCTGCATGGATCTTGCTTGCTGTTATTGACCACTCTGGGATAATAACACTACTGCCTTGCACAGCACCTCAACCCTCAGTAAAACCCCTTCTCTCCTTTCCTTTAATTTTATGGCCCTTTAACTGAATTTAAAAGCAATTAGTGCTTTATTCCTTGGTCAGTAGATGGAGAGATGACACACCTGTGGGCAACTTTTTAATTTGCTGATGTGCTGACTGTTTATCGCAGTGGGAGACTTTGATATACTGAGCTGAAGCAAATCCTGTTAATAACAATCACAGAAGAACATCCCCCAGTGACCACCTCTGTTTTAATCTGTGCTTTAACAGAAGAACATTGCGAAAGCTCTGTAACAAATTATTAGTGGTGACGTCTGCATACAGACAAAGCCCTCTTTCCCATGTAGGTGGGGGAGGGCAAAGCAATACGAGGTTAGGAGAGTGAACAAGATGCAAGAGACTGGATAGTTTAATTAAACATGTCTAAAGCTCACCATTTGTTGGAAGAGGAATTTAAGACCTATCCTGACCCTGATTATTCCAAAGGCCACAACTTATTGCTCAGAGTTTGACATTTCCTAGTAATTGTTTACCCAAAAGTAAAAAATTCTACCATCATATACTCACTTTGTGTCATGTTGTCCCAAGCTCTAAATATGATACAAAGCCCTATAAAAGTGGTCAACAATACATGACACAGTGGTTACTGGACATGTTGTGACAAGCTTGTGAAGGCAATACGATTTCAACACTATAGACTTTGTCTTATTCTTCCCTCTCCTTCCCTGATAATATCCCACCACACTCCACTGTATTCATCTAACAAAGAGGAAAGAGTCCAAAACTGGCTTCGGTTTACAGTTCCTTTTGTTATTGCTTTGGTTAAAGTAATAGGCTTCAATGCTTTAGGGTGTTATCTAGTAAGTCTTATGTTCAAGTTCACTATAATTAAGACATGTCCGGCAGGGTTTACATGTACACGCTTGACTCTCTCAGCCTTAGGGGAATGAATTTATGTGTTATCCTGTGGGTGGAGGCCTGACCCTGTATGGTCTCTGACCTCTCAGTATATGTCAGCTCCAGTTTCCCTGCTGATCTTTTTGCAAGCCGACCTGAGGAGTGTAGAGCCACTTTCATTTCATGTAATGAATCGAGACCAAAAAGGTGACAAATAGCTTGTGCTTGGATAATATAACAATCTATAAAAATATGTTTCTCGCATGGGTTATGTGAGTGTCATGTGCCTGTCTCATTGTGCTTTGTATACTGACCCTCTCTACATATATTGTGGAATATTATTAAAATAAATAAGGTTAAAAATCGGTAAATTGATGTTAGCAGTTGATGCATGCAGTAACTGTGATAAAATGAAATTCAAAGCTTCATACCCTGTTTGAATGAGACTTCATTGAAATGCTTCATAGGTTTTTATACTGAGCATCAGACTTATGTAGAGGAACATTTGATTTCACTGTCCTAAACAAGACAAAGACAATAGTTAGAGATTCCCCTCTGTAAGCTCTCTGAGGCTTTGCTGTCAACATGCACACCTGAGTAAGGACACCTAAAGGTATAATCAAGTTGTTTTTTTTTTGTTTTTTTTTGTGAACATGGCTCACCTGTTCTGTAAAGAAACAGGTCACCTTTTGATTATTATTATATTTTTTTTTACAAATTGGGTGTTGAATGCAGGTGTTTGCAACTAAATGAATACTACCACCTGAAAAGTGTTTTGCATTTTACAGGATTATTTCTCCTGGATAGTCTTGTCTGTGACATGTTGTAAACATGTATTTTTAACTAACTGGTCTCATGGCATAAACGTAGCTAAGTGCACTTTTTAGCGAGAAATGAAATATGTACCAATAGGTACATATCACTGCAGTTTCCAAAAGAAATGAACACTAGAGGCAGTAGAGCTGTGACACCTTTTATTCCTTTTTACACAAATTTACAAATTCTGAGTTTCAATTAATAAAGCGTAATTTTCACACAATTACTTGAAGAATATCATGTGACTTCAAAGCATGTTTTGGAATGTTTCGGATGTTTTGAATGAGTCTGACATTGTGGTGTATCAGAGGTAAGAAATTATATAAATACTGTTCAGTTTCTTGCACAGACTGATCGTTTCATGTCACTTACATTTTGGATGCCCTAAGGGTAAGCAGATAAACGTCAAATTTTTATTTTTGGGTGAACTATTCCTTTAAAGAAAATACCAACATTCTTCCATTAGCTGATTATTTGCCCCATTCACCTGACTTTAGCAAATAACCTCCATCTCTTTATGTGTGCTCAACAAACAATTTATCATTATTGCATGCCTGCAGTCAAAATTAATTTTCTAGCTCACATTTTTCTCTCTGAAACCTTTTTACATTTGGACTAAAACTATAGATGCTTATTATAAACTGTGATTTTGCCAAGTAGGACATGTTTGGTCAGTCTTGTCCTAAGCCCAACCGTAACTATTAACTTTACCTAAAATCAGAAAGAAAATTATAGCTGTTGTAAGAAGCCCATAGACCTTCCTCTAAGATCTGATTGGCTGATAGAAACATTGTTCCAGAACCAGCAAGGAAGTGGCTGCATATCACAGTTTTTAAATTGTATTCCTTTTTAACATCTTTTGCTTTATTTTCCATCTTACCACGTGTCTCCAGCCCATAGCGTGTCAGTGGTGGTATGGCACATGGCCGGGATGCATTTTCAGTCTGTTAATGAGTCTAACAGCTTTCTGAAGTGAGACCAGGACACAACAGGAAAAACCCTGGCTGTCACCACCACTGCCTTCTCTGGCAAGAGCAAAAAGGAAATAAATTCATGTAGCGATTACTTTTCATGGTCCTCAGAAGTACCGTTGCCTCTTTGGGGTTGGGGGGATGGAGTGGGCCGACTGAATCCAAAACATGGCAGGCATATGCATACTGAGTTATTTTTCTTTAAAACAAAGTTCTTCAGGGATGGCATATTTTATAGGAATGAGTTAGCATTCAGCTCTTCTGGTTTCAGATTTTTGGTTTTCTGGTTTTATGTTTGTTTTTTATTTTATTTTTCTCGCTAAAAGCTAAATGGGCTTACACATGTTGTTTGAAACATTAAACGTAATCAACCATAACAGGGTAAACTCATCTACTTACTAGTCTGCTTTTACATACTCATTTTGTTTATAATCACACTCCTGCAAACTATTCTAAGTTCACGATCAAGTTTTGCAGATGTATTTCTACATTACATCTGGAATAATTCACAACAAACTTAATTACATGCAGTGTTTTTCCCCAAAGAATGGTAGTGCAGGCCATTAACACATAATTATGTTTTTAAATATGGCTGCATGTACCTAATACAAGTTTTGGCCAGTGTTTCAACTGACAATGTTTAATACTAGCCAGTGTAACAGTACAGTATGCTTAATGTCAAATGACCTAATGCCTTTGTTTTATTTTTTTACATTTTTAAACAGACTGAACAGAAAGAAACTCAAAAAGAGACTACATTCTACACACTATTTTTATTTATTTGCTTATTTAATTATTTCAGGGTCAATCACATATAACACAGCAATAACCTTCCCTTCCTCTCTGACATAATGGCACATTTCATTATCGAAAAACAAGTGGAAATGTCTTCACAATTTATTGAGTTAACTATGATAATATGATTTGAACGCTACTCTGGGAGGAGATTGCAGGGGTGACAAGGCCAGCAGTCAGAGTTCCCTTGTTTTTGAACAGTCAGGGCTTTTGTTTGTCATGTGTAGGTGTTTTGGACAGGCCCATATGGCTCGGTTCTGTAATTGTGGCCAGGAATGCTGGCTGGTTTACGGTGCATATCTCAGACCACTGGAGATCATTGTTCAAGTTAGCCGGAGGATTCAGGTTCCTTGGCTGCTCCGAAAACATGCCTGGCATTGTGACACTGAAACTTGGTGTCTTAATTTGCTTAACCACACAAGAAAACACCCACAGAGACTTTCCACTTCACTTATCAGTCAGTGGATTAAAGCTTTTTATTTTTTTTCATTTTTTTTTTTAAGAAAGAGTAGAGTCCTACTTGTGAGTGGGGGATTACATATATACATAACCATAACAATAGCATGCACCTGTCTTCAATTTTTAAACCATTTCAAACTCAAACCAAATCAATGTGAAATAATTTTTATTTTTTTAATTTTTTTAACTAGGAATTTTAGGAGAAACATTAAAAGCTTAACTGAGAAATGTATTAATACAGTCCCATGATCAATAAAAGAAAATCTCCCTCCCTTCAGAAGGTTCATATCATAATGAGTGAAAACTGGTAAAACATCCTTGCAACACATCGATTTGTAACCTTGTTTCAGTTTCTTACTCAGAAATGCATCACACGTATTAAGCCATTCTTAGAAAAAAAAAAAGTCAGCTTTTTTTTTTTTTTTTTTTTGCTTATCTCCAAAAGGATTTAAGATTATCCATACTGTAACAAGGCTTCTGAAGTGACTGGCTTTTGGATGAGGCAAAATGATTCTTGCAAAGTTGACACATAGACACATAGACAAATAGATCATGTAAATGAGGGCACTCTATACTACTTATGTATTTTATTAAATTATGTATATATGTATGTATTTAAATAAATAAATAAATAAATATATATATATATATATAAACCCCATATTTAAACACATGTAAATAATGTGGCATACACTGACAATGGCCTCAGACGACTCTGGATTTCGGAGAAATTTTGACCATTTTAACGGACATCCGGCCACCCGCCCAGGCACGAGGCGCATTTTCCTTCTTATCTGATCATAAACACATCCTCCACTAACAGATCACTCAGATTAGTCGTCTTTCTTTCTAACCAACTAATTTTCTTGTTTTTTTTTCACTACTAAGTCTTCTAACAAAAGACTAAAACACACTAAAAAATCTTGTCCCATGCTTCACAAATATAGCTTTAAACTTAAATTGAAAACAGTTGTTTGCTTTTAAAAGTAAATGTTACAAAGCAGCCAATTGTAACATATAACGTTACCTAAGGTTAATATTTGGTCATTTTTACCAAGTTTCCTTTAGAAGAGCATAAGACACTTGTGACATTGTTAATATAAATGTGTGCTGATTTATTTTTTTTAATATATTGTATTTTTTTTTTCAGATCATGGAGATTATTCATATTCTTATTAAATGTATAACTGAGAATACTCTCTTTGAAGAATAAAATAACAAACTCTGAGCAAAAGATTTTACTCCTCAGCAAGCCGCTATATTCCAATGCTTTTGTTTTTGTCATGTTGTGATTCTACTCTGTCTGTCTCTGTCACAGTCTCACGGATGCCTTATTGTTTGACATGATGTCCAAACAGAGAATGGTTGAAAAAGCCATGTCTATACTAGACTTAACCAGATGGAGGCCCTTACACCACTGCCATTCTGTGGCCTTTATGGGGCCCCAGATTGCACAAACAGGATTGGCAGATGCAAACATACATTCACTCACCCCAACCAAGATGGAAAGATAGATAGAGAATGAACTCAGAGGGAAAGGGTTCGAGCGCACTGCACAAATGCCCACTGCACTAATCTGCTGGAATGTCTGGAGAAGGCCCTTGGGGAAAGCAGCTGTTCTCTGGTTCTTCGTAGAGAAATGGGGGAGGGAGATTCCTCATAATGTATGGTGCAGGTGTCCTGAATTTTTAAAATGGGAATTTCCATAGCAAACCACAAGAATTCAGCTGGAGTCCACTTGAATTCACCAGATTCTACATCATGGATGTATTTCTGTTACAAAAGGAAATGTGTCACATTTTGAATTCATGCTTAATTGAACAACTCCTAATCAGAGTTTACATTACGTTCATACATTCTAGCATTTAAAAGTGTCTTATAGTGCATTTAAAATATTGGTTTTATCAGTACCGTAGCACTGTTAGCAGTAATAATAATCTGTTATTTTGGTAACACTTTATTTTAGGGTCTCTTAACTAGTTGCTTATTAGCATGCATAATACTAGAATATTAGCAATTCATTAGTAGTAATTAATCACATATTAATGTCTTATCCTACATCCCAAGTCCTACCCAATACCTAAACTTAACAACTACCTTTTACTACTTTTTAACAACTAACTATTAATCAGCATAAATTAGGAATTTATTGAGGGAAAAGTCATAATTAATAGTGAATAAGTGTTCTCTATTCTAAAGTGTTACCATATATATATATATATATATATATATATATATATATATACTGAATATTATTAAACTATACATCAGTTATGTGTCATTTAGGTGCCACTTTTAGATATTATTATTTTTTATTTTATATATACGCCCACACATACATACACACACATCACAACTAATTAAATGATTTTTAAATTAAACGTAATTTATTAAATCGTTAATATGATCAAAGACCAGAACTTTTTTAGACTCATTTATTTAATAAAAATACAAGATATTTTAATACAACACAACTGTAAATCTTTAGCTAGCATACAAAAGAGGGCTGTCTCAGTCACTGTTATTTGTAGACACTCTCAGGCCAAATAATGAATGTAATAATTACATGTGGATGAAAACTGTAAATCATTTAATGACCCAACACAGGGGGTTATTTTTAAAGGATGATTCATCACTGTTCTCTCGGGGTGTGCGAGGAAAGGTTAAAGGATGTCTCATTATGTGGAGTGTGTGTGTGTATGAGCACTCAAATTTGTGTATTATTGTTCAAATAAACCTAAATATGAACATAAACATCAAATTGCAATAACTAAATTTTACTTTGGTATACAAACTTGTAAGCCCAAATTGACCTTGACAACATTTATTTATTCATTCATTCCAGATTTACTTGTCAAGTGTTCAGATTATGAATGGCTGATGTTATGCAGAAAAACAGGGCAAATGATCCAAAAATACAATGACACATTAATGCTTTCAAAATGCTTTAATATATCTGGTTTGATCGAGAATTAACCTTGACTACAGATGCACAGCTTACTAAATAGACATTGTGGTGAGAATCTCCTGGAAAGCGAATGAGAAAGCAGATGATTACAAACTGCAGTCATTGCTGGATAGCAAACAGCTAGTCATCTTTATAGCATTCAAATACACACAATTCCTGCACACAAAACCACTATAAGTTTATCAGTGAAACATATCTGAATTACTGACATTACAGATCCACTTGTGTAGGCATGCCATGACTGAATCAAAGGTGTGCTTTCTTGTGGTAAATGAAAACTGCTCTACTTCGGTTCTCCCTAAATATATTTTCATCTAGCATTGCTTCATCAACATTGCAGATAGCTATAGTCTGATTTTGAATATATACAGTAAATTATTGCAGGGTTACCAAGATGTTGATTTGCAAGCCACTGACAAAGAAAAACACAAGAAACAGAATAGTAATGCAGAATATGTGTTGCATCGTACTTTTTAATTTATAAATTGATTTAAAACTAAATCACTATATTATTCAAACCCAGATTTTGTTTAAATAAATGCAAAGTTCTTTCAAACAAACCAACTGATACATACACACATACAGTAAATACATACATTATACATACTTACTTACTTACGTGTATGCTATAGACTGCTGGAACATAGAGGTTTTTGTGAAGAAGAGAAATAATTTGATACTTGCTGAGAAATTCCTTAAATCATAATTCTCCCTTGTGCACTTTCAAACTTGCAACCTTAAGACACTTTTTATTTTTTATATAAATAATAGCCTCATTTATAAAACAAAAACAGAAATAATTTAATGTAAATCTGTTAAAATGTGTTGTATACCTTGATCTAAATTGCTGTATTCAGTCCAATGTGGCCATTTAGTTAAGAATGAGTTCATGAATAATTTACACTGGAATTCGTTCTGCATGAGTGTTTCAAACAGGAGAAATTTGATGTATCAGAATATATTTTCTTATTTTTAAATGTAATAAATCTTGCAAACTCAAAAGTGCAATTAAAACTGTTCTAACTGTGGTCTGTAACCTCTTCTGAGCAAAAACCTTTTGACTCGGTGGCCTCAAATGTTTTGTGTCTGTTGATGGCTTTCTCATGGTTGTGTCATATTGATGGTTTACTGCTGCTTGTTTTCAGACGTGTTAAAAGAGCACAAGCTAAGGTCATGGTCACAGTTTTGAATCGTGCTGTTATATCTAGTCAGTGCGCTTTTAATATGGGTGAACAACCAAAACCTCCCAAAATGGATGACGATAATAGCATAAAATACCCAGCATAATTCCGGCCCTCTGGTTTTGGCCCTGCTGTAGTCTCCCAGGTTGCCCAGGCAGTGGATGATAAATGGATTAATGTAATTACTCACAGCACTGCCCACATTCTGGAAGCCGGGTGAAAATTGAGATTCCACAAGGGCCCTTTTGCTTATCTGAGTGTAGGAACATCCGACTTGGCTCCTCTGTAAACTCTAAGGGAAGATCTTTGATTCATAATGGCATGTTTTTTGTCACAAGGTGGTCTTACATTTCCAATTTTAACTGGTGTCAAGTGAATTATAGTAGATGTTTAGAGAAGAACTGAGGGTCTGGAAGAATTTTAGGGCACCTTTGGGAATAACTCAATAAATGAAACAGTTTTAAACCTTTTCAGTTGGAACATTATAACAATTTATGGTTAACTCAGTTGTAAAACAAGATTCATAGTGTAAGAAGATATGTATGTCTAAATATTCAGGCTTATTTCCAGAATATAATTATCACTGAGCAAGAAAATGAGCTATTAATATAGGCATAAAGACTATAAGGTAATTAAATGATTTGTAAAACTTAATATAATTGGGAGATTAAAAGAAAATAGCAATTTCAGCTAATTTATTCCGGTTGAAAGTATTAAATTATGGCATCTATTTGAAGAAGAAAAAAAAAACACCTCTGGTTTGGATGACTTGACATGATACTTCACATGCAATATGCTGCAAAACATGTTTTTACAAAACCAGAGCAGTTCATGCGACCGCAACTGAGCGTCTTTTTTTCTCTGTTTCTGTCATATATGATCATGGAGATAGTGGAGATCCGTTTGAACATCACATCCTCTTCACTGTGCATGCAAGAATAGTTTCAGGCTCAGTCACGAGTGTCACGTCCTCACTTACGTCCTTTTTTTCCAACTTCCTCTACTAGATTGCTGCTCTCTCATTTAAAATGATCACATATACATTCACACAGGTCAACCCACATCACACATATAGGTCAGAACAGAAGCCATGCAGATTTAGATCACAGGATTTCAGAAATTGTGTCATTCATAACCATCTTTCTTTTTTTTTGCTTTTCATTTTGATTATTCTCATTATTCTCATTATGCTCAACACTGAGTCCCAGTTTTATTTAATACAATTTACATTTTTATAGAAACTGTAATGTTCTGAAATATAAACAGTGCCCTGCACTAATATTGGCACCCTTAGGAAAATATGATCAATATTTATTTATATATTATTTATATTTTTCTCAAATGCATATTGGTCACAATAATTGCCACCCTTAGAAATTCTTATGAGTGAAATATCTTTGAAGTATATTTATATGTATTTATTTAATTATTTTAGCACACCAGGGTGACAAGAAACATGAAAATGCCCAGCCAAAATGCCCCTTCCACAGGATTATAAATATGCAAACCTACCAGATGTGTTTAGTACAGACAGGAATAAAAACGTACCCCACAGTTAACTATCCTGCTGGATTTTTAATGTCGTGGGCCTCTTTATCTGTTGGAGGTCTGGGACATCTTGTTCACATTCATAGGAACATGGATTCTATCAAATATCAACAGATACATAAAAATCTAAACCTGAATGGCTGTCTTAGAAATCTAAGTCAGGTTTAAACTGATGAAAAAAGCAACAACATAGAGCTGTGAATCTGAAGGATCTGTAGAGATTCTGTTTAAAGGAATGGTCTCTAATCTCTTATGAGGTGATCTCCAAACTCTTCAGCCATTTTAGGACACAATTCAGACCTGTTATCTTGGGAAAATAACATATAATAATAACTGACCAATAAAGAAAGCATTTATTTCACAATGATACCCCCTTTTATTTCAATGATAGGGTAGGATTTTGTGATTTTTTTTTTAAATGAAAGATCAAAATGATAAATGATGCAGATTATTTTCACAGCCGTCTTTGTTCATATGTACCAAGGGTGCCAGTAGTGCACTGTATATACTGTATAAATGATGTACTACAAGTGATGATGTAAACCCTTTTTATGAGGTTGAGTGTGCATTTGCATTAAAGTAATAGAAATTGTAAGAGTAATAATCCAGTCTCAAGGTTTCATTTATTTATTTACTTATTTAGTTATTTATTTATTATTTTTATGGTTTTATTATCTTTGTTTTCCAAAAAGTGGAACCAGAAAACAACCAAACAGCATGAGTTTACTTACAGATTAGTCAGAGTCAGTTTGAGCAATGCAGTTAGCCAAATAACACATATAGATTTATCTGTCCACTGAACAGTTATTTTGAAGGAAATCAATATTTGTCTGAAGATCTGAAATCTGAGCTCTGTTTATTTATGATGAGAAATGAGGTTAAAGTTCAAAGTAAACCTTTCGATCAATATGAGTTGTAGCTAGTGGAAATTTTACTGTAAGTCAATTTAGCTACAGACACAACTAAAGTCTGAAAACTAGAGGTCAGTGACCTTATTCATGTGCCTGTAATGTATCACATGGATAACCTCATAATGTCACACAATGTCTCACAGACCGAAAACCTGTAAGTTAACATCATCATGTACAATACTCACAATTTCACAGTTGCACAACAGTTTATTGTCTACAAGACAACAAGGATGTCCATTTTTTGGATTGACCTATCTGAACAATTTCATTAAAATGATTTGAATGATTAAAATGTTAAAGGAACACCATACTGTTCTCCAAAGATTTGGCTACTATGCATGCTTGAAATCAAAACCTATTGTCATTGAAGGGTTAGTTCACCCCAAAATAAAAAAAATATGTTTTGCTAACAAATTTCAGGAGGAGTACACGCAGGTAATTATCAGCTCACTCCCCGCTAATCTTTTTATTACCTCATCACCCAATCAAAGCTGGAGATACTTCCTATAAATAGTACAAGCCCATTACCCTCAGTATATCGATCTAAGCATCCCTCCTCCTCCCCTACACCTCCGACTTTACTCCTCCTCCGGGGGGGGGGTACGCAAGGTTCGGACCGGGCAGCAAACCTCTCACTTCCCCGAGCCCAGTAGAGTTCGTAACCCTAGGGCTTGGGTGCCCGCCAAACCAGCTTTGCCTTCATTAATTACCAGTAAGTAAGAACTCGTGAATTCTGTCATTAATTACTCACCCTCATGTCGTTTCAAATCCATAAGACCTTTGTTCATCTTTGGAACACAAATTAAGATATTTTTAATGAAATCGGAATTCCACCTGGCCCCCATATAAACAGCAATACAACTGAAATGATCCCGGATCCAGAAACATAGTAAAAACATCGGTAAAACAGTCCATGTGAGTTTTTTGTATGAAGAAAACAAAAATAACATAATTCACTCAATCATTCTTCTCCAATGACTTATGCCCTCCGTCATTTTAGAGAGTATCACAACTGAAGTTGAGCTACTGATGTCACATGGACTGTTTCTACCGATGTTTTTGAAACAACAACATTTTCATTTTGGGGTGAAGTAAGCCTTTAAGCAACTCAATCGCATGACAATATATGCATGCTGCTTATTTTGATGGTATTCAACTAAAAAACATAACTAAAAGTTCAATTAGCCAATTCTTTCAAATTCATTTGACCTGTTCTACAGAATATACAACACATGGCAGGGGCCTAGTAAATTTCTTGCACACCTTATATGACACCTTTGGAAATTTACCAATATTAAACATTTTTATAATAGTATACTAATACACTATTTAAATATTGTGTCTTGTGTATTTATGTACCTTTAATTATTTCATTATTATTATTATTTTCCTAGTGATATTAGATTTGTTCCCCATGAAGGTTAAATGAGGGCAAAAAAAAGAGGACAGAGTGCATTATGTGTGTAAACTGAGCAGGTCTTGTTTGTTCTGGCGTTTTTTAATACATTTTACAATATATTCCACCTTGTAACCCACATTATTATTATCATTATACTCACGACAGACAGAGACTGAAATGCCCCGCTGCCATGGGCACTAAAAAAAGGGAGACAGAAGCTTTTCATATTCAAACTTCTCACAGTCTTTCATAACTGCTGAATCAGGTCTATTGATGTACAACCTTTGACCAATGCCCCCGTATGTATTCTTCTGGAGCACACTTTTTTTTAAGTATACCTGCATCTGTTGCATTTCCAAAATATGATTTAATACATGTGAAATTGAGAGTCATATGAAGTGCTGATTTAATTAACATAAAATTTAAAACTGTCTACTTATTTCAAATATGCACGTGATGCCTTAAATATGTGTGTGCGTGACAGCAGAAGGATAATTCTGTCCACACACTACACTGCAGTAAAGCTTCATGTCATTTGGTTTTCAACTGGTGAGCTATAATTGTAAAAATACCAAAAGGTCCATTAGGTGAACCCTTTAACTCTCTGAAGTCATTAAGCTTACAGTATTTTTTGACAGTTTGTAGTTCTTGGGGACAAATGAAGACGTATAGCAGCTCTGCATGCTCATAATCAATGACGCTTTTACTGCTCTGTTCTGATTCTACTGTACTGATTTAGAGGTGTACGAATATGCTTGTGAAGTAACTTGAGAAATACAATGTTAAAAAAAGAAAGTACTTTAACAGTAAAATACCATAAAAATCCAATGGCTAATAATAAAAATAATAATAAAATTAATTGATTAACAGCAATTTTGTTACTCATTATGGCAATAAGTTGAAAAAATAATAAATCAAATCTAAAACTAATAAAACAAATGGGGCAGTTCACTAGATGTGTCAAACTGTGACTGGTCATTAACCCTATCTAGAGTTTGATGAAGCCTTCCAATGCATTAGAAGCGGGAGAGACTATCCGTCTCAAGTCCGAGCCAAAGGGTTTGGGGGCATTTAAACTTCTTGATTTGGGCTCAACCTACTCAGATCTGCTGACTCAAATGAGCTGGTACTGACTACAACACTGTTCTGCAATGTACACCAGGGAATGGCATGGGTGAGCAGTGACCATAAAAGACCATAAAGCAGCCCATTAGGGTACACTGAATCCTTTATCTGCACTCAGAGAAGTGATGCACATGCTCACTGCACACGTTAGCTATGTCACACAGGTTTAAGTCTTACCAATTTAATCAAATGAACTACTCCTATGGTGATTATTTATTGTTCTATTCTGTTTTGGATTAAAGTGTCAAATAAAGAAATGAAGAAATACATATGGACAAAAGCATTCTTTCAAAAACACAACCTGTCATGCTTAGTTGAAAGTTTTATCTCTTTCTTTCCTCTTATGAGTGACTTCAGTCTGTATGTGGAAAGATTTATTTTCCTTAATTGCACATGTACTGTTCCATATTTTCAAACTTGTTAAGAATGAGGGCTTTTGTGATTTGAGCTTTTGTAGACTGCAGTGGAATGGCTTTGGGGTCATGGAGTCATATCCTCTCCTTGAAGTTCTTGATGCTTATCATTTTTCATTTTCTCACCATATGACATAATTGAGATTACAGTAATTTGCTAAGGCATTTTGTTGCATCTGTGGTTGAATTGTGGGGTAAGCACACAGTGTGGGCGTTTGTGTGGTTTGAAAAGAAGTACATACAAAATATGCTTTCCATATGTAAAATAAATACAAGCAACACAGCATTTGAAATTAAATCATTTAAGGTTACACTATATTCACCCATGTGTTTTTTTTTTCATCCAATTTGTATTTCTTTGTAATTCAAAATACATGTATTTATTTTTTTATGTATTTATTTATCTAGAGATTTATTTATTTATTTATTTAGAGATTTAAAGATTTTGCAGAGTGCAACTGGTTAATTCTTAAATAATAATGTAAATAAAAAGAAAGTAATATTATTCTGATTGTAATCTAATATTCAGATGCCATGTGTTACTGAATGGAATCATTGGACACAAAAAAAAAAATCATTGGTCTGATATCTTACTCTAAACAGCTGTATTATATTAATTTGTTAGACTGAATTTACACATTTGATTATGCTGTCATTCAGCATTTTCACTTTCAGTAAAAAAAAAAAAAACACTAGTTAGAACACAATGTAAAACTTAGTGATTAAAACACTAAAACAAATTTGAGCAAAGCAAAATGTTACTCTATTATGATGATATGCTGTTATGAGGCATAATATTTGCCAAACTTCTTTATTTCTTTCTTTATTGCCTATATTATACAATGTCTTATTTAAGTTTTGTGAAATAATAACCTTATATATATATATATATATATATATATATATATATAAACTAATGTAAATACAGTTTAACAAACTTAACAACTGCACTGCTTTGTCAGAGCATATAAAGAGAAAATGCAGAGTTAGGCTAATCCAAATACAGTCCACATACACATACAGTAACAACTATTGATGTAATCATTCATGGCCAGCGGTCAGAGAGATCATTACACTCATCTTAGGCCATCCTCTAAAAATACCAAGGATCCAAAGCATGAGATTATAGACTTTGCCAGAAAAGATACTGAGTAAATGATTATAGGCTTTTGTGCAGTGTATGAAATGGTGGGTGTAGAGTCAAGCTTAAAACAAGTCACACAAGTGTTTTCCTAAATGGGCGACTTATCATTGCATGGATTTGAAAATCTACTTTTTTTTTTATTCTACAGAGTGTGGCACCGAGCAGTTAATTTAAATTCTGGAAAGACGAGAATGTAAGAATCATGAAATTGAATATCAAGACAGGATCATTAATTAATCAGACAGGTATATTATGCAAAGCAAAAATGACTTTATAATGTGCTCCTGCTAAGTGAATACTTAAAGAAAAGAGAAAGAAAAGAAATCACTAAGAAATACTGCCAGAATCGACCCCTGACCTCTAGTAAAAGAGCAATGAACAGAAGAGTAGTTTAATATATGACTATGAGGCAGATCTCAGAGAACTGATAAACAAGTTTTATAGCTGTTCTCTTGATCTATGCTTGAATCATTTGGTTGATCACTGAACTACAGCCTAATGTATTTCAGGTCTGACATTAGGGTGAAAATGTGCAATTGTTACTCTATTTTTACCTGGTTTAGAAATTACTTAAGATAATGTAGCAAGATTAATTTTGTCAGATTTTTTTTTCTTCTTTTTTTCTCACCCTGTGATTGTCCGTCCTGAAAATAATAGATAGTCTCTCATAGTACATGCAATCACACAAACGCTGTTGGTGCAGTGCAACTACAAATGATTTCTTTCTCTGTGTTTTGTTGAAACTGTAATGACATCTATCCCATTCATTCATATCTACATAAACGTGAATACAAAAGTTTCACTTTCCAATAGGTCTGATTACATTACACAAAGGCTCGGTATATCCCCCACCTCCCCCAACACACACACACACACACTTTTGTTGACCTCTATTGTTTAGTGAGTGAGTTATAAGTACTATAAAATAACTACTAAAACAAAACTTCATTTACTTTATTTCAAACAGCTTCAACAAATGCGGATGACCTCAAAATGTCATTTTAGGGTTTGGGGTTTATCAGATATAGCTCACTTCAGTACAAATTTGTCCAAAAACAGGTACCTACATACACGCACGCACGCACACACAATTCTCTTTTTATCCAAGAGGTGGCACTGTTGAGTTTTCAAAAAGCTAATTTATCCA
>JAUCMR010000043.1:5884783-5896934 GCA_032357425.1 Enteromius argenteus | reverse complement strand
CACGCACGCACGCACACACAATTCTCTTTTTATCCAAGAGGTGGCACTGTTGAGTTTTCAAAAAGCTAATTTATCCAATAATATCCCTGAGTTTAATTATTTGCAAATAATTGTATCAACTCAAATGATTTAATTACCATTATAACAATAATAATGTTATGTAATAACTTAGGGTTTATGTATTGTGTGTTACATTTTACATGCTAAGTTAGACATTTAGCAATTATTTTATAACGATTCTGTTGAAATATCAGTTGTTATCCTACTATCCTGCTGCATAATATTATAAATGTAAAAAATAAAACAAATAAATGAAAATAAATAGCCTAAATGAAATAATAAAAAATAAAGTCCACAGAAACACATACAGACATTTTGAAAGAGGGAGGGACTAAAAAGTTAAACGTTCGAAGTCCGTTCAGCTCTTTCCTCCTGCATTTCCAAAATGACAGTCAGCTGACGAGAAAAGTTTTGGTTTCCGAACTCATATGTTAACGAGCTCCGAGATTCAGAGACCCTATTGGCTCTCTTCGAACCTTACGTCACGGCGGCTATAAAACTCAGCAATGCTTTTAAACTGTACTGTAGTGTGTCGAGTTCAAAAACACTCTTCGCTCGATCTGTGTCAGCAGCATTTAGCGCACTTCTTTTACGTTCCACTTACCTGTTTGACCACGATGATGTCTGCTCACGAGGAGTCACCAAAGTGTTAAATGTTTGAAATCCAAGGCCGCCGAAATTCACTTGTAAAGAGAGGAGAAAGAGATCCGATGCATCTTTGCAATAGGCTGTGCCAACGAGAGCTCGTAATCTGGAGTTAGGAGAGCAGTGCAAAGTCCTGTGCAGTCTGTGTTTTCCTGCTAAGAGTAAAGCATTTAAACATCATCAAACTGGCTCACTCTCTCCCGACCCAGCCCGCTTTGACAGCTGCTCTTCACCCGCTCTGGAGGACGGTCAGCAGCAAGAGGATGGCATCAGAGCTGGCACTGAGCAGCTCCGACCTGCCCACCAGTCCCCTGGCCATGGAATATGTTAATGACTTCGATCTGATGAAGTTTGAGGTGAAGAAAGAGCCACTGGAGCCCGATCGCAGCCTCAGCCAGTGCAGCCGCCTGATCGCCGGGGGCTCCCTGTCTTCCACCCCGATGAGCACGCCCTGCAGCTCGGTTCCCCCTTCCCCAAGCTTCTCGGCGCCCAGCCCTGGCTCTGGGAGCGAGCAGAAGGCGCACCTGGAGGATTTCTACTGGATGACCGGCTATCAGCAGCAGCTCAACCCGGAGGCGTTGGGCTTCAGTCCCGAGGACGCGGTTGAAGCGCTGATCAGCAGCACACATCAGCTCCAGAGCTTCGACGGCTATGCTAGAGGGCAGCAATTCAGTAGCGCAGCCGGCGCGGGAGGCGCCATGGCCGGGGAGGAGATGGGATCCGCCGCCGCGGTGGTGTCCGCAGTCATTGCCGCCGCTGCAGCGCAGAACGGGGCACCTCACCACCATCACCACCATCATCACCACAGCCACCACCAGCAGCACCAAACCCCAGGGGTCCAGTCCAGCAACAGCTCCTCTATTACCCACCACCAGCACTCCCACATGGATGACCGCTTCTCGGACGATCAGCTCGTTACCATGTCCGTGCGGGAGCTCAACCGGCAGCTGCGCGGCGTCAGCAAAGAGGAGGTGATCCGACTCAAACAGAAGAGGAGAACCCTCAAAAACAGAGGCTATGCCCAGTCGTGTCGCTACAAGAGGGTCCAGCAGAGGCACGTATTGGAGGGCGAGAAGACACAGCTCATGCAGCAGGTGGACCACCTCAAGCAAGAGATCTCCAGACTCGTGCGTGAGCGAGACGCGTACAAAGAGAAGTACGAGAAGCTCGTGAACAACGGCTTCCGAGAAAACTCGTCGAGCAGCGACAACAACCCCTCGTCCCCGGAGTTTTTCATGTGAGTTCCATAAAAAGCCTAAAAAAAGAAATCAATAAAGTTTTTTAAAGGGTTTTTTTTTTTTTTTTTCAGTTTTGGGGGTTGTTAGATCAAGGCTGACTTTTTTTTAAAGAACTGAAGTCAGTTCTTGAGTTTTGGAGGCTTGTTGTACAACCAAATTGAATATATGCATTTATACTATTCTCTAAAGTAGCTAATATTTTGATGTGTATGCATATACACTCATGATGTTGACCTTCATTCACGTTTGCATTTTTTTTTTTATTTTTGCCAACTATTAAAGTTTGCTATTTTTATTTTTTACATATATATTTTTTGCTCTTTTGCCAAAGTCCAAGGATTTTTTCCCCCCCCTCCATTATCATCTCATGCCTTCTGCTTGCTGTTTTGAGACTTTACATGAGAACATATTGACTATATAAAGAGACATGTCATTGAAGTACCTGCATGCTGGACATGCATGGTCTTTTTGTTTGTTCTTTATTCCCCTTCTTTTTTTATGTGCTTGAAAATGAACTTCTACTTGGAAAAGAACCTCTGTTCAGCATGGCATTCATACATTTCTTTCATTTCTCAATCACTTTTTTGGAATACGGACTAAAAAAGTGAAAGGAGCATCATGTCATCATCCTCCCCATGAAAAAGTTGATCCGTACAGTTAATTCTCTGGTGAGAGCCAACTGGAAGCAGTGTTGCGAGGGAGAGAACAAGGACCTGGTTTCTAAAAGGAATTCTCCCTCTGGGACTTAAACAGTGTTGTTGCTAAAAGCGGTTTGTGTATTTAATGCCAAACCTTTGCATTTTGATAACTCTGAAATGATCTACTTTTTTTTTTGCATCATATAAGAACAGTTAGTGGTAGTTCATGCCACAGGTCGACACGGAGAAGGTGACTTAGAGTTTATATGTTGCCTGTTTCTTTTTGTTAGAAGTTTGGGAAGGCTCCAAGTTTGCATACAGCTGGATTTTTATCATGCGTAACTTGAGCTTTTTGCAGCATGTACTCGCAATGAAAACAACAGTTTGAAAGTTGTAGTTCCTGTTGTAGCCTGCCATTTACTGTATTTTAAAACCAAAGTATTAAAGTAGAATTTTAAGTCAACGTGAAAAATCATGCATTCAAAAAAATGTCTATGATATAAAATCTGACCTATTTGGAATGAGTTGCACTAAATGTAGCTTGTAGCAAATTATATATCACATATTGGAATCTATCTAGAACGCTAATTTAAAAGGCACCCGTCATGGCTTTGCTGAAAACTAAAGGATACAATCTTATTTAGATATATAATGTCAAGCAGGACTCGATTCTCTCTTTTTCTTTCTTTCTTTCTTTCTTTCTTTGTTAATAAGTTCATTATTTACATGGCAATAATGTAGTAATCAATATTAAAATGTCTGGACATTGTTTTATGGTCAGGGATTGATACCCTGCTTGTATAAAATCAGGATATACCGTTCATCAATAAATTCTTAAAATTGTTAATTAATATTATTATTATTTTTTTCATATATATTTTGCTGTGCAAAATTATTTTACCCACTAACCATATGTGATGTTCATATATGCTTATTTTCATTTCATACAATTATGATATGCAATAAAATGCAATTTGGGCCACTTAAAGTCTGCTCTCTCTGGATGTTGTTTGTTAAAGTTTTATTTTATTTCTTTTTATTATTAATTTATTTATATTAGTTGTTAAAATCATAATACTTGTTAGTAGTCTGTTTTTATTAGTCTTATCCAGTGCATGCATTGCGCAAAACATGTTTGCCATCTTAAAAATAGACTGTCTAGCGCAAGATTCAAACTGAAACTGTGTAAACATAATTTGCTCTTATCATGTAGTTGTTTGGCTCAATAGGCAACTATTTGTTAACACCACAAAGTGCTAATTTTCTCAAGATGTATGGCAATTTTACTACAAACACTATCTCATGAATCCAAGTATTCTCTGGAAAAGACTGCAGGATTACAGAGCTCTTAGCACGTAATGTTTGATAGAGTTTAAATAATGAATTTTATGGCAGACAATTATGGAACATTCCAAAGTTCAACACTCAATCATCTCAATGCAATGGACTTTGCTTTATGTTTAGGATGAAGTTATAGCGCCACTGTAGGTGTCATCTTTCTGTATTACCTCACAAGATAAATTGTGGATTCATTTATAAAAGCTATCCATTTTAAACGGGTACAGCTTGTGTGTGCTGCACAAATGTCTCAGAACAGAACACTCACAGAACAGTCCTTGAAACTGTTTGGATAGGTCTTGAGTTATAAAAATAAGAGATATTTAACTGCAAATGTAAATGGTTGTAGTTAAGGAAGAACAGCATGCTTATGCCTGAGACATACATGTTTATAAGGGGTTAGAATTGTTTGCGCGCAGGTACTAGGGGTTCTCAATTGGTGAGTCGTATGTCTGTTCTGATAGTGCCGCAGATAGCATGAAAACGTATGTGATAAATATGAATATTAAAAAATAAATAAATAAAATAATATAATAATAATGGTGTTTATTAAAAAAAAAAACAAAAAAAAGGCAAAATGACGTTTTGAAACTCCAACCTAAACGTAGACACATTCACAAATTTGTTTATTTTTTACTAAATATACTTTTCAGTTATTCTATTTAGTTTGGTATGTTAATAATTTTGCATATTGCTGGGCTTAAGCAGTTGATGTTAATATTAATAAAATCACACAATTAAATTTTTAAGGACATTTTGTTTACCTTTGCATGATAAATAATTTACTTGTGTAAATAATTTACTCACTGTACTAGTGAATATGTTTTTAGACATCCACATCCTGTATAAGTGTGCAAGAAAAAAAATAGGCCTATATATATATATATATATATATATATATATATATAAAATTCTTAGAAAACACAGGCATACAAAATAGTTCCACACAAAGACAGGTCAAATTACAGATAAATTGAATCTTCATCTAGATGAACAGTTCTAAGTATGTTCTGAGATTTGTTCTTTAATTAGTACTAATTTTGTGTCTTTCCTCCATGTGAAGGAGACGGCTTTGTCGTCCTAAGCTCCTGAAACAAGAGCTGTGGAGGAGGGAACAGGAGATCCGGCGAGAGAGTATAGCTGGAGAGTTTAGATTAATTTCCCAATGATTAATCGCTCAGAAAGGGGCTGAGTTTAGCCGTGTAAAAATTATAAATCATGAATTTGTATGGCTGCAGCTGTGTCCAAACTGGGCTTTTAGCATGCAGGCGATTTGTAACAAATCTCTCTCTTATGTACACACATTTATACTTAAAATTAGCAAAACCCTAGACATCTTCTTAAACTTAGTGTGCACTGTAACTTCACATTCTTATGATTCTATCTGCTTTCTTGAATTGGATATGTATTAATGTTGTCCTAAAACATTATGCTTTAACTTACTTAAAATATTGCTGTTACAGCTGGGCTGTTATGATCCTCATTTTTGAAAATATGTTTATTTATTATTTTCAGCATTATTTAATGTGGAAGAAAAAAGTAAAAAGTTAACTGAATAGATGAATGTTTAACTCTTACTGAGCCTCTGTAAGAGCGAGTCTAGGCTTTAGTAAAGGTGTATTTCAGTGTTTGAGTGTATGTTTGGACAGAGGAGGTCAGCGAGCGAGATGTTCTGTAGAAACATGCCCAGTCATTACCAAGATCTTTACCCCCTCATGGGACACCTTATTCATTTCCTGTGCCAGTCCTTAAGTCAAACGCATATGCACATAGGCATAACACTCTTCCTATGGATCCGCAGCTTTCGTACATTTTCCCTTTTAATCAGTTAACAACTAACAGCTTTGCTCAACACATTTGCCCACCGATTTTGCATTGTTTTGATTAGCTGACCATCAATACCCATGTACATTTCAGGCTGTACTGAAGCTTTATTAGAATTTAGTGTGCGTTACGTCGTGTGCACTAAATATACATGACGTCAAGATCGATAGATAGATAGATAGATGAGTTTGGAAGTCTTTTGGCTTGTGAGTGACGCGGTTAAACTTGAGAGAGCATTCGGAAAGATGTGCACACACTTTGAAACTGTGTGTCAGAGTATTGGGGTTTTCCAGAAGTGCACAGACGCAATAAAGATGATGCATGTATGATACAGAAAGAAAATGAGACATCTTTGTATTAGAAGTGTTTACTTAGTCTTTTATTATGGCAATGTTTTAAATTAATAATTATTTAGTTTACAATATAAATATTACCTAAATCCATTATAATACATTTGACAGCTTCCTTCCTTTTTTTTTTTTTTTTGGAAAATGTTGACAAGTGCGTCAATAAATTCTCAGAATTGTGCATAGAGAGAAAATATTTCAGTTTTCTGGATGATATGTAAAATCATCTTTAATCTAATTTCCTTAGTTGATAAGGAACATTGCAACACACTTGCGTAATTAATATTTATATGTGCAGGATACATAAAAAATGTAGTGTTGAGCCTTCAGTATGAATGCTATAATATTAGTTTGTTAGTATTCATTCAATTAATTTAATATGAGTTAATATGCTTAATTGTTTTATTTTATCTACAGCCGACATTACAATTGAGGATATTACCTCATCTTTTTTTGCAAGTTTCTCAGGTAATTAAGGCAACTGAGAATAAAAAGAAAATCTGTGATATTCAGTTCCTCTTCATAATGTATAGCCCTCACATGTCATTCATGCTTTTCTGTGAAACGCCTGTGTATGTTGAATTACCGTAACATTTTGAATAATTTTCTTTCACACACTTTTTTTTTCCCCTCATCCTGTTCCTGGGTAAAGGTTGCTGTGTGTATGTGTTGAGCATTTGATGTATTACACTGAGCTCGACCTATAAGTGATGTAAATTTAAATTTGACATAGCCTTACAATTTTAGATGATCATTTATTTTATTTTTTTTTTTTCCTTGTTGTTTCCTTTCCTTTTCCTTCCAGACAGAATATTCTGTTTTCGTGACAAACCCCTAAACTCTGTTTAAATCAAAATTAGATTAAAATATGGATTTGAAGTGTAATGTGTTAATTATAGTGTAATGCAATTTCATAAAATGCATGCTAATGACTATGCATTCATATATTTATGACTATATGTAGTGTTAAAATTATTTAATTTAATTGTGAAGTAATTCAGTGTCTTAAAATAGTTCAAATGTAGAATGCACAGTGCAAAATAACAATTATGTAATTACTATAATAACTATTAGACTATGAGGCATATGTGTACATTGAACCAAATCCCCCCACCAAGCCACCCCACCCACCACCCACTCCTAAAAAATTGGATGTCAATTTCCATCAGTAATACAAATTAAATGCCTCATGGAAACAGTAACAGTGTTATTTCATTACTGTAAAATTAGATTGAAAAATAGATATTGAAGAATAGATTGTTGTGTCCTCTGTTATTTCATTATAGACGCACACCTTGGTGGAACCAATTCATCAGAAAAATAATACTGTCAGATAAAGGTTTTTTTTTTTTCTTCTTCTTTTTTTCCCGTGCAGATTAACCAAGTATGAACAACTTGCAGTTTTTATGTCTCTGACTGTTTATCTCTGACAGAAGTGTTACATAATATAATAGTGTTCAATTTCAGCTTATAGTGCAATCTCTCCACAAAGATCACTATAAAAAATGTCTTACATCATGATAAAGTCACAATTTCCATTTAGTTTGTGCTGTATTATGACATCTCTTTCTTTCTCTTTCTCTGTCAGGTCTTCCAGAAAGTTCCTTCATCTGTGACTGTGAGCACTCTGAGCCTCTGAGCCTGGCCTTGATGAGGTAAAATAATCTTGCCTGCATCTCTGACATACCACACAACAAAGGTAATGTTAATGCATACAATAACTGAATAGTGTGGAGTGGGGAGTGTATATCAAATAATAAAATGCAGTGATCTTTTATATGAATCCCAAAATGCATTAATATAAAGTACATTTATATTAATACATTTCTGTCTATCTATCTATCTATCTATCTATCTATCTATATATATATATATATATATATATATATATATATATATATAACATTGAGTACTTTACACTGTATCTGAAGTCTAACTCACAGCGAGGCTGGTGCTTCCTGAAGTGCTGTACAAAATATTTTTTTCCCCACTTTACACCCAACTAAAAACAAGTGTAAATTCACCTTCCCATAGGCCGAACTCTCAGTGTTGGGGTGATGGATTTCTGAAAGCCCAGCTGAAGCACAATCCATCTTTCTCCAGGCTCAGTGTGTACTCTTGTAGGACTACCCCAATGACATCTCACTGGAGCACCTCATGCACCTCGCTCTTGGGTAGAGGCTGCTCTCTGAGCTGTCAGAGATTAAGGTGTTTGTGTGGTACATTGCTGATTCATAAAAAGTGCTTTTAGTGACCAAAGTTCTCCATATTCACTGTGGCCTGACCAACCATGATTGATTCAAAGACAATGTGCCTTCTAGAACAAGACTAAAGGTCAGAGATCTTGTGTCCTCTGTGTTGGGTTAAAATGCAGATATATATATATATATATTAAAAAAAAAAAGTTTTAGAAAATGAATAGTTTTAGGTGTAATCTGAATGGATGAGTCATGCCCACATTGAGATGTGCACAGTGCATGTATGTCAGTTCTTTTACAAACACATTCAATTAAAAAGGCCTAATAAATAAATACATTATTAAACAAACACAGCAACAAATTTGTAATGCTTAAATAAACGACACACTACCATGGTGTAACATTGTTTCCACTTATGAATGATTTAGTCACAGTTTTCTCTACATATTAAGGCGGGATATGAGAAATGATTTGACTAGTACAAAAACTCCCGCTCTTCACCTCTATATGATTAACAAAGTAAAGAGTTCTTGAATCTTTGTCAGGATGTCCGATGACGGCTTACCTTTTAGTTTCCCATCCCTTCGCATCCAGTGTCCATTTAGCATGTTCCCTTTCCTCTGTCTCCCTCATACTAATCTGCATAATGAGGATGAGATGTTAATGTCATGCCGCCCTTCCCATAATGCTCTATGTTCCCGTCCCCATTGTCTTTAAGTAGAGCACAGGATCAGGGCTGGCCAGGCTCCAGCCTCACTTAACTTCGCCAGGGAAAAATGAGACGGAGCTGTCAGAGATGACAAGGACAAATCAGCGTTCAATGAAGTGCTTTAAGTGCTGTTGTTTCCAACAGCCATCGGAGCGGCTGTGAATTAGTTGCCCTTTAAAGGCGGCCGAGGAAATGTGCTGGATAAACACTTAGGGATGACAGGACACGGAGAACACAGGAATGAAAAACATGATGATAGGTGTCTTCCATAAACCTGCTCTGTTATCGCACGCACAGAATTGTGGGTTATCGTGTTTTCAGAAACTGACACAATGAAGGCATCTTAAATTGGATATTACACAAATGTTTTAGAGGATTTGGGCTTTAGAGGATTTGGATGCTAGGACTGAGACCAGCATAGTGAATGTTGTTCTGGTTAACTGTGTTTCTGACTTTTTCCGTGTGTATGAGAAAACACAAGTGGACAATGAGTAGCCTTTTCATGTAAGCTGAGTTTGAAAAGAGAATGATGCTTGTCTTTAGCAGGGAAACTTTTTTTTCACATTACTCAGCTTCCAGTGTATTGTGGGTGTTATTCACTTGAGTAGTCTTGAGTACTACAACACTGGTTTAGGGACTGATATAATGGTTGACCATGAAATATGATATGATGTGGACATTGGGTGCAGCTGCTGGTTGAAATTAAGAATTTTTGATAAATCTTGTTAGGTGTAAAATCTTGTTTCTTTATAGTAGTCTTTTTCATTGTGCGTAAGTGTGTGTTTTCACACTTTACTATTAATAATTGATCACCAAAACATTTATTTGATTGCTCTGATGCATGTATATGAATGCATAATTTTGAAACCTGTACCTTTTAAGAGTATGGCCATGGTAACTGTGATAGACAAATTAAGATTTATAAAATATATATAATAAATAAAACATGCACACAACATCAAGGTGATTGTGACATACCAGGTTTCTTTTAGTAAAAAAAAAAAAAATTAATAATAATAATAACAAACAAAAAATCTTCCGTTAACCTACAAAAAAAGACGCACACTTTGTTGCGTGTTGAAGAAAGTATGCCCCATGGGCTACCCTGACTCCTTCATTGCACGTGGCAATAGTTCAGACACCAATGTAGGGACAAAAGGACACAGTAACTGCTGAGGTAGGAGAAAACGACCAAATCCCTGAGAGGACAGTGTAAGCACACACACCCATGCTCGTGTCGGGGTGTTGTAAGCACAACATCGGCCGTAGGGAGGGCCAAGTGAGGCGTCACTGGCGGTTGAGACTGGTCAGTCTCGCTGATGGAGTGTCATCTACCAACGGTGGTGACAAAAACACCATATATCACACCCTTCACACTTCTGTATTTTTGCAACACCCCTGACTTCCAGCATAACAGCTCTGATCATTTCTATATTTGGGGCACTTGTGTACATAAGAATTGAACCTGTTACTGTATCTGATGAAAGGCTGGGTTTTTATCAACTACCCCTCAGTATGATACCCATGCAAATGCTAATTTAATTCTGTGTTATATTGTGACTGAAACTGAATCTAGAAACAAACTGAAGTCAGTTTCCCTTGCACATTTTGCTTTACTTTAATTGCTCATGAAAAAAAGGCTCAGTCAGAAATGGCAGTTTTGTAGTTTTTGCATATTTTTACAGCCTGCTGTTTAATTAATTGGACTGTATGAAATAATGTGCACACACAGACACACATATACAACCAAAACACAATCTAAAATGGCAAAGCAAGATTTTGGGACATATACACAAGATGAATTTCTCTACTTTTACAAAGTTTTTTTTTTTTTTTCACTTGTGTCTCGTGATATGACTCATTAAAAACAACAACAACAACAACAACAAAAACTGATAAGTTCTTAAGTCGACTGTGTTCTGTGTCATCAGTTGCAGTTTATGTAGCTGTTTTTGAGGGCGAGAGTACAACATGTAACATCCAAGTGTGATAAATTAATTTAAAGCCTATCCACCTCAATGCTGGTCCAGGGTTACTCTGTGTTCCAGCAGGACAAGACGACCCAGACTTGCTGTGTCTGCCCGATCTTCCAGCCACCTGCTCCAGGCAAGAGAAACTGGAGACGGAGGCTGATGGTCTATATTTAGCTGTGCAGGCAGCAGACACTGTATTTGGGCTTTAAGGTTAAAAATATGGATATCTATGTACAGTCAGGCCAGAGTACAGTACGATGCACTGAATAGCGTCCTGAGTCTATTTTAGCTTACTGCCTCTGATCTTCAGCTTCTGAGTGTTGTGTAGTACGACCTTGCTTCATTTTTTTAAAGGTAACTGGACTCAAGAGAGGGAGTGTAAAATGACTTTTTTTTCTTCTTTAAAACAGCAAAGTGCGCTGAATTTTGAAACTGTGACTTAAGCTGTAATAGAGAGGATGTCATTTTAGCTTGAAGCCATTAGTTACACTTTATTTCGATAGTCCATTTAGACATTCTACTAACTATAAGTAACTTTGTAACTACATGTCAACTACATGTCAACTAATTCTCATTAATTCACAACTTCATGTCTACTAACTCTCAGAGTAGACTGTTAGGGTAGGTCTAGGGTTAGTAGAATAAGTTGATGTATACTTGAAAAGTTTCTGATTGTCAGTATGTAATATGTTGTGAACTCATCAAAATAAAGTTTTAGGAGATATTAAGCAGACAGTCTACTAATACTCTAGTGACTGCTAGTTGACATGTAGTTAGTTACTTACTGTTAGTAGAATATCTAAAGTGGAATATCAAAATAAAGTGTTACCATTAGTTCCACTGGAAATTTAAAGTTTTAGTGCTTACAAAAACACACACATACAAAAGCTTTTTTATGCTATTTAAATTTTAACATCAGAGTATAGTTTAAAACGCTTTTTTTGGTCTGATTCCTTATTTGGTAACACTATTTGGTAACACCTATTAGTTGCTTATTAGCATGCATATTACTAAAATACTATCCATGCATTAGTGCTAATTAAGCACATATTAATGCTCCATCATTAGCTAGTATTAAATCAATCCTCAAATCATGTTTATTTTCTCTGGCTTTCGATTAATGTTATTTTAAGGCTCTGATGTCAATTTGCTTTTCTTATTTTCTTATTTTATCATATTAT
>JAUCMR010000043.1:5867495-5879315 GCA_032357425.1 Enteromius argenteus | reverse complement strand
TACAGCTGTAGATACTATGTAGCAATGTGTACTTACACTGTGGTTACATACTAGATACACATCTAGTTACTATGGAAATACACAGGTATTAGGGACACTTAATATAAAGTGGGACCGTAGAATGTCTATAGTGGAGTAACAAAATAAATTTTAACCAAAAAAAATATGTTATATTTGCATATGTTCAATGAAGCATAATGCATACTGGTTGATAGAACTTTAAATAAGTCAGAGCTACTTTGAATAATTTTGGTCAGTGTGTAATTCCCATATTGTAGGTATGTCTAAGTTTTGATTGAAATTTGTGATTAATTGCATACCAAAAAATAGAAATAAAAGGTTATAAATCTTACAGTGTCTGCCATAATACAGCAACCACATAATACTTAGGACAATAACCATAGCCGCAAAATATGTGAGACACAATAAAAAGGAAGGTTGCAATTGTATTTGCTTAACAATGTTCTTATAAGTCAGTTTGCCTAAAATTAATTTAATTCTGTGTTGCAAGTGAGCAATGCCTCTCCAAGGAGTCCTGTGGTTTGATTCATTACAGGGTTTATTCAGTCTCTCAGCAAAATTTCTCAATCCTTTCCACCCACGGGTTTTATCATCCAGAGCAGAATGAGTGTGTCCCTGCATCCCATATCCTCTCTCTTTCTCTCTCTCTCTCTCTCTCTCTGTATGTGCGTGTGTGTGCGTGTGTGGTAGGGTAAGCCCTGCAGCGCCACTATAATTGCTCTAATCAAAGGTCTTAATCAGTCATTTGTGTCCTTTCTACTGTCTGCTATTACAGCAGCTGTTGCGGCTAGGAAAGGGTGACCTCCACTCAGGACCAGATACTGTAATGTATAACAAATCCTTCTACAGTTAGTGTGATGCTGCATGGTTCTATCTAGCGACGGTCATTAGCCCATTGTAGAAGGTTAAATACAACAGGAAACACCAACATTCACAACATTCTGCAGGATTTGATTGTATTAGTTAGAACAAACTCCCTACCCCTAGATACTAAAGTGTGGTCTCATTTTGTATGTGCCTCCAATTAGTCAACTTACCAGTGTGAAGTGTTATCACATATATTGCAATATGACTGGGGATATTTATTAAGAAAGTGGAATTAATTTACAGAAGTCGATAAAGTGCCAACACAGGTCTCAGCCAATCATGCAAGTTATTGGTATTTATGCAAATACCTTAGCCAAGACACTAGCCAAAGCAACACAGGAGAAAAAAATGTGATTGGCTGTTGTCACTATGATGTTCAGGTCAGCACCAAACTTCAGACATGCCGTCCGTGAAATGTTGACACCTATGCCCGTGTGATTGTACCGTTATGGACAGTCTGTTTCACAAAGTGGAATAATTATGTGTTCTTTTTTAGTAGTCTAAAGCAGATATAATTAGATTTGGTGGTGGTATCTCAATAATTTGTCTGTATGCATGGTAAACCCGCTGAAATTGTTCTGGTTGCCTAAACTGTGTTTATAGCATGGATTATGAGTGGAATTTTGGTATCGACAACATTTTTTTTCATGCCAATATTAACAGTATTACCAATTTTATTACATTTTGCCATCATGTTGTTGTCTAAACATAAATATGTTTGGAAGTGTGTACACATCTACCCTATAATGATAAAAATCCACTCTGTGATTTTATTTGAAACTTTTTCTGTTTTAAATTTTCCTTTCTCAGATCGGGCTGTTCTGAGATTCCTGGTTCGTAGTTCTGTACAGGCCCCTCCAACAATAGTTAATTGGCAAAGCCGTCTCACCTTAGACCCACCTTAAGAGAGCTGTCACCAGTCCGCCATTACCAGAGCAAGGGAAGACAAGATGTCTCAGATTAAGCAATTGAGGCATTTTGTTGTCGGATGTCATAATGTACTAAGAGAGGGGCAGGGTCAGCAGAGCTCATTAGCATTTAAACAACATGGAATAGAACGGATTGATGAAAACAGAGCTGATTTTGACAGTGTAAAGAAGTTGTTGTTTTTTTTCACTATTTGAATTTTTAACAAAAATTAATTAAGACCCTAAATAATCACTCCACACATGTATCCATACATGTAAGTTGTATTCTGTAACATAGCTTGTCCTAGTACTCTGTTTCCATGTTGCAGGGCTATTGTTGCATTTTGAATCTATACATCACATTTTTTTATTTTATTTTTTAAGAAGGAGAAGAAGAAGAAGAAAAGTGAACAGCGGGGTGGTTGGAGTCAGTGTGTCTGCCTCAAGTTTTTTAGGCCAGACATAACTAGTGTTTACAAGGCTCAGTGGCTCTTTGCTGTTAAATGATTGGTATGTGTATGTGTGTATGTGTTGGTAAAAGACAGAGGGGAAATATATAATGTCTTTGCTCTCTCTCTCTTTCTTTCTCTCTCTCTCTATCTCTCATTTCATAGTAATGGTTTACTAGCCAAAAGAATGCACTTTCCGTGTTTAATTATAGGTTAGCCTTGCTGTCACCCTTCTGAAAAGCCATTACTGGAGGGATTCAGTTATAAAGACCCGTCAGAAGTTATTCCACATGAGCAGGACAGGGCTTATGTTTGCAGAGAAAGACAGAGTCCTTCACTCCAGACTTTTAATGGCTTGTTCTCTGTGTATGTTGGTTAGCCTCACTATGGAGTGTGGCTTTGGAGTCATGCAACCAATTCTGATACCGTCTCTGCTCTTTAATGGCTCTCATGTGCTCCGTTTGGGTCACAAACTCAGATGGGTCATTGAGGAGGCAGACTTTACTGGGAGCAAAATAGTGCATGCTAAAAACCTGACCGCGAAAACGGGACATTTACATGTGGTATGCAGTATGAAAAATGCAACTGTTTGCACGCCCTCGGAATTGCAAAACAGCTCACTTCCCTTTGTCTTATTGAGCACTTAGAACCGACATTCTCAAAAAAATAAAAAAATAAATAATAATAAAAAACATTAAGTCAAAATGACGACTTGTCTACTACTTAATATCATTACGTTTCTCTTTGACTCAGAATAGTAGCCTACGCATGATGTTTGGTTTGATAAACATTGTTAGGCTTTGCATTGCCTTCAAAGCTTGAAGGCTACCGTGATCATACAGCTTTACAACAACAGCACAGCTATGTTTACAGATAGCTTGCACATGTTTACATGTGGTCTATTTGAGAGTTATAGAGATGTATGGAGGGAAAGAAGATAGATAATTTGCTTCAAACACCTGGGAGGAATAACAGACAGGAGGGTTAAGTTCTTTAATAGGATTGATTTCCAGGACCTTCTGTGACAGGAAAATAGGAAACTGGTCAACAGCTTTGTTGAATGGTGTGAAGCAAATCCCTGAAAATTCATGCTGCAAAAACCAATGAACTAGTAATCAATGGTGGAAATAAAACCAACTCTCCCTGACTTTATTTATAGCTGTGACACGACAATATCTGATTCATACAAGAACCTTGGGATTCACATAAATGTCACACTTGACTAAACAAACAACAAAGAGGTGATCTAAAATAGGGCCAGAGCTGACTCTACTTTTTACGGTTCAGTTCTTACATGTTGTAAGATCGGACTCTTTCACTGTAAGTACCCAAGTGCAAGTGCTCATAGGCGGAGCAAGTGTAAGGTTTTAAAGAGAAATTGGGCTACTTTTAGGCCGTGTGTCCACCAAAGCATTTTTAGCCAGCTGAAAACGTAAGGTGCTCTGAGCACTTCTGTGCAGTGTTTTCAGTTGAGAAATGTTGTTGCTACGATACAGAATATCCACTAAAGTAATATGATTAAATGTTTCTTTTTTTTAATTTTTTTTTTTTATTCATAACAATTTTGTGGTAGTCTAGTAATGTCATCTGGTAAAGACATGAATATTCAGACACTAGAAATATTTACTTCACCATTGTTGTTCAGTGGTAGTACAATCAGGGTGTGATATTTCGTCTGTGTGGTATTTTGAAAAACACTTAGGACAAAATTGGACAAAAATATCTCTTTACAATTAAACAAAATTAATTATACTTAAAATGAAAATTAAATGAAAAGTGATGATTGTGGCAGTAGCTCATATGTCATCATATTTCTTTTTATAATTTTTTACCTTACTGTACACTAGATTCTCACAAGATTATGAATGCAATGGACAGTCATCTCTGAAAAGAGAAAAAAAGAGTTTTGTTTAGTGCACATGATCGTAAACTGAGTACACATACAGTATAACCAAGTATAGTCATGTTTAAAGTTACGTCAACACTGACATTAGGGGTTCCTATGTGAAATGCCACAACCCAAACTATGTTACATACAATTGAAGATGCAAGTGCTGACAAGCAAGTGTGTGAACTGTCAAGGCGAGACATGGTAATAATTGGGCACACCGTGGAGCATAGGATATCTGAGATTTCAAGTGCCAAGCTCCAAGGGGTGACTTGATAGTATAATAACCCCAAACTGAATGCAGCTGAGACTTCTCCACCAAGTCTAAGACTACAGGGCACCAGAGGAAGCCAAAATTCACCAACAGGGAACTCACTGGAAAAACACATATACTCACCCGAGGAATGGTGCCGCAAGCAAGACACCAAGCCAGTACTCTCTGCAATTACCTGACTGCACGCGGAAAGAAACTGGCTCTACACAAAGATGATAATATCTTGCAAAGGTGTTCTGTGTCACCCAGATCGCAGTTCTGCTTACAGTATGACTTTAAGAGAGGCTCCAGGCATTAGCGCCCAGGAGGAGATGACACTCTGAGTGTAATGAGCTCTTACTTCCAGGGTGGACTCCTCACCTGGTGCTTGATACAACAATGGGATGGCATGCACCAACCAATGAGCCAACCTCTGTTTGGAGACAACCATTCCCTTCTGCTGTCCTCCAAAGCAGACAAAGAATGGTATACATAAATGTACAATTCATTGACTGAGAATGCCTGAAGGTCCCCTTTCTTCTTGATTGAGGTGAGTGCAACCAGGAGTGAAATCCTGAGATACAGGAACTTCAGCTCTATTGAGTCAAGCGGCACAAAGGGTCACAGTCCTGCCAGTCCTACCAGTATCATAGACAGATCCCAAGAAGATGGTGTGTGGCCTGGAAGGATTTAGTTTTATTATACCTCTCAGGAACCTGATGATCAGGTGTTGCTTTTCCATTGTTGTACCATTCACTGCATCATTATGTGCCTCTATGGTAGCAGCATACACTTGGAGGGGGACTATACAAATGGAGGGGGACAGCCTCCGCTCCAACATTTCCTGCAGAAAGGAAAGCACCATGCTAACCTTGCATCTCTGGGGGTCTTCCCTATGAGAGGAAGACCACTCTATGAACAGACCCCATAGTCCTACCTTGTAGAGGGGTCTCCAGCTTGAGTTATAGTATTTTTCACAGTCTGCGAAAGGCCAGTAAGGTCTACCGCATATAGTCCAGAAGCCACACATGCAGGTTTCATAAATCTCTGTGCGGGTTCCAAATTGCAGCCACCACCTGAAGGAAGGTACCTCATCAGGGAATTCACATGGGAAGGGCTGTTGCAAGAAGCATGAGGTCCGCAAACCAGGTCCAGGTGGGCCAAAATGTTAAAACCAACAGGACCTGCTCCTCATCCTTCCTGATCGTGCACAGGGTCTGTGCAAGGAGGCTCACTGGGGGAAAGGCACACTTGCATAGACACCAGGGCCAACTATGTGCCAGTGTGTCCATGCCAAGGGGAGTTTCGGTCAGGGAATAAAACAAACCGCAATAGGAGGACTCCTGGGAAGGCGAACAGGTCTACCTGGGCTTCCCCGAATCTACAAATCACCTGAACCAACTGGAGATAGAGTCTAAATTGTCCAGAGAGAGTAAGCTTTCATGAGAGTGCATCAGCTGCACAATTGAGCTCTCCTGGAACAAACTGGCAGTGATTTGAGCCATGTCTGACTCCAGAGGAGGAGATGGTGAGCGGGTTGCGACGTGATGAGAGTGAATTTCACCTTTTCCCCAACCAAGGGCTAAAAAGGCAGTGACAAACCAGGGTAACACCAACCCAGAGAGTGCCACAGTGCCGAGCTCATTTTGGGATCCGGCTGTGCCTCATATGCAACAATCCCAGCGGCATCAATTCAGCAGCTGCCATATGCCCCAGGATCTTGAAGAAGTGAGGTTTCCTTGTGCTGAGATTGACTGTGAGGAAGCAAGGCCGATTCTTTACACCCCGAAAAAATGAACTGGGTACAGCCAAGGGAAGCCTCACTCTAAATGAAAGCCACGACTTCAGTGTGACCATGGACATCATGCACTCACCGTGTGGGCGTGAAACATCCATGAACACGGTCTTGGTATGCTTACGGCCCAGGCATGTGAGACAGCAATCATGCCCATCCTCGGACGGAAGGAAACTACCACACCCAGAAGCAAATATTAGGAAAGATATTTCCCCAGATATACAGGGAATGGCTTGGCATGCAAATTCCAGTAGCCAATTGTCATTGGCCTTTTCTTTTTAGAGCTCTTAGGTAATTGGGCTCCCAAGTGAGACCCCTAACATCAGTGTCGACGTAACATCGAAAATGAACGGGAACTCCATACTAATTTACGTGGTGACTATTATGCTTTCCACTTATATATAGTCACATAAAACATTTTATACAAGTTATGCACTGCTACAGCTATGCCAGTTATTCGAAATGCTATCTGCTTATAACAATACTGTGGTCTGATCTCTCCCAACTAAATTCTGTAAAATATACATAAAAACGTCTCGGTTAGCGAAGTAATAAACTGTAAGCACTGGATCACGAATGACTCGTGAATTCAAATATAACCTTGGTTAACTGCGTGTGTTTTTTGTTTTGTTTTGAATGCTATACACTGGTGCATCCCTAAACTATGGAGGAGACTATGGTTGTAAAACTTTTTGTGTTGAGTTAAATTGCTCAATATTACAAAATACTCAGATTTGTTTACAATTTTTAAAATAATCCTAAAATGTTATTACCAATGGGTCAATAACATTTGATTTATTCACTAAAGTTTTAGCTTTTAGTCACATTTTGAGTAGATGTATTATGTACATGTGAAAAGGGCTTTTTGAATGTACTCCCCTGCAGGGATAAGAAGTTTACTTTTGGACTTTTCCCCCACTGCTGTTTTCTGTATGTGCGTAATTATTAGCACACTTCATATCCTAGCTTCTCTCTTAAGAAGTTTCTCCTGCTAGTATTTGACAGCCTGTCTCTCCTCAGATCAACTCTTCAATGAAAACTCCCGTCAACCTCACACTCCACATTCACGTATGCTCTTGCGCAGAAAAACCCACACTCACTCTGCAGTGTAGTGCTCTTAAGGCTCTCAAACACTTCAGTGTTGTTCTTTGGCTAATGTTTACAAATCCCTCCTAATTCCAGCCGAGTCACCGCACACAAGCACAGAAAAGATTTGTTTCAGCCTCACAGTCAGAGGCCTGCCGCAGTTCAGCAGGGAGGAGGATAAACAAACAACCAGAGAAGGGAGCAAGAGAGAAACAGACACAGACCGCATATAATGTTTAGAATCATCTAAATCAAGAGACGAAGTGAAACAATGTCTGGCAATGAATGTTATGTTTGTGTGTGTGTGTGGTGATTAGGATTTTTGTATAGGACTGGTCTGTAAGTAATTCTATCCAACTTTATTTAAAAACATAATAATAAAGTAATAAAAGTGCTCTCATGGCATATTTTTTCTGCAAGGGAGACCTTCCTCTCTGAACACACACACAGAGAAGTCATCCACCTTTTATTTTTCTTTTTTTTTTTCAGCATTTATTTTTCTAAGAATGTAGTATCTCACTAGCATTTATAGGTACTCACATAGTGTACTTTTTTTTAGGTACTAAAGCACAACAAATAATTTACTATGCATAAAAATGCACTTAATGTTCATGTAAATGTCACAAAAGTTAGTTCCACTGAAATACAACCACAAACAACAACAATAAAATACGACCTCTGCACTTTGATCTTTTAAAGTTTAACCAGATAGCACGTGCATTATCAATATGATATGTTATTACTGTCATTATTTGCAGTACAAATTTAATGATAATGATTGATAAAATAAATGCATAAAAAATAATTGACAACAGAACAATTAATTATTGAAAAATAGTTTATTTCTTTAAAGGTGAGAGAGATAAATTATTTATATAATATGATATTTTGCATCTATGAAAAATAATGTTTTTTTTATGTATTTGCGTGGAAGTATGCTTATATCTACAAGATAATTTAGTTGATATCTGTGATTTTAGGGAGGTTTTATGGCAGTTGTAATAAGAAAAATAATGTTGTGAAGTCATTTAGAACTGTGGAAGATGTTTTTCATCTGCACGTGAAAAAAGTCAGCACTTTAAAACATGTCTAAAAGATACAGTGTTCAGAATTGTACTGTATATTTAAATTTTATTTTATTTTTATTTACATACTGTATTAAATTTACATGTGATCAAATTGTAATTTTACATATACAAATAAATTAATACTATATTGTATAAATGCAATTAATCAATTAATGAATCAATATGTGTATAGTTGTGCATTATATATGTATAATTAATGTATTATATATGTATAATTAATCAATATTTTAAACAATATCATGAAGCCCACATGCATGATAATTGAAGAGAAGATTAGAGACCTTAGAAAAGCACAGATTGTAAATTAAATAGTTAAATATTACATGCAAAATATAATAATTAAGTGATTGCACAATAATTAAAAAAATAATTAGCCAAATGCACTTAAATTGGTTGTAAAAATCAGTAAAAGAAATCAAATTCCAAATGTAGAAGGAAACATATCAAGATCAAGCCGAAAAGCATAAACATGTGAAGTACATATAAATGTGTATCATATTTGAAAAACAAAATGGACACACATGAAAATAGTAAAAAGAGAAAAAGAGAAACAATAACGATCAAAATGCTTAATGAATGAATGAATGAATGAATGACCCTGATGCCAATCAGTAGTGATTTCTGTTTGTTTGTTTGTTTGTTTGTTTTTTTTGTGATGGATGGAAGTGTTATGTAGCTGCTCCTCTTGTGTCTCTAACGGCGTGCGCTTGTGTTTGTCAGCACTGTAAGTGACTGCTGCTGGTATGCACTGCTACATTAATGTGACGATCTGTAGTCGTAAGTGTTATTAACGGTTAGCGCTGAAAGTGCTTCTGTCAGTGACTTATGTATCTGTGGTCAACGCTGTCTCTTTTGGGCTGTTTGTCAAATTCGCAAGTCTAGTTTACACTTCACAGTACCATACAGTACACAGTACATGAAGGTTAATCCTGTGTTTTTGTATATATTTAAGTATTATAGAGTTTATTTCAATGTTTTTGCAAATAAGATTTTTGCTCCTTGCATGAATTGTACATTTTACTTTTAGCTCTTAGATGTTAATTTACTTATAGATATCACAAAATGTAAAGAAGCAAAATGCAGAAGGATTCTTTGCTTCTCTACATCATCTGTGCAATCATGTTACAACCAACCATTCTGTATACGTTGGTAACCATTTTTTGCTAATAGTTTAAATTTGTAATGAATAAGATTTTTTATAACTTATATTAAATGGTGCATTTTAGTTCAAATTTATGCGCATAAATAGCCTTGGCAACAGAATACATACGCAGTGTGTGTGTTCTGTAAATAGCAGACTCTGAGTGGCTGTCCACTGTGAGAGTCTATTTTAGCTGCACGTAGGAAAACAGGCCACTGGCCGTCTCAGCAGTCTAAACCGAACACCCTCATGCCAAATAAATAAACTATATTAATTCACTGTTCCTGCAGACTCACCCACATGTCTAAGCAAACACACATGCTACAGTACTGTATGACAGTGGTTCAACAGAGATATTTCTAGTATCTTCTCTATGATGTCACTTTAGCCATGACAGGTAAAACCGATAACTTCAGCTATAAATGTTTTCTTGCAGTTGCTGATTAATTTGCAAAGTGTTGTTCCTGGAGCTGTCTATGTGGCCTCCTGCTGGGAATCTAGCAGCCTGCCTTGTCTTGTTCTGTACATGCATTGTACCAGAACATCACCAACCGACTGAAAAAAAAAAAAAAAAAAGTTCATAGCATCTAATTATATATGTGGTCATTTGGAAAATTCTGATTGATTTTGCTTCAGTTTTCTAACTTTCCAAGGTCTAAAAAAAGTTTTACTTTTCGGATTATATTTGTTTTATAACAATGGAAGTGATTAAAGTTTTGCTTGCAATAAGCCTGGTTTCTGACAACATAAGTTTTTCGCAAGCAACAATATTTCATTATGTTATAGTGAGTGTTTTACCAGTATATGTCCCAATATATTAAGATTTTCCTAGCTATTAATGCATAAATTCGTATTTGAAAGGCACATTTACCCATGAAATTTGAGCATCGTGTCACTTCCTCCTCTCCTTTCATCCTCAGTATTATTAATTTGTTGTTTGAAATATTCAGCTTAATAACTCACGTCATGCCCTCAGTTTATTTGAGCGTAAACGCTGTCACCCATATCTGGTAGGACTTGCTGAATTGCTTGCTCTTTTGGGTGAGCTGACGTGTGGCATGCGCTTAACGGCTCTTCAAAAGGAAAATTATTTTTTTACATGACTCCCGGCTTCATAGTATATTTGAGCAGGAGATAAATTTGCCTGCGCCTGTGCCTGTAATTACACTCTAAGCCATGTGTTTTTACAGCCTGCTTAACATAGGGAAATTATCTCCTCAAAACCAACCACAATTAATGGAGCCACTTTGCTGGTATACTTGTGCAAAAACATTGTAATGACATTTAGCAGAAAATTGCCTCTTCTTGAAATATAAGAGAGAAGATTAGGGAAAGCTCACGCCTCACTGAGTCACTCTAAGTGGCTCGTTCATTTTACCCAGAGATAAAGATTGCTATCTATGTGTGTCAGGGATCTACATCTTGTTGTAATTACAATACAGTCTCAGCTTTAGATGACACGCCCATGAACTGCCCACGATCGAGTCACTGACTGTCTAAAGTATGCTGCATACAAAAATGTCAAGAACTGACAATAATAGTCACTTTCAGTCTAATTGGCTGGACTTTACTCAATCCCGTAAATTAGGCCATCAGGAAACAAGTCATTTTTACGAGGTGCCGGCTAGATAGAGTACTTTTGAGGTAGAACTAAAAAATGTCTTACTTTTCCAGGTTAGTGGCATCAGACGATATTTGTATATCTGCTATCTATCTGTACTCACTATTTTGATACACAGCATTTCAGATCACAGATTCTGCACATTTCTTTTCTTTCTCTTCTTTCTTTTTTTCTTTTGCATGTTGGCCACGTTGGCCCATCTCAACTAAAGGTAACTTTGTCTAAAATTGTCTGCTATAGTGCGGAACTTTTTGTATTTTGTGATAACAAATGATTGTTATTATTCAAACTACATATTCTGTAAATATCCAAACTGTATTTTTATAACTATATTTTCAGATTACCTTTATATATATATATATACAGTGGGTATGGAAGGTATTCAGAAACCCTTACATTTTTCACTCTTTGTTAAATTTGCTAAAATCATTTAAGTTCATTTTTTTCCCTCATTAATGTACACACAGCACCCCATATAGACAGAAAAACACAGAATTGTTGACATTTTCGCAGATTTATTAAAAAAGAAAAACTGAAATATCATATGGTCCTAAGTATTCAGACCCTTTGCTGTGACTCATATATATTTAACTCAAGTGCTGTCCATTTCTTTCGATCATCCTTGGGATGGTTCTACACCTTCATTTGAGTCCAGCTGTGTTTGATTATACTGACTGGACTTGATTAGGAAAGCCACACACCT
>JAUCMR010000043.1:5834377-5847612 GCA_032357425.1 Enteromius argenteus | reverse complement strand
GTAATTTATGTCATATAAGAATAAATATATTATATTATATTATATTATATTATATATAAACCAGCTGAACTATTTTGAAATCACTTGTACCCATACATGATCGAAAAAAATCCAGTCTTTCACTCTGCCTCAATTTGAGTCTCGTTAAGGATTTAAATCCCTGCCGCCTCTCTGTTGGTCATTGATTATGGAAAATTAAACTAAATTTAAATCTATTGGGGTGGTTGGATTTATTCACGCAGGTTAAAATGTTTATTTAAAGCTTCTTTCTTTTCAGATTCTTATTTACAGCATTATTTTAATAGGCTGTATATTCACATATTGGGAGAAAACTGGTAGTTCTATGTGAAATCAGAAATTGAGCACCCCCATAAAGTCAAATTGTGTGATCATAACATCCCGCGAATATCCGACTGTGAGATTGGGAGTCAAATCAGGCTCCTCGAATCAAAGCATTGAATCATTTTTTACATTAACATTACATTACATTACATTTTACATTTACATTACATTTTACATATTTTACATTATTATTATTGTTATTATTATTATTGAATACCTTGAACATTTTGTATTAGGCTATGTCCACACGAAGCCATAGCTTTCCCTGTTCTATCTTTTTTCCCCTCATCTCGTATCTGTGGATAGAGCTCAAATTTGTGCTATCAATGATGTAGTATACATGCCAGACCAGTATCTGGCACTATAATTCTGCCAGAGAGTTACACTAAAAATGGGGAAGAATACTTGGACTAGGCGCATAAACCTTGCATGCTATACATAAAACGTGGAACAAAACTTCTGTCAGGACCATTATCCTCAAAGAGATTAACAATTAGTGTACGGTTTGGATTGGCGGGATGGTTCTGTTCTGGGCAAGAACTCCCTGTGCATCCATGGAGCAGGGAGAGCAGCAATACCCCCCCCCCACCAGATATTTATTAATCTGTGTTAATGTTAGTTAATAAAAGTTAATGTTTCTTCTTGTTGCTGTTACGTTACGTGACGTAGCAGTGTCTGACTTGAGACAAATGTCCCAAGTCATCACCGTTTCAGAAAATATACGGATTCGCTGTTCACATGAAAATGCAAGGGGGCGCTGCTTTCAAATTTATCCACTTTGGGACCTGGTATCAAAAAATTGCGGTTTCACTCTCCCAAAAAGCTGGATTTGTCTAGACGAAATGCCAATGCGATACAAAATTTATGCGTATACATCTAAATGCGTTTCCGTGAAGACTGGGCTTTATTTTCTCTTCAGAAATTAAAATAGTTTCAAAAGAAAGCATTGTGCTTTGTGTGTTTCCAACAAATGCACACACTGGAACAGAGATTGTGAGTGAAGCCAAGTGCCAGCAATTTCCTCTCCCCATTCAAAGTTTTCTGAAACCAGACTGCCCCAGTTACACTATAGGTTTCCCATTCCCTGCCTGCACCACACTAACTGTTAAGAGAAGCTTCACTGGAGCAAAATGAAAAACTGATGATGTCCTTAAAAAAAAAAAAAAGAAAGAAGGAAACAGGAAAATAATGTCTGTCATGTTTACAAAACAACTTTGCATAAGAGCGCTAGGAATTTATATTCAGATATTGAGAGATTTAAATGTGTAAGCATTAACGGCTAAAATAAATGCTAGCTTACCTATGCCACTCAAACAAGCCTTTGTTTAAGACAAATTAGATACTAAAATATAAATCCAATAAGATATGTGTTAAATTGCTCATTTTTAATGTGATCCTGTGACTCGTTTTACACTTACTTTGATCCCCACAGAGGAAGCCCTTAACTGAAGAAGGGACAATGTGTATCAGTGCCTGTGTGTCTACTTAGAACAATATCCCTGCATCCTGTGCAAAGTGTTAGCACCCGGCCGTGCTGACTGACAGCTCTCGAACTGGGATAAGGTGTCGTCTTTTGTTGCTAGCACAGGCATAAGTGATAAACACCAGCAATTTGAGCCAGAGCAAGGCCGACTGCAAGGCAAAAAGCCCTGAGAATGCGCACCCCGCTTCAAAACACATGCACCATCAAATATTAACAGCCCCACTTTCTCTAAACTCACCGTGCAAGCCTTTCCGCTCTCCTCTGTCTACTGAAGTAGCCTAGAGTACCCTTAAAAAATGGATTTTTGTCCAATATGGCAAGTTTGTGGGAGGTTTGTGCTATTATTTTTATTTGGAATGCATTTACTCTTTAAATAGGCCCTCCATAGCCCTGGTCCCCTGCCCCACTGTTGTGGCAATGTAAACATGACTGGGTAATTTGAATTCCAACAAAGTGAAGATTAGCTGTTGACCGACGGTGGCAGATGATTATTTCTAAAATAATCCTGTTTTGATATGCATCGGCTTCCAGGCAGGAATTTTCAATTAGTTTTCAAATTGCCGCATATAAACAAGTTCCAGGGTCTCCTTATCAGGAAGTGGCATGGCCACAGAATAGACGGGCGTCTGCCGCCGTGAACTGTTCACACTCCCCCACCCGCTTCTACATCTGGTCTTACAAGCGCAGAGGTCTTGCTTGTCTGGATTTCAAAGGGTCTCCTTTATCGTGCCCCAGGTTGAGAGGTTTTATGTATGTATTTTGCAAACATGGGGCGATGCACAAACATACCCTTCCTGAATATGTTCTGCATGAGAAGTTTCACCCATTTCTACCTCTGAATAGGCAAATGTGCAGGCATTCAGAAATCAAATGGCCACCCATGACCAAAATAATCAGGCCCCAACCAGGACCCTGCAGCTGGAGATAAATGTTTAGCTGCTTGATTGTCCAATGTATAATATTAGTTCCTTACACAACATCTCAAAAACTGTCAAATTAAAATGACCATTTATATATTCAGTTGATGTTGGTATGCTTGTCTCCACTATTTATGTGCTGCTTATTCATTTGCTGCAAACCAAAAATATTTATTTAAAAAAAGAAAAAAACTCTGATTAGTCACTTCATTCATTTAATTTATGAATTTATTGCATTAGCAAGTTTGCAAGAGTGTAAGAGTATATGGTCACACTTTATACTAGGTGGCCTTAACTACTATGTACTTACATCCAAAAATAAGTACAATGTACTTATTGTTGTACTGCAAAGCACATATAATGGTAAGGTTTGGTGGTGGGTCAAGGTTTAATGCATGGGTCAGCAATGTATAAATGTAATTGCAGAAATATATTACACATTTAATTACATATAGGTATTTTAAAAAATATAAGTACAATGTAAAAACATGTATGTACACAATAAGCGCATTGTATCAAAATATTAATGTAAATGTAGGTACATAGCAGTTAAGAACACCTAATATAAAGTGGGACTGAGTATAGAAAATCTCTGTTTTACTCAATGTTATGAACATTTATTTATGTATTTATTTATTTTTCACTAATGGTGTGGTTGCCATAAATCAATTATACTATGATTAAATCCACAATAAAGAACAATATCCAATTGATCCAAGGGTTGTCAACCAAACTTTCAACCAAATCTCACATTGCTTCTTTCTGCCACATGCTATACTACTACTTGGTCAGTGTGAAATACAATTTTCACAAGTAATAACTATACAGGGCATCAGGGTCATGTGTTTCTGGTCTGATTAGAGGTGACCAGCAAGACGAGACTGCGGTCACTTGAATTACAAAACCCGCACATGATATGATACCAAGGTTGATGTCCAGTTAGTGCTGACAGTTTAAATCGATTTTGGCCAGATCACTTACCACATAAATCGTTGTGGCCAATGCACTGCTGGCAGTAGTATTCTCAAGAAGGTGAGGGGTTGATACAAGTCAACAAAAAACACAAAACACAGATTTACTACGAATTCATTGGTATAACACTTGCTTTTATATGTTCACCCATTTGTTTGGAAGCCTCTTTTAATCAGCATCTATTTGCGATTTGTTGACATCCGTGAACATCTTCAGTCAGTCATCGTTTATGTATTAACCATAGATTGGTTGATGAACCAGAGGCAATTTACTTTGAGAAGGCAGGGAAATGTTGGTTGTTTCTCAAGTTAGATCAGTCAGTTGTCTCTAAAGAGTTCAAAGACATCTCATGGTTCAATATGAGCAGTCACTGGCAAGCACTATAAGGCCCACAGTAAATATTGATTACTCTGTAAAGGATTATTAGGCCCGAAGGCCTTTATGACTGTAACAGACTATATTGCAATAATAAAACCTGCTATGTATCATTTTGATTTCATCTGGGATTACAGCATACAATGTGATACACTCTCTCAGGAAAGTTCACCTGCTTGCAGTGGAACTTTCGACAAATGCTGTCTATTTGGGTTATCAGTGGAACTCACAGAAATGCCTGTATTGATTTTTCCCATACCTTTTATAGACTCTGTCATCTGTCCCCTGAAACTACTATATTAAACTTCTCACAAAAAAAAAAGGGGAAATGCAAATGAAGACTTCAAAAGATAATGTACCGAGCCCAGAGATTCATAACTATACCTCTGTATGGAAAAGAAAGAATGTAGCCTATAATACAAGTCTTAAGTGGATAAATTGGCAGAGTGAATTACCTTTTGATACAGTCCTCATTAATCTAGTCTAATACATTCACAGAAGCGTGCAAATATATCAGGCAAGAGTGAGCATGCTGTTAATGATAAGAACAAAGAGTGAAATCATTACTACCTTTAATGTTCCCAATCTAATTGAGACATTAATTAAAGTGGAATTTCAGCTAGGTTTTATTTATAACTGCATTTTTCATTAAACTCAAGAAAGAGGGTAATTCTGGCATTTTCTCATGTATTCATGTTTGAGAGCTTTAACTAATGCCTTTGCCTGTGAGGTTTCGTTATTGAAATGACATTTTGTTTTATTTTGCGTATTTGACCTTGTGTTTCTGCATTGACCTACCCTTTAGAATTTGCACCATTTTTTCTTTCTTCGAAAAGGCTGGGTGTGATATAAGGGTTTCTATTTAAGTCAGACCACATAAGGTCTCCTACCAACAGTCAATCCCTAAACATCATTGAATTTTAGCCTCAGAGATTATATTATATTTATTCTTTCCACTATCTTCACCTTTCTTCTTTGATCGCCTCAAACACAAGTGTTGCTTCAGGTTTGATTTGAAAATTTCAGTACCAAGCCCTTTTAGTCCTTGGTGTTCAAGCTCCAATAACAAAGACACATATGCAGTCCCCTATGGCCAAAAGTGTCTCACAATGCAAGCCATCTGGAACAAGCAATGACACAAATAGGACCTCTATGCTTAAGCTAGAAACCAACCATCTGGTCTGGCATCTCAAGCACTAGACATTGCTGCAAGGAAAGGATGGCAAAAGGAGATGATGGCATGAAAAGATAAAGGGTAGATATAATCTTAAATACCTTGAGGATAGATATTTAAAGTTAGAACTACATATTACTTGCCATTCAGCAGATATTCATTTTCATCCTAAGCATCTTTTAGCACTAATTTCAGGCATGCAACATCCCTGGGCTAAAATTATTAGTGCCATGTCTGAGACCAGTGATGGAGGAAGATTTTTAGAATGAATGAACCTTGGCAAAGGTACCCTCCATTAACCGTTACATTTTTTTAGCACCCCGCATACTTATTCGTTGGTTTTGAAATACATGTGCTTAAAGTAAGATTTAAGGTGTCGACTACAACAACATTCATTTAAAATTCAAATGTATGGTTCAGGTCTGACATTTAATTGCAATGGTTTCTTTTCAAGTTATTTATTTTTTAAAGATCACCATTTCAACCCTCAAGAATTTACTAGATTGCAGTCTCTATATGACATATGATTGGTTTGATGAAAGACAAACATCTTTTCTTTGGAATTAAGTGCCTCAATTAGCAGGGCACAGCAAGTTAAAAAAAAAAAAAAAAAAAAAAAGTAAATATAGTCTGATGATTCTGAGTTGAAGTGATCAGAGAAGCTGGCTTTACGAAATACAGTACTATTCAGCTGAACAGACCCAGATTTCTACAAACCACAGTTTGATGCCATCAACAGACCCTGTCCTCTCAGATCATCTATACTGACCTCTCTTTCACCCTACACACACACACACATACACATCCCAGACACACGTGGCCAGGGTTACCTCTCTATGTTTTCCAGCCTACAGCCAGGAGAGACAAGGTATCCAGTGACCCTTAATATTTTATCGTTTCCTCAACACGGCCCGACCAGCTTCTCCTTAGCTAGGCGTTTCTGCTTGGCACAGTGGCTTCAGACTTCCCGCCTGTTTCCTGGTCTGGTATAGCGTTACCCTCCATCTCCATCTCCTCTGATGCTGCGCTATCGTTTCTATCTGACCCCACGATTGATCGGCAGTAGAATACCCATTTAAGCGCAACAAAAACGCATTCCGCTTCCATAATGCTCTGCGGTTAGTTGGCGTCTGCCGGTGGGGACACAGCCTCTGGTGCGGCTGATGAAGGAGGCCAAAGCTAGGGCTGAAGCCTCATTCCTTGGGTTAGGGAGTATAGACGAAAACCTCCGCTGTCTTTAATCCCTTTGAGTTCAGCCCACTGCATTTACACTTGAAAGGGACTGCTGCGGTATACTTCCAAATGTGTACAAATGTAAATATATGGGGGAAAAAGGAATGTTTATATGAATGTCAAATTACTATTTAAAAAGCACATAGAACAGATAGCAGTGGTGAGGGAAGGATAAAGAGGGAAAAAAATCATCTTGAACTTCAAATTTATCAAAGGCCATCAAGTTCCTTAATACTTTGTGAATATTTCAAAACTACCTGTAAGGAAAAAAAAGAGGGGAAAAAAATATTTAGGTGCACTTTATTTCATAATACACACACAGCATACAGTATATGAGTCGCCTGAAAGTGGAGAGTAATATAAGGTATAGGTTATTTATTTGCATACTGTATTAAAATAGTGAAGTCTACCCTGTAAATGTTCAGCCAGTTTTATGAAAGTTTGTTACTTGTCTAGCTAAAAAAAAAAAAAATACCAAAATGGCGAAGTAAATTACTATGGTTTTCAAAAGTACAAAGTATGTGTTTCATGTACTGCTCCACATAAACACAAACATCAGTTTACAGGAAGATGAACATAAATCAGATGTCTTTCTCTCTGTTTCTGTTCATCTCTCTTATCTTTTTGACTGCACCTTGTTCTTCTTTAGTATTTCTCTGTCTTATGCTCAGAACAGCTCAGGAAACCATTTAGTCTCAACATCATAGTACAGAGCTGTTCCTCTCAGAAAGCCTTTATTGCTCTTGCTTGGCAGTCTGGTGAGGAAAGGCAAGATATCTGTTGATAGTGTGCCAAAGCTGAAAATCGCACCCAAGAGGAAAGACCGTTAACATGATGGAGCACTATAATAAATTAGAATCTATGAGACACAGACTGAGATGAGAGTGGACGGAGATCGAGCAATCAGTACAGGGCCTGTAAATGAACGGTTGAGACCTTGCTTAAAATTTTAAATAATCTAACCACTCTTAATGCTGTATTGCTTATAATTATTTATGTTGCAAAAGTTTTGAGAAAAAAATTAATATATAATAATAATAATTAAAGTTTATTTATTATTTAAATGTTATTTTATTATTATTTTTCTTTCTTTCTTTCTTTCTTTCTTTTTTTCACCTGACAAAACACCCTGGAAATATCCTCCAGATGAGCCTGACCGACATAGTCTACTGGTTACCAGAGCAAATGTGTAGTGATTATTCTCACCAACAGAGGGAGCTGTGAGCTACACAGATTACTTGGTCGCAAACCGCTACTTTATTTAACCCACAAAAACTAAGTTTGGAATGTTAAACGTTGTGCATTTAGTTGTCGCTGCTTTCCTTATGCATCCAGAGAATGGTGCCATCAGCCATTTTGGATACAAATTTTGTCCATTTTGGACAAAATTACCTTTTAAACAGGGCTCAACATTAACGCTTGTCTAGGAAAAGTGAATTTAAAAGAGAATTTCACTTGCCGACCAGACAAGTAGCCTGTTAAAATTAACAATAGAACAAAAATAATTAGAGAATCAGAAATTTTGGGAAAAAATAATTTGATTTTATTACATTGAGTGTAAACGGAGAATGGTAATGAATTATGTTGACTGTAACAGGGTTGCACCAGTTGAGACTCCTGCAGCCTGTCTGTGTGTGAGAAAGACTCATGGAGGAATCAATACACATCAGTGCAACAGCACACACGAAGAAGCAGATTTGAACAAACATGCTGCAGTAAAAATTCAAAATGTTGAGTTTGTACTTATAACATACAAGCAACACCACAAGACCAAGAGAGCTGTTTTCCTTAACATCAGCAAGACTGAAAATGTGACATTGATTAGATTTTTTTTTTTCCAGTTTAATAATCAACCAAGTAATATTTAGTGACTTTTTTTAGAACCAGCATTAACTGCAAAAAATAGTTCCACACAAAGGTCACATTATGTATCTCCAAGCCACACATCGTTTCATCACTGAAAGATCAAGCATACATAATGAGTGAGTAAATAATTCAATGACCCATTCATAAAGACGTTCAAATGAATGACTCAATGACTCACCCATTAAAACACTTGCCGCCCCCTACTGGCGGTTTAATTAATTTTATATATAAAGGTTTTTAATAGCATTTCATATTTGTTATGTAAAAAAAATAAAAATAAAAACAAAACAGTGTTAATTTTGTCGACAAATAATTCTCGTCATAATGTTCATCAACAACATTTTTTTTTTTCACTGTCAAAAATGAGACGATAACAAACAAAAAATAATTTTAAATGACAAAACTATAACGAAAATTTAATGACATTTGTGTCAACGAATGAAAACGAGATAAATATGTTAGGGAGGGATGATTTGCGATAAGATTAATTCAGAACGAATCTGCTGCGTGGTTCGGAGGTTAGATATTTGAACTGTGTCATAGCCTATTGATCCATCCTGCGTTACATAAGCTAACATACGGTTGTTGCACGTCTCATAAAATGTTTAAAAATGTCACTATGTGGGAGTAAGAGAAGAGCAGGCATATGGACAATTTGACGATGAAAGAGAGAATTCAATTTCACACGTCTTTGCTGAACATCTGCACCCAAATGCACACTAAAGTGGAAACACTTTTACAAAGGCAAATTATCTAAATCTCATTGGCTGACTTCTACATTCTTTTCTGTGAGTCTAGTGTGCTGCAATCTTTAGTGGTCTGCCAGGCAACAAAAGCCATGTTTACAAGTTCCGGGACTGCAGCAATAAGTGCTTCAGAGAAACAACTAAACACTGATTTAAAAATAAATAAATAAATAAATATTCAAGTGCTTTGTTTGAGACATTTCTTGAGACACTGTCTCAGATTAATGAGCTTGGCCGACCCTTTGGATTTCTGAGTGATTAAATTTTATTCGTTTTGTGTCCTCTCACATCTATAACGGAAGATCAGGTGAAATACCTCACTTAGTAGGGAATATTTTATAATATATGCAGGTAACACAAAATTATTGATGGTCTGTTATAGCACACTGGTCTGTTATTGTACTATTATTTATTGTACTCACACCTAAACATTATTACCACAAAAAAGGCACCTGGCTACTTTACATGCTATCCAGCACATACTCACAGAAAGTACACATCCTGTGCTCAAAATGAGCCTACAAGACAAAATAAGCATTTCTTGTGATATTTCAATGGCATTTTGTCCACTACATTAGAAAATGACCATTTTGATGAAAATTAGCATTTTTAATTGAAAATCTTCATTTTAAAATGATGCCAAGACAGTCACTGGTAATTTGACATATTTTGAGATAAAAACATTTGTTTTTAGTTCAAGTTTATTAAATTTGTATTTTCTGAGAAATTGTTAAAGACCCTGACCTGTTTTCTTTCTAATTTCTAACATTGTGCCCTCATGATGTTCCCTTATGCAGTGATGGCTCTAAATACATTACAAAACAATTCCAAGTGGTAGATTCAGTACCAAGATGAACCCAAATCACACCAGTCTAATGTACTGTCTCAAGTTTTTTTGACAATATGCGAAGAATTACTCAAGTTCTGCTGGCAAAGGGTGGCCCTTGCTTCTTCATATGAATATATTGCAAGGTGTTTCCTTTGTTTTGTCAAGCCCTTGTAAATTAAAGTGCTAAATTATAGTAAAGCACTGTACTATGCTACATGTCGTTAGGCAGCAGCATGCAACAGCCACTTACTGTCAAGGATGCCATCATTTTAACTGGTCAGTATTTCACTTCTGAAATGCTTTCTCTATACCTGCCAATATCCGGCTATTCGGCTGCCTAATGGACATACTGTAAAGACTACCTCATTATAGCCCATTACAGGGAAAAGAAAAATTAAATGTGAATGAAGAGAGAGAGAAAGAGAGCGGGAGAGAGAGGGAAGGAGAGAGCAACAAAAAGAGAAACATGGAACTGGGACCAAGAAAGTGAGAACTAAATGCAGTTTGGTTCTATAGTGTTCATATTTAGTCTACCATTACGGTTTGCCGCCGCCTTGCATGGTTTTGCTCACAGATAACCAAAACAGCTGTAAATGGCCATTAAATGATAGCATCAGTATCAAACCGTGCTGTGTAAATTGCTAAGCAAACCTTTATGCACTCTCAGATTCCTTCATGTGAGAGCGCTCTAATAGTTGCATATGGCTTTCATTTAGTGCCTGGACAATCCAAAAAAGTTAGGAAGTCTGATAAACAGGGGAATGTCAGAAACCATTCAGTTCCTCGGGTCATTTACAGTGTGTAAGTCAAACAGTGCTGTATTATGTAAAAAAGTGATTAAATATTTGAAACAAATTTAAACAGAGAACATTTATCTCACAGATGTGATGTAAACTACTCACTTGTTTTTGTTGGTTTGGGTTTTTTTTTTTCCTTCTTTTTTTAGATCTGGACAAAACTGGTGTCAGATCAAAGTGTTAAATGTTTTGAGGACGAAAGGAAAGTCAGAAACCCATATGCACAAACACACTGACTTTCATGCTCAGATGCTGACCCTGTCTCAGCCAATCTTCCTGCCTGTTATAGGAAGGTCTTTGGCTCTTCCTTAACCTTTGTCAGAATAATCCTCTTTGGGGAACAGATGTCCTACTTTGCTATGACAAGTCCAGGTCAGACCTATAGACACTGCATCATTGAATCCCCTTACCACAGATCCTGACCACTGAGTGGCATCCTCATAATTGTGTGCTGTTGTCAAATTCATACTCCTGCCTTGTCAAAACATACAAAAACACAGTTTAGCACCTGCAGCATGCTAAATGCATCCCGTCAGTTTTCACTGCAGCTTGTTCTTGTTTGAGCACACAGAGGGCATGTGTAGTTTACATGCATTAAGTATTTAGTATGACCTTAATATAAATAATTTATCAACTTACACATTTATATATTGTAAATAATAAAAATAACGGCGTGTAACATGATATTTATGTTTTAATGTCTAGACATATGCTATGAAAAATCTAATCTTGCATTTTAATGTGTATTATTGATAATTGTTGTGTGTTTAACAATTAATGCATCACACTACTGTAGGCATACATTATATAGCCAAGGGAATACATGCAACAATGCACAAGGGACAACACATAATAAAATAAAAAAGCAGCTTCATCCAATATTAAAAGCCAATATTAACACATTACTGTGATCCAGATGTTACACTGCCATTGCTAGAATCCAATGACTCACTCTCAGGGGGAGGGTACGGTGGGTAGGACAGAGTAGAGCTAGTGGCGGCTATTGATTTGCCCGTCAGCACAAAGACCTGCGGTGGCTCTGTCTTTGACCGCACTCATGCCTGTGCTGTGCATGTAATGGGGATGAATGGGAGGACAGACTGAGATCTGTATCGTCAGCCTTTTAAAATAACCCAGTTTCTGACATCCCAGTTTTGGCGAAAGCAAACCACTTGAATTAAACAACTGATGTATAATAATTGAATCAAAAATAATTGTTATTACAGCTGTCATGATTATACAAATTTATGAACATATTTCTATTTCTATTTTTTTGTTTTGTTCGCAAATATGCAATTTGTCTGCCTTATCTTTACATTTCTACTGGTTTTCACCATTTTGTACATGTTTAAAAAGGACAAATATGCTCACACTAAAGGGGAAGTTATGTCCCTTTTTACAAGATGTAAAATAAGTCTCTGATGACCCCAGAGTGTGTATGTAACATTTTACCCCACAGATCAGCTATATAGCTATAATATAGCTATACAGCTGTAATTTAACTATTTAAAATTGCCACTTTTAGAGTATGAGCCAAAATGGACCATTTTTTTGTGTGTGTCCCTTTAAATGCAGATCAGAAGAGGGAAGAACTTGAAGAGCTCAAACTCCAACAATATTCTTTGCAAACAAATATTTCACTATTAGTACAAGCCTGTGATCTTTACCCCCCCCCCCCCCACACTCGAAGTCATCTGATTGTACTGTGTATACTAAATGATGATTTATAAATTACACAGACAAGGAGCACGGCATGATAAAATTATCGACAGCTGGTCTCAGGGTGCCGTTGCGTGCTTTCACAAACTTTCCCACATGTAATTATGAGCTTCACATTGCTTTCATATGCAATTTTTAACTACCACATTCCTATTTACAAGCATTATGGTAGCATTTGAAGGCAGCATCAGTGAAAACAGGCATAGCTTTAGCAACATTAGCTAATCATTGGCACATAGTGACAAGAAGCTCTTTTAGAAAGGCAGTTTGGAAAATAAATGTGTGATACTTCGTCTGGAGCTGACGTTTGTGCACAAAGTGTTGGTATTGATCCCTAAACATATAAAGTACTTTACCTATTTTTTTATGAGATATTTCCTTCGGAAATTAAATTTAACCACAGTGTCCTTAGCAGCTCAGATGGAAGGAGTCTATGGAGACTCTTATGTTTATTGGTCCATTCTAACACACAGAACTTGTAATGCCTCTTTAGTGCTGACATTGTATCTCCAGCAGCTAACATTACAGTAAAGAAAAATAAATAAAAAAAAAGAGTAAAGAGTAATGGCGGACTGCTGCTTCTCACTCAAGCCTGTGTCTATGCTAATTGGGCTAATAGACATATATACTATTAGACATTTTCCCTTCAGTGAAGTTTAAAATGGGAGAATGAATAAACTGCTTGTTTGGAAAGACTGTTCAGAATTTAATGACGATTAAGCAATTAATCGAATTTCAGGAGGACCATGCACGAACGATCGCAGCTGCCACCAATCTCCTTA
>JAUCMR010000043.1:5795280-5814344 GCA_032357425.1 Enteromius argenteus | reverse complement strand
GGTTGGGAATAGTAATTGCATTTTTATTTATAAAATGAAAAACAGAATAATATTTATATATATATATATATATATATATAAGATCGTATAATGTGCATGAATGTTACATTTAACAGCTTGTCTGATTTGTCAAATGCAAATAATTAATGTTTGAAACATTTAAATTATTTTTGGCATAAATAATGCTATATTTAATAATGCTGTAGAATAATTAAAGTATAAAATAATGCTATTTAAATGTTTCAAAAACTTACATGCATTTAATAAGAAGCTGCTTTGGCCAAAAATACATGTAAACAATTTTAAGGCTATTTTGGCTATGCTCATTGCTGGTCTGAGGGCAGCCAAACTGTTAAAATTAGACCACGGATTGCCTCGATTTCGCCGGGTGGGTTAAAAGAAGACTACACATAGCCCGTCTGATTTAGAACTAAAACATGGCTACATATAGACCATGTCATGAAATTACACAAATATCTTTGTAGATATTATTGACACTGCGAACATGACGGGATTATCAATCATCTCAATCGCTGCCTGGCCAAAAAATACAATGAATCGGTGTTGACTAACTACAAATAGCCGGACTGACTACGAGCTAAACCAAGACTACGCACAGGCTACAAAAAATATCAAAGAAATTAAACCAAACACCCTGTAAATCCCGTTGAACTTGCTTGAAAACGGCATGTAACCATTATCTGGGCTAGAAGTGGGTTACACATAGCTGGACTGTATCTGGTCTATAGCTAACCGAGACGGTGAAATGACAAATATTGCTTGCTGGGAGGCTACTACGCACTGGAAAAACATTTTGTTCCTGCTATTAATGTTGTTGTGGAGAGACAAGAGAGAACAGAGAGATAAGTTTAGGCAAAGGACACGGCATTCTGATGAAACTATTAATCAGTTTCTGTCTGCTTAACGGTAGGCTACATGATCAGCTCGGCCAGTTTACGTGCTATGGGAACAGACTTTTGCTTGAACCAGACCTCACTCTGAATAAAGCCGTCTCAACTGCAATGCAAATGGAGACAGCATTAAGTGAGTCATACAGAGTAATCGGAATACAAAACCATCTCTATTGGACCGAAAGCCGCATCTCTTCGTCATAACGGTCTGTTACTAACTCGAAACAATGGTGTTCATGCTACCGTTGCAGATCAAGCAATCATCTGGCTAACAAACCATGTCCAGCAATGAAAGCAGTTTGCAATTCATGTGGAAAAATAGGACACTTCACCAAAGTGTGTGGCTCATCATAGAAACATGTGCATGAGATTGTCATAACGGAGCTCACTGTATTATACATGAATGACTGTGAAAGACAACATTCTCTGTTGTATGCAAATCAAAACGGATCATTGTCAGCCAGTGGAGCTAAATGTGGACACAGGCTCATCAGTATACATACTACCAAAGTGCACATTTTTCTTCATGCACCCCCAATCCACATGAGAAAAAAGCATCACATCAGGCCGTGACCAACCTTACTCAACAGCTCATGTGATCTCCCAACGCCTCGACCAGATTCAGATCAGGCCACTGGTGGCTCCCACGGCTGCTGCACTGGCCGAGGAGGAAACACCCACATCGCGCCGATGTGAGCCCCGCCTTAATCCTCCGGCTCCTTATGCATGTGAGCCCACTTCTTGGCCTTCCTTCTTGTCGCAATGTTCCCTGACCTTCTCTCTACAACCTTCCTGTTTTCCCACTTCCAAGTTTGCATTCGTGATTATGCATCTGACTGGGGTCACTAGAGAATGGGGAACAGCTATGTGGGGTTCTCCGAGGAGGAACCGATGCAGATCGGCCATGCTCACCTCACCACCCGTGAACGCCGCTATCGGATCGCCAACGGTTTGTGCCTCTATTGTGCAGTGGCTGGGCATGTTGTCACAAGCTGCCCTCACAGGAAACAGCCCCCCTCTGAAGAATGGTCACGCACGGTAAGCGTGACTGCGGCTCTGCTGCCCTTTGGTGTTCGCACCACTCTCTGGGCAGTTGTTCAGTTTGGAGGGGTTAGCCACCCTGTCGTTGATCTCATTGACTCTGGGGCGGAGGGAGATTTCATGGATATTGAACTGGCCAAGAGCTGGAATATTCCAGTTTTTCCCTTGGACAATGCTGTCTCCCTCTGTACACTTTGTGGAACTCCTCTTACCAAGATCACATCTGTCACAGGATTTGTTCACTTGACCACATCTGGCAATCACAGGGAGGAGATTCATCTCCAGGAGGAGCCGGTGGACCTGGTTAATGTTCCAGAGGCCTACCATGACTTGAGAGCGGTGTTCATTAAGTCCCAAGCTTCATCTCTTCCTCTGCATCGCCCTTATGACGATAGATCTGTTACCGGGAACTTCTCCACCTAAGGAGCGCCTTTATTCGCTCTCCGGTCCTGAGAGGGAGGCCATGGAGAAATACATCAGTGATTCTTTATAAGCCGGTATCATACGTCCTTCTTCCTCTCCAGCTGGGATGGGGTTTTTCTTCATGAAGAAGAAGAATGGTTCGCTCCATCCCTGTATTGATTATCGGGGACTGAATGACATCATTTGTATTTGTGTACCTCGACGACATCCTGATCTTCTCCCAGAACGAGCGTGATCATGTCCAGCACGTCAGGCGAGTGTTACAGCGGCTTTTAGAGAATCCTTTATATTCCAAGGTGGACCCTGCTAAAGTAGAAGCAGTTGCGAATTGGCCCACCAATCAGCCCCCATCCTTAAGAACCCAGACCCGTCTCGCCAATTCATAGTGGAGGTGGATGTGGCAGAGGTGGGAGTGAGGCAAGTTTTATCCCAGAGATCACCCACTGACAACAAAATACACCCTTGCGTCTTTTTCTCTCGTCGTCTTACTCCCTCAGAACGGAACTACAACATCGGGAATAAGGAGTTACTAGCCTTCAAGTTGGCGTTGGAGGAGTGGCGCCACTGGCTGGAGGGCGCGGGGGTTCCTTTTTTGGTTTGGACCGACCATAAAAATCTCAATTACATCCATTCCGCTAAAAGACTAAATTCTTGACAGGCCCGCTGGGCTCTATTTTTTCAGCGTTTTAACTTTAACATCTCCTATCGCCCAGGGAGTAAGAACGGCAAACCTGATGTGCTCTCACAGCTTTTTGAAGCTGAGACTGACTCCACCTCTCTGGCGCCCATTGTGCCACCCAGCCGGGTGGTTGCGGCGGTCACCAGGGAGGTGGAATCCAGAGTCTGCGAGGCGCTAGGCAGTGACCCATCCCCGCCGGTTACCCAGAGTGCCTGTTGTTTGTTCCTAGGCCGGTTCGAACCAGCGTGCACCCAGGAGCTGCTGGTACCATTTCGCTGATAAAGCAAAGTACTGGTGGCCAGCAATGGTGTGGGATGCTCGCGAGTTTGTGTTAGCCTGTCCATTTTGCGCGGTGATGTTATTGTTTCATCTACGCATGCGTTCATTCGGAGATGCCTCCGGACATGCCCTTATCCAGACTGGCGAAAGGAACAAGTAGTCGGCGGACCGTCATCGTTCTGAGCCCCCACTTTACGTTTGCGGTCAGAAGGTTTTGTTTACCCAAGATATTCCACTCACTCTGCCTGCACGTAAACTGGGACCTAAATTCATTGGACCGTACAACATTACTAAGGTGCTCAACCCGGTGACGGTTCGACTCAAGTTACCCCACATGCTTAAAAAAATTCACCCCGTGTTTTACGTATCCAGAATCAAGCCCGTCGTTCACTCCCCACTCCAATCCCAGACCTTGGCCCCTCCACCTCCTAGACTCAGGGGTCACCAATATCTTGTAGACTGGGAGGGTTATGGTCCAAAGGAGAGATGCTGGATTCCAGCTTGTGACGTTCTGGACACGCTCTCATAGACCAATTCCACCAGTGTCATGGTGAGTCTTCTGGAGATGACAGGAGGCATCCTTGAGGGGAGAGTTAAATACTTCCTATGCGGACTGTCAGGTAGGATTGGAAGCGCTAGAGGGTGCTCTCTCCAATCGCGCTTTGCTCTGTCTCTGTGGATGCTGGCACTGGATTGCCACTTGACTTTATTTGCCTGGCCGTTTTGTTTTCATGTTTTGCTGCTTTTGGTTCTGAAGTTTTGAATAAACTTCCACTTTTGCTTGAACTGCATTTGAGTCCTCCATCATATCGTTTAACACACCTTTGCTGGGGATGGATTTGCTGAAAGCACTTAACTGCTAGAGGGAGATACCGTGATTACAAAAGAGACTTCTGAATTGTTGCCAGTACATACTGTTGGTTGTGCAAGTGGATTTCATCAAAAATTGAGAAGATTACCACTGTCAGTGAGACAAGCTGTTTCTGGTGAACTGGAACATGACATAATTGAACGTGTCAATGCATCCCCAGTGCACAAAAAAAAAAAGGTGGTGGAATCCTCATGTGTGTCGATTTAAGGGAACCTAACAAGGCTATAGTTGCATAGCCACCCCTTGCCACATATAGAGGAACTGTTGGCAGAACTGTGGGGGGTGACAGTGTTCTCTACCATATAGATCTAGCCTTTGCTTATCATCTGGTTCCACTGCATCCTGAAAGTCAGGATTTGACAGCACTTAATGCAGGATGGGCTGTTTTGTTATAAGCATGTTCTGTATTGTCTGGCTTCTGCTGCTGCGCCTGCTTTTAAGATGATGATGACCATACTGCAGGGATTGCTGGGTGTCAAAGCCTACTTGGATGACCTAATGGCAGTGTTTCTTAACCCTGGTCCTGGGCGCCCCCCAACACTGCACATTTTGTGTGTCTCCCTAATCAAACACACCTGATTTAACTCATGAGCTCATTAGAAGAAACTCCAAGACCTGAAATGGGTGTGTCAGATAAAAGAAACAAACAAAATGTGCAGTGTTGGGGGGCACCCAGGATCAGGGTTGAGGGACACTGGTGTATGGGGACTCATTAAATTTAGTACTTCACCATCTAAATGAGGCTGGTCTGAAACTGAATATGCAGAAATGTAAACCCTGTTAATTTAACTGCTATCATACATGCACCCGCTCCCCATGACTTGGCCTGATTGTGCTCATTACTGGGCCTTACCTCCTGGTATGGTACATTTTTGCCTGATTACGCAACTGTGGTGAAACCATTGCGTGAAGTTTTAAGAACCTCTACTGTCGTGAACAGGCAGAACAGGCAGAAGGCAGAACAAAGTTTTGCTACCCTGAAGAAGCTCTTGTCTCAAAGCCCCATTGTAGCTCTGTTTGATCCCCAACTACCAACTTATGTGAGTACCGATGCTTCTGATTATGGTGTGGGGGCAGTTCTTTCACAGCTGCCTACAGATGGTACTGAGCGCATAGTTGCATTTGCCTCCCGAACTCAAGCGGAGTTTGCCTCCCGTACTTCCTTGCAAGCGGAGAGGAAGTACTCAACAGTTGAAAGAGAAGCACTGGCTTGTGTGTGGAGTATTGAAAAATGGAGAATGTAACTTTGGGGAGACATTATTTCCTGCCGCTGACCACCAAGCCCTCACAACACTTTTTACATCCAGAGGCACAGGGAGAGCTGTCATGCGGATCGCTAGGTGGTCAGCCTGTCTGTTATGTTATTCTTATACACGGTACATTCCATCCTGGGAAGTACAGCATGACAGTCACAACATGACAGTCACATTAAGAGTTCACTTCTGCATCTGATACTTGCCCCCAGTTAGCCCAACTTCGTCCACAGACAGAGGAAGGCTGGCCTAAAAGCAAAAAAACTGTGAAACAAGAACTGGAACCCTATTTTTACATCCGACATTCAATTGTTGAGGGTCTGTTAATTATGCAGGGTAAACGCTGCCTAGTAGTCCAAGTGTCACGGCACACAAGTGGCTTTAGGTGCACTAAATGGTGAGGTTTTTTTTTGTTTATTTTAACAACCTGATCATACGATTCAGCCACAACACCTCTGCTCTCACCAAAAGCCACTGAACAAATAATCGGGTCCCAGATGGGTTCATCCCTTTTTGAGGTCCCCCTGAAACATTTCCGTTGTGGTCCATGCTATTTGCAGCGCGTTTCTGTGTTTGCAGTGCCTGTGTTGTCAAACTGATGAAGATGCTTTTTTAAGTTGCAGCCGTTTTTTTCCGTTTGCATGTGTTATTTGTAAGTTGCAGCGCGTTGAGCTCTCTCGGCCACCGTATGGAATAGATTGCGCAGTGTCGTAAATCGTCGGAAAACAGAATTAACATTTGCGTATGCGCGTTTTCTACTACATCATTATGCGCATGCGCGGACAGATAATGCAGGTGGAACGAATCATGTACTGACCAATGAGTGGTACTGACACACTCTTCAAAAACCTACGGGTGACGTTACAAAAGTAAAGCCACAGCCTTTCGATCACCCAAAGGTGGCTGGATATAGATATAGGTCATAAACTCCGTCCTCTCTATGCAATCTAATGGGACGCGAGAAAAAGTGTTTTATTTCAAATATTTTGTTTTCAAACACGGTTTTTGTAATTTGATGTGGATTTTATCACGCTGATGTAAATTAGGGTGTTCGTTTTTAAAATATGTTTGGTTTTAGTAATGTGATAAAACAGGAGTGTGATGTCATGATTGACAGTTGAGATTGACAGCTTCTCTGAGTGAACTGAGGCACCACTGGAATTTTTAGGAATCTTCAGGAATATATTGGAGTTGTATTTACCTTATTTTAACACAAGCCTCTTATACGGCAATCAGCAGACAAAAATTGGACCAGTCAGGTTAATTTAAAAAAGGGCGTGTGTTTGCAATTGACAATGGCAGCTTCACTTCTTCAATGGAAGTGAATGAAGGTGTGCTGTCCATCTCTTTTACAGTCTATGGTCTGTGTCTGCATCTTTATTTTTTATTGTAAAAGTACAGATATTACAGCTGTTTCAGAAGTGATGACTCCAGCTATTCCTCCCAAGTGTTTGAATCAGCTTGGCTTGACAGTATTCTTAAACTTTTTGAGATGCACCTATATATATATATATATATATATATATAAGCCTTCTCTGCTGGCCTAAACACTAGAATCACTGACTTAGTTTTACTTTATTTTGCTATGAATTTGTATTAAATAAGCTCCAATGCACACAAAAGGCAGTATTATAGAAGCCTGAGAACATTTCGATTTTTAAATAATTTTAATCAAACATTTGTGACACAACCATCTATGTCTATGGAGTTACCAATATTTAAAGTAAAATTTTGGTTTGTTCTAAAATTAGATAAATAAATACATTTTCATTGATAATTGAAATTTCAGTTTTTAAAATAAATTTCAGATAGGAAGTAGCCTACGTAATTAAATGTGACACATAAAATTGTCAGAGATTTAGATAACTTTTAAGAAAATTAAAAGAATGTACTCTCCATGCACCCCTCAGTTTCAATTATCACATGCCAAATAAGTCCAAATAATTTCCCTTTTCTTAAAGGGGAGACATCCATTGTTGCAACACCACAGACATGAATTTGGGGGACATACATTTTTTCTTAACTATCTTATAATATAATAAAATTGTTAAAGCTGGCGCTCGCGGTTAATATAAAGAACTGCGTCTTGCGAAAGAACATTGTAGCCGAAGCTAGTTCTCAGTGTTTACCTCTATAATCACGCAGGTGCTGGCCTACACCGCAGCGGGACAACTCGAACAAGTCTAAATAGTCCGAGTATCAACACTTATTATAGGTGTATCATAGTAATTCAGGACAAGCCAAAAACACGGTTTGGAAAATAGATTCATGGTTTTATGTAGTCCGTGAAAAGTTACGGACTACATAAAACCTATATTCACAATATGCATCTGTGTTAAAAATTTTATTGTTGCGATTACATTACATGATACCTCGCTAAGGTTTGGCGCGAACATGCCAATTTTGTTACAAATGCAGCCCTCAAAAAAGAGTGGCTCTGAATTGGTATTGCGGTGTTTTATCTACTGTGAGACGTGATCCAATGCACGGAGTGCTTGTGGCTGAGGGGGTGTGTCTAAACTGGCAGAGAATTCGAGAATTCAAGTATGGTGAGGGATGGGCTTATGAATATTAATTATTGAAACGAGCCGTTCAGGTTCCGTTGATTGGCTGAAAGGAAGACATTGGCAATGAGTACTATTCAGCTGACGAATAAGCTTTGGCTTATAAATATTAATAATGTTTCTTGACCTCCCGATTTAGGAATGTTGGTAAGAAACGTCGGCTTGACCTAATGGATATTCATTACGTAAAGCATTGCCATAGTAGGATTCAGCCGGCAGCAGCATCTCCGCAAAGACTGGCTCAGATATCTACCGTCAACCATAGCTTCCCGCAGCCTACAATGCGGAAGGACACTTAACATCAGACCTCGACTGAAGCATTTTTAAAGGATTTTGCAAACTATTTTATGGAAGACGAGGCTGCTGTGGTAATGCTGCCTCCCAAGAATTGCATCCCCAGAAACTACAGTTGTATCGCTGGGCTGTTCGGAAGCTTGACAGCATCAGAGCAAAAGCTGGAGGACGGAGAAGAAATGGAGGGAGAGGAGGGCAAGAATGGGGACTGTGAATCGTTAGAAATCAACGTAGTGAATGAAAAGCCGAGAGGAAGGGAGTCATTCCTGAAGCCCCCCCATAGCCCGACGCAGCGCCGCAGGTGCAAGTCTCTCCCCACATCAGCTGAAAGAGCCAAATTAGAAATCGCACGAAGCCGGAGCCCAAGCTGTCAGAAAAAGGTACGTTTCGCTGACTCTCTGGGCCTTGACCTGATTTCTGTCAAACACTTTGATGACACGGATATGCCTGAGGTACCAGACCGCATTATTGACAAATTCAAAAAAGCCAGAGCTCTCCACTTGAACAATTTCGACAAGTCCAACACGTCAAGCCAGTCTGTGTTTATGGAGCTGCTCTTCACAAATCCAGGATCCCTGCCAGACTTCCTTGACAGAGTTTCTGCAATGAAGGTTTTACTGGAGTCTGTTCAGGCGGATGAGTTCAGCCTCTCGGGGGTCGTGCGGGTTGTTAATTTGGCTTTCGAAAAAAATGTCTATTTGAGATACTCCTTAAACAACTGGACGACATTTATGGATGTTCTGGCGTCTTACATTCCCCATTCCAGCGACGGCCAGACTGACAAGTTTAGCTTCAAAATTATCACCCCGACCTTTTTGGAGTTTGGAGGAACGCTGCAGTTTGCCATCAAGTACTGTGTCGTGGGAGGTGAATTTTGGGACAACAACAATGGGAATAATTACAGAGTAAGAAGGCACAGATTTAAAATTTCACCTCCGAGGGAATGGGAAAACGGCTGGATCCATTTTATTTAGTGCGCGCTTCAGCCTTTTCGCTGTTGCGATGCTCGCTCATGAATATTAATTTGGTGACATCCATAGTAATAATCATGAGCCAATTCTTCGCCATAGTAGGATTGGCAATCTCTCCAGCAGTGTAGCTACTCCGAAGAAACCACTGACCTTCCATGAAAAACGTATGTAGCATACCACATATTCGTAAATGTAACACCGTTGTCTGTGTTTTTGTCATTGCTTAAATAATGCGAGAGAATAGGAAATTAAATTGACGTCACCACTAACATGTAACATTAGGCATATTTCCTTTGTTGTAATACACTGATTGTTTAACTGCAGTACATGGAAGGTCATGGAGACAAGACCCCTGCTGCATTCGTTAAAATGAGCAGCACCGTTTTACAACCCCCGTTAACATTTAGCTTCAATGTATTGTGCAGTAATAGGATATTGTGTAATAATTGCATAATCCGCGGTGAGCCTGTCACTCTTCTGTTGAAGTGAAATCATGGTGCTTCAGCATCACTATGGTTGTTTCGCATCAAACTGCAGCAAAGGGTATAGGCTAGCTCTGAGGAAGATTTTTGATAGGCCTATTATAAATAAAACCTTTAGAACAGCCTATTGGATCCATGTAAAAATTGCAACCAGTTCCGCTCTGCCTGCTATGAGCAGGCCTCCAACAAGTGCCTTGCCTCTTGAGGCAAGGGGGATAATATTACCTGCTCTAATAGAGGCAGCAAAAGTGAATTTACAGAGCCGCTGAGGTGTTTTGCTTTAGCAATCCATGGGCAGCAATTAAATATTGCACACAATTTCTCTTCCTCAGAAAACATGCAGGCTGTAGACTATTAAGTTTCACTTTTCAATACATCAAAAATTAACTCTGTTTATATTTTTTTACAATATAGTAGTAGGTATAGTCCTCTCGAAAATGAAAATTCTCTCACCATTTACTCACCCTCATGTCATCCCAGATGGACCTGAATTTCTTAAGTTGGACACAAAGATTTGTATAAAAATATTCTATGTTTTGCACATTAACAACAAATTAACAAAAGGGGTCATTTATTTTGGGGTGGACTGTCCCTTTAATGCATGTTACTGGTCTTACTGTGAACAATTCATCTTTGCAATTTTGCTTTTCTTGTGATTTGCTCACGTGACATCTAAAACGCAGTTACGTTTGGCAACTATTCCAGTTGGAAACACTTACTTTTCACAATCCAGTCAACAACTGATTGATAAAATCAAGTCGTGCCTTTTTTTTTTGCTCATTTTCACTCTGAAATATTTCACAGTACGATTGTAGAATCGGTCACAACTTCTGTTTCAGAAAATGCTTTTGTATTTAAGGCCCTGAATAAATAAAATTCTGTTAATATCCAAACCACATCAATCATTAATAATTACTATTAAGTCTGTATCTAACATAGGTGATATGTAATTGTTGACGAAGGAAGGTGTTGTGTAGTTTATATAGTATTATCTATGTGTGTGTGTTTACTTTTTTGCAACCTGTCTGAGTTCAATGGTCATGCTTAGTTTTCTAATTTATATAGTGTTGCATCTTTCTCATGCCCTTTTCATAATTTCTTATTTAAATCACTTTTTTTCATACCTTCCTCCATCAGCTATAACATATCACCTATAAATAAATATACTTAAGTTTTATCTGTTATAAAACTAGTGATTATTAAGAGTGATGTGGTTTAGAATTGGTAAAGCGTGTTTGGAAAAAAAATATGATAAGAATATCGATTATGCATGCACTGTATGTAACCCCCCCCCCCAACATTTTTATAAAAAAAAAAGTAATTATAAAATGACAGAAATTTGCATGACAGCACGACACTAAAGTTGCTCTGTATAATTTTCCCTATGTTAAAAAATACCTTTGTGAAAAAATAGAACAAGGTTAAGTTTTGTCATTTAATAATTGACATATAACTCAAAGTTCATTATGTTTCTGTGGGTAATACATATAATGTCTGATGAGCTAGCTAGTGCTGCTACAGTTTCTACATAGTTTTGTGTCTACTGTATGTCACTGTGGTATCTTGCTTTAGACATCATAAATACTTTTATCACTCAGTATATATTTAATATCCATTGATTTATTTATTTGGTAACTGTCTAATAAGTACAATCATATACAGCCAGTCAGGATCTGTCACAAAATAAACCCCTTCAAGGGGGCCTGATAGGGTATGTCGGGATCCTGGACAAGTAGGGGGTTATTTTATAATTATAACCGGCAGATTATATATAATATTATACTAACCTAAGACCAAAAACATATCTACTTTGAAGAATCTCTCACTCTTCCAACAATTCCAGGTTATTCTTCTTTTAATCTGATGATTACATACTGATGACTTATTATTTTATTTATTTATTATTATTTTTTTTTTTAACAAAACCAAGTATTTTTAGATTTTCAGGGATGATTACCATTTAAAACGCCCAGACCTTAATAAAACAAACTGTTATACTGAAGTGAAGTTATTGGCTTTCATAATAAAACCATAACAATAACAGAAAGTGTTTAATATACCTCACATTATGTAAGCTAATAAATCTTGGCAATTTGTGCTGTTTTATAATGTTATTTTTAATGACTTAATGGGGTTGTAGGTCAGTGAAGCATTTCAAGCCATACCTAAAATACCTTAGATTTGAAGGTTGGGCATCTCAATCGATTTCAGTGACAAAAGCACACTGAAAGAATTATGTCCAAGACTTCTACGTGGTATCTTCAGAAGGTTGTCGAAAGTTGTCATGAGCATTGTAATGTTTGAAGTGGATGATATTAACAAATGACAGCTGGGATTAATGGCCAATTCATAAATCTGTGGGATCTTACCTTCATGTTGTGGAAAAATATACTAGAAGACAGAAGACAATGAGCACAGTGTTGAAAAGGGGTGGGGCTACATAAGGTCTATAGCAAGTTACTGCCACTGAAGCTGGCCTATCAAGTTGCAGAGCAGATTAAATGACTTTCTGATCCTCTTTGTTGAAATTGCAGGGGACCTCCGAAAGACCTGATAATTGTCACCACATTTCTTCCCCCCTAGCGACAGCTACAGCTGATGATTGAACATAGAAATTCATGTCACCAAAAGCTTTCTTCATTAGTGCCCTATAAACATTTTGACATCAGTCAAAAATTGTTAAGCACTCTTATTTAAGACTTTTTTGGTCTTTAGCTGCACTTTGAGTAGTTTGTTAATGAATGACAAATGATTGTAAAGCTGAACCTTTCACAAAGTACGAATAAAGCATCTACCCTCTGTAAAGTTGTACAGCATTTCAAAAGAATTCAGATACCTTTTATATTTCATTATTTATTTAATAATATATTTAGAGTAAGTTTTATATTTATAATTATATTATAGTATATTATATTTTGTTGTCACATTTTGTTATGTTGCATCAATATGCTAAAAGATGATCTAGGGAATCCAGTGTAATGCACCTAAACTGTCACAGCAAAAGGTTGGTGAATACTTAACTTATCAATGTGATATTTTATATTTATTCTTTTAAATAAACTAGCAAATGTGTTTTTTGGTTTGGGGCATGGAGTATACTGTAGATGCAAAAAAAAATATTGAAAGCATTTTTGCATAAGGCTGCAACATAACAAAACTTGAAAAAAAGAGTGAATACTTTCTGAATGACTCCTGCACAAATAAACATCCTGCTTTTCATGAACATCCACAAGCTAATGTTTTATTTATCACTGGGTTTCGTCTATAGTCACTTTTTCTTTTAAACTAGAGGTTTAGGACTGTTTGAAGTCAAGTTAAAAGAAAAGGATTGTTTTGTTGTAATGTAATATTGTTTAAAATAGTTTGATCTTTGTGGGAAAATATATATATACTGTATGTACTGTTATGTACAATAAATGTGTACTGATGTTTTACAAATTACATTCTGTGTTTGTTTTAACCTATGCAATACCTGTCTTTACTGTTTTTCTTTTGCAAATGTATCTGTGTCAAGTTGTTAATTGTTGGTTTTTTTTTTTTGGAATAGTAATACTGTGTGTCGTCTTGCATGTACGGACATCCTGCATCTTTATTTATATGGTGAAGGTCTAATGTAGCATAATTGAGTTAAAACAATAATTAAATACATTTGGAGGTATCAAAATTCACTCTGTAATAATACCTCATTGTTCCTCAGCTTTAACCACTGTGTAGAGTGTTGAAGAGGGAAATGCACAGACTTCAGTTCTCTATGTTTGCTAATAAAATGCTGTTATAGTATAAAATTCTGAAGTGAAGTCATTTGTAGTTCCATAAACTCCTATTTATTACTTATATTAAAGGTCACTTAGAAAACCTACATAACCATTTATTGGACTTGCTCTGCCTTCTAATTTTATTGATTAAAAAAAAAAAACATTTCAAGGATTCTTTAGATTTTTCTCAAATAAACAAACTTTCCATGCTATTATAACTGCAATGTCACAGATATAATTGAAGCTGGACCTTAAGTTTTTTGCATTCTGGATCTTCAGAACTGTCTGATACACTAAGATGCAGCCAAAAAAACAAATTAATTATTAATGATTAAATACAGATTAGCTGAAAATGTGATTGGTATCAACCGCTTATGCGTTACACCAGATATGCATTAGCAAACTGTAAGGATCGCAAAAACTGCAGTGCTTATTTTGTTTAAAAAAAAAAGTTGTGCAGATGCATAGAAGGTCTCAGTAGTTTAATTCAACAAAGATTCACTCTTTTTCTCATATCACACTCTACAGATATACAGTGTTGCAAAACAGGTAGTGCTTTACACAATAATATAACTTTATGGCTCTACAGGCAAACATGTTTCATACTATAAATAAATTACACAGAATCAATCAACCCTCAAAAGAAACCATAATTTAGTTTCAATTCCAAAACCATAATTTTAATTCCAAAAGTTATAATTCCAGTGTTTCTACATTACAGTCAGACTCATAGTAAAGCTAAGTTTGCTTGCTTACAGTGTAACAACTTCTAAAAGTTTGCACATTAACTCAATATTCTCTCTGTACACATACAACAATTAAATAATTTTTTGGATCTCATGTTCATTTCCAGTGCAGACAAACAAGACATTCATTTTCGGTTTATTTGATGGCAGAATGTGAAAAACAATTGCTTAACTAAATTTAAGATTTCAGTGCATAGCAATTACTGTAAATGAGACAACCCAAACTCTAATGGCCATCTGTGTACCTGTCAATACACATGAGGTCTCTGCATCATAAATGCTGGTGTTGAAGTCTATATGGAAACATATTTAGTTTCAGATCAAGATGAATGTCTCAGAAAATGACAGTTCACCATTATTATTTACACTATTTGAGTGAGCAGCTAAAGAGAAGTTCGTACACTGATTATTTGATGCATCACAGTAAGTGGAAGCGCCTGGACTGTGGGCCTTTACACTGCCCACACCAGTTTTTTGCAGATCCTCTATTTGTGCAAATGTGATTTGATGATAATTGCTTTCTAAAGGGACCAACTGAGGCACACGAAAACCAGCACATGAAGCATAAGAAGGTAAATTATGAATATGTAGCGTGTCTTCCCCCTGGATGGCAGTAGTTTGGAACAGCAGTATATTCTTCTTCCTTTGAACCAACGCTGGCACAAGTGAGCTCCACTCTTCATCTAAAAAAGAATCAAAATATATCATTCAAATTGGGGCACCTTTAAAACTGACATTGAGCATTACTGCAGCATGCAAAATGTGAAGGTTTCTGTAGGCTAGCTTTAGATTCAGGAATTTCAGTTCCAAAAAAAACGTTTGTGAACCCTTTGAAATGACCTGGGTTTCTGCAATGCTTACTCATAATTAGGGCTGTTTATTTAATTAGCTATGGAAAAAGTAATGCATTAAAATTACTGACACCTTTAACACACTCTCACAAGACCTACCTATGACATCTCACATTTCATACCATAATTGGTAACAAACATGTAGGAAAACAACTCACTGCATGATGTAGCCTATTTCATGCCCCTAAAATCCAAGATGTAGGGGCAAAAAAGACCCTGTATGATTTTTGTCTCATATTATAACACTAACACTACACAAGCAATGAGTACAATATCACAAGAGTGCCGTACATGGTATGTGTGGGCAGTGTTGGAACTAAACTCTGCATTCATGCTACCTCTGAGCTGCAGTACACAGCCTGTAAATATAAAAATACCAATTGTCCATTGTAGCCTAATTGTTAATGCATAACTATTTTTTTGTGTTGAAACAACTCTTTCTAAAGCAATTTAGTTGGTGAATCTCTTGATTCTCTCTCTCTCTCTCTTTAAATTGCAATTGTAATTCTTTTAAGAACGAACAAGCTGACTACTCTGAATGGGCTTTAATGGTGTTAATAGCTGTGGGGAATGACTAAAAGCTTTATTTATACATTAAACATGAAGTACCTTGTGCATGAACAGGTGCCGGCTTGGGCGAAGAACAAGATCTTCATACTGTTCTTCATCTCTTTCTAGCTGAATACTAAAGTCCCTTTGAGAATGCCGTAATTGGTTTGACTCCATGCTGAAACACACACACACACACACACACACACACACACACACAGTACAGTGAATATCAAATGGCGCACAAAATTCTAGCAAAGTTGGTATCAGTTATTAACAGATGAAAAAAATTTAAGTATTGTAACAAGCAAACCTGTATAATCCTCGGAACACAATTTAAGGTCTAGAAAAGTATGAAACACATAATACTCCATCTGCCATCAGTGGTTCAATCGTAACATTATGAAGCGACAAGAATACTTTTGTATGGAAATAAAACAAAAAATAATAACTTTATTCAATGGTTCGGCCCCATAACGTCACCGTAGTGCCATTTTAGAGAGCATCTGCTGGATGCACATAGCGTACGCAGCTCTGTTTCAGCAGCAATTGAAAGTCGCTTTGTACAAATCAGAGCGTAAATACATGTACAAGACGTATCCTTCCATTGCATCTAACACAGAACTGTGTAGGCTATATGTGTACAGTGGATGCTCTTCAAAATGGCACTACAGTGATGTTACGGTGCTGAATAGTTGAATAAAGTCATTATTTACGTTTTGTTTTCCATACAAAAAGTATTCTCGTCACTGCATAACATTATGGTTGAATCACTGATGGCAGATAGAGTATTCAGACGATGTCTTTTATACTTTTCCAGACCCTGACAGTGTATTTTACTTTGCAGTCAATGGGACAATCACAAGCCTGCCGGTTTTAATCCAAACTATATTAAATTGTGTTCTGAGGATGAACAAAGCTTTTACTTTTGGGGGCAAGTGATTAATGACAAAATTTTCATTTTGGGGTGGAGTAACGCTTCAAAGGATTCTATACACAGGTCTGTTATTGTGATGCACCTAAACATAATGCAGCACAAAACGAAACGTAATTCAAAGTGTCCAAGATTCCCAGACCCTCTGCCGTCAATCTGATGGTCTGGCTACATGAGACTAGAGCAGCCCTGTCACACTGCCTCAGACAAGACCGGCACTGTCAAGGACTTCCCAGTAATTAAATGGATAGTTGAAAACATGATCTTTATCTGCTTACCCCCAGGGAATCCAAGGTGTAGGTAACTTTGTTTATTCAGTAGAACACAAACAATGATTTTTAACTCAAACTGTTGCAGTCTGTCAGTCATATAATGGCTCAAATGGGCACCAAATGCTCCAGAGCACAGACGAAACCAAATTAAACCCTGCGACTCATGAAGATACATTGAGGTCTTAAGATTTATGCAAGAAAATAAACAGTATTTATGTAATTTTTACCTCTGATACACCACAAAGTACAACTGTCCTGAGCTCATTCACAACATCCAGTGTGTGACGCGTAATGTGCTCTGGCACATAGATATATACATGTAAATTTATATATACATTTGTTCTTACGTATTGTGGCCAATAGAAACAGTCGCTAATGAGGCATCATTGTGCATGTTATACGTCACACACTGGATGTTGTGAATGAGCTCAGGACAGTTGTACATTGTGGTGTCTCAGAGGTAAAAAAAAAAATTATATAAATACTGTTCAGTTTCTTGCAAAGACAGATAATTTCGTGTTTTAAGACATCAATGTATTGTCATGAGTCGCAGAGTTTAATTAGGTTTTGTCTGTGTATTTTTGCTGTCAAAGCTTCGGAATGTTTGGTGCCCACTCACTACCATTATATGACTGACAGACTGCCATGATTCAAAAAAGTCACCTATATTTTGGATGCCCTGGGGGTAAGCAGATAAACATCAAAGTTTCAATTTTAAATGAATTATCCCTTTAAGTGTAAAGATTGAGCAGCCATTAAGTGTTCATGAACATATTGAAGACTTTGGATATGGATCACATGTTGAGGGTGAACTAATTGTCAGAGTTTGTCTTGATCTAGGCCCATACTTTACATTACTCGGCAGACTATCATTAATATGGGTAGTGGTGTCAAGGTTATGATTTTTATTATGACACAACAAAATGTCAGACACCAATCTGACAACACATAATGAAAAAGCGACAGAAAGGGTGAATAAGAAATGCTTGAGGTGTGACAGTCCTACCAAACACCACAGTGTTATCTCAAGAGTCTGCCAAGCGATACTCTTGAAATACTATGATCGTTTCAGAAACTGCAAAACAACATGTTTTAAAGGGGAATGCTTGATTTGATTCAATTCTCTACAAAAGTATAACAGGATGCCCAATTACTAAAGTGATAAAGGGTTTGATTCTTTCCAATCTCAGATTCTAGGAGAAGCATTGTGAATAAACAGCTTTTTATTTGATAGCATTTGGTTAAATCACTTCTATTTCATTTCCAGTTTACAGAGAAGGTAGGCTTCCCTATTGAGCTGTTCTAGTATGTTAAGAAACCCTTGATGATTCATACAAGATTGGGTTGGATGCTCCAAGGCCCTGCTCCCTGAAATCATAAGCACTAACATTTTACAGACATTATCTGCTAGTTCTCCAACTTCAGTGGACAGCACAGAACGATTTATATTATGAGCATTTAAAAAGTGTTTTAATAAATGAACTTTTCTCCTGTACCTCTTAATTTTCTGTTCTGTCACCCGCATGGCTTCCTCTGCAGCCTCTCTCCTTGATCTCTCTTCCTCTAATCTGGAGTTTAACTGAGACAGATGAAACTCTGCCTCAGCCAGCCTGTACAAAAAATTTAAGAGCATGACACAAAAAGCTTATCATGAGTCATCTACAAACGTTGTCTGTCTGTCAAACCTCATCCTGAGATCCCCATTGTCTGATCCACTTGGATTAAAATCGGCACTGATTGGTTCCTGAGGGGCTCCTGGTGGAACTTCTGTGTAGACTGAACCCTGTTAAGCAATGAACAGACTTCAACATGTACATGTACATTGATTATAGTTTCATTTCAAGGCCCTATCATATCAGTTCCTTTTTCAGGTCCAAGAACTAGAGGTGTTGTTTCACCAGTTATTTCTGTATATGGCAATATATGCTAAAAATGATGAGATTTGGCATTAAAACTTCTACATATCTGGACTGTTTCAATTTCAAATGATGAGCAATTTAACAATGTTGAGCCAAAACGGGAAACGAGGCAACACTTGTGTGTGTGCGTATATACAGCTCTGGAAAAAAATAAGAGACCACTGCAGAAAAATCAGTTTTTTATTCACAGAAAGAAGTATGTTTGTGTAGAAATTTAACAAAGACTGGCATGAAATGCTTGTCATACTCAGAGAGATACTGATTTAGGAG
>JAUCMR010000043.1:5755025-5768180 GCA_032357425.1 Enteromius argenteus | reverse complement strand
CGGAAGAGCGTCGTGTCGGAAGAGCGTCGTATATGGATAATGTGACTTAAGTTTTGTGGTCCAGGATCACATATTCTGATACTAAATTAAAATGACAAGGTCTCTGGTAAGAGGTGGTTTGGATAAGTAAAATTTATGTTCCATCTGGTTGAAGGAGCAGTCTGGTGTCAATGACTTCTAAGAATGCAGTGAGGAAAGAAGAAGGAATCCTTTTCATTCAACTGTCATGCATGCATTCTTTTTTATGTAAACGGTCGAATAAGGGTCATTCCACAAAATTGGTGCCCTTAAGAAATAATCAAACATAGAATTAATATAACAACAAATAAATAAACGGTTACACTTTTTTTGATAGCCATTTAGACATTCTACTAACTATAAGGAACTTTGTAACTACATGTTAATTAATTCTTGTTAATTCACAACTACATGTCTACTAACTAAGTAGAACTGTTAGGGTAGGTTTAGGGTTAGTAGAATAAGTTGACATATACTTGCATAGTTTCTGCGTTTATGACCTCAAGGTTAGACTATTGTAATGCTTTATTGGGTGGTTGTTCTGCACGCTTGATAAATAGATTACAGCTGGTTCAAAATGCAGCAGCTAGAGTCCTTACTAGAACCAGGAAGTATGAGCATATTAGCCCAGGTCTGTCAACACTGCACTGGCTCCCTATCAAACATCGTATGTTAATTACTTATAAAGCCCTGAATGGCTTAGCTCCTGGGTACTTGAGCGAGCTCTTATCACACTATAGTCCTCCACGTCCGCTGCGTTCTCAAAACTCTGGCCATTTGATAATACCTAGAATGGGTGGCAGATCTTTTTCCTATCTAGCACCCAAACTCTGGAACAATTTACCTAATACAGTTCGGGAGGCAGGCAAACTCTGTCAGTTTAAATCTAGATTAAACACACATCTCTTTGCTCTGGCTTGCACTTAACACACTAATACACATCTATTAATCAAATCTGTTAAAGGATTGTTAGGCTGCCGGAACCTGGAACACTCCCCTTTACACATGATGTACTCGTTACATCGTAAAAAGTATGGCATCTACGCTAATATTAGTTTGTCTCTCTCTTATTCTGTTCCTCAGGCTGTATCCAGATCAGATGGTGTATCAGCACAAAGAGATGATCTTCACTGGAGACCAGAACACCTAGATGAGCCTTGTGGAAAGACCACCGGAACCAAACGGACACAAACACACACACTATAAGTCCTTTGCACAATCTGACATGCACTTAAAATTGAACTGGAAATTAGGTGCTGTGCGTCCGGCCAGAGGAGAACTGGCCCCAACTAAGTCTGGTTTCTCCCAAGGTTTTTTTTTTCCTCCATTCTCTCATGGATGGGGTTATGGTTCCTTGCCACTGTCGCCTCTGGCTTGCTTAGTTGGGGGCACCTAATTTCTAGTGATTATCCTCGTTTTGATTACAGAGACCGTCTCTGCATTTGATAAATAAATAGTTTAATCTCGTCATCATACATTACCATCACTCTATTCTCCTATTTGATAATGTTCAGTGCTTTGCTACAATCTGTATTGTTAAAAGCACTATATAAATAAAAGTGATTGACTGATTGATTGATTAAAATAAAGTGTTGGAAGATATTAAGTAGACAGTCTACTAATACTCTAGTTTGACTGCTAGTTGACATGTAGTTGCAAAGTTACTTACTGTTAGTCGAATATCTAAAGTGGACTATTGAAATAAAGTGTTACCAAATTAACAATTAAAAACATAACAATTATATGTCCCTGGGTGTATTATTGGGCCTACATCTTCCTTGCCTAATAATCGAACCAGATCCGTGTATTTTTAAGTTCTGTGAGTGGTAACAGACAAACAGAATGCATTATCTAATTACAATACTCTTAAAACATTAGATCTCTTAGAAATGTAATGTGTTAAATCAACAACGAACAGACTTTAACTGAAATATTTACAGTTTACTACAACTATACCACATTTCGTCTGTGTGAAGACACTGCAGACAATGGTGTAGCACACATCCATGAATAAATATTTCAAAGTGAAATAAACTTCAACTCATTTCACCCACTAAGGTGAACTTCTATCAGGGGTGATAGATAAGAAATAAATGCAAAATATGGTACACAAGAACTGCAAATGAGAACCACTGTTATAAGGAATTTTTATGGTGGGAATAGGCCAAAACCTCTCTGGATGGGTGTATTAGGATGGGAGTTTTTAGACATTGTAAACCAGGGTTCCTCAAATCTTGCCCCAGAAGGCCAATTCCTAAAGAGTTTAGCTAAAACCCTTATGAAACACACCTGAACAAGCTATTCGGGGGCTCCAGGATCACTAGGAAATCACAATTATGTGAGCTTGATCAGGGTTTGGGCTAAACTCTGTAGGGCAGTGACCCTCCAGGACAGGATTTGAGGAACACCGTCCTAAACCCTGTTGGGAACCAGATATTGTAATATACATTGATATTGTCAGATGGAGTTAGACATCTGAAATGACATTGATATTAAAATTCTGCAGCAGAGTTAAGAGTTAACATTATTTAAGGTCTCTTACTTATATATACTTTGTTTAGCCAAGGTTTCAAAATTAACTCCTTTTACAAATATATTCATTCATATTCAATATATATATTCAGCTATTATTGATAATAATAATAATAATAATAATAATACAATTTATTTTATATAGCGCCTTTAAATTTCATCTCAAAGTGCTTCACATACAGTACATGTATAAAAATGAAATAAAATGATACACACAAAAGTACGGACAATACAAACCATTCAATACAAAGTTAATATAAAAACGCAGTAAGTAATCACATTGATCACATAAAAGCTAACCTAAAAAAGTAAGTTTTAAGAGATTTAAAAATTTTAAGGATTCTGCATTTCTTATCTTAGAGGGCAGGGAATTCCACAATTTAGGAGCCAATGAAGAGAATGCCCGATTACCCATAGTTTTAAGCCGAGTTGTTGGAACAGTTAAAAGACCTGCTTCAGAGGAGCGCAGAACACGTGTGGGTGTATAGGGGGTTAAAAGCTCTGACAAATATTGAGGAGCCAAAATATTCAAGCCTTTATAAGTAAGCATGAGTATTTTATAATCAATACGAAAACTAACAGGAAGCCAGTGCAATTTTACCAAAACAGGTGTAATGTGCTCCCTTGCAGTGGTCCTTGTATTCTAGCAGCTGAATTTTGTACCAACTGTAATTTACTTAGTGTTGCTTTAGAAACTCCAGCCAGCAAAACATTAAAATAATCAAGACGTGAAAACACAAAAGTATTGATTAATTTTTCAGTCACACAAAAAGTCAACATGGGACGTATTTTAGGAATGTTTCTGAGATGAAAAAAGGATGCTTTGACTGTATTACGAACTTGAGGATCAAATGCCAAGTTGGCGTCAAATATCACACCCAAATTCAGTCTCTGAACGAGAGGTTAAAACAGAATTATCAATAGTATCAAAAGCGGCACTTAGATTGAGAAGAATCAGAACCTTAACAAATCCCTGGGGACTTCTACTAACGCTGTTTCAGTGCTGTGGAGTTTACAGAAACCAGACTGAAGTGGCTCAAGAAGATGATTAGAACAAAGATGTAAACACAATCGAGAAGCCACTGTTTGTGTTGGCAATGGATGGGAGAGTAGATTTGGGACAAAAATTATTCAGGTTATCGAAGTCCATGTTGTTATTTTTTAGAACCAGGGTGACAGCAGTAATTTTAAGTGCAGCTGGCACAACACCAGTGCTCAAAGAGTCATTGATAATACTCAAAACTACAGGACATAGAGAATCGAAGCATGATTTAAACAAACAAAATGGAACTGGATCAACTCTGGAAATCGTATCTTTAATTTTTAAAACCATTTTACTGAGAGACTGGGAGTCGAGAATAGCAAAGTTACAGAGAGAATTTCCGGGGAATGCTGTAATATTTAAGGAAGAAGCAGATGAAATATAAGTATTGATAATATTGTTACGTATATTCTCAATTTTGGTGATAAAAAACTCCAAAAATCTTATGTTGTTCCAACCCAGTCTCACTGCTAATTCATACAAATTCATACGACCTCACTCATACGAATTCATATGATTTTTGCTAAATCGTACAGATTTTACAAGTGGCTAATTCGAATGAATTTGTAGGAATGACCTACACCTAACCCCGCCCCTAAACCTACCCATCACTGGGGTTTAGACAAATCATTTGAAATCGAAATTCATAAAAATTACCATGATTTTCCCACCTCGTGTGAATATGTACGAATTGGTCATCAGACTGTGTTTATTGTACAGGAGACACTCACTCCATCAGTTTAAATGTAGATTAAAGACTCATCTATTTACCCTACCATACACATAACACACTTTCATATCTCTAAAATTATATCATTTCTTAATCTCTTAAGGTATTTTCAACTGGTACCAGGAACACTTTCCATAACACCTGTTGTACTTGTTGCATCATAAGAAGAATGCATCTATGCTTATATTAGTCTGTCTGTCACATCCTTATCCCAAGGTTACCAGATCCAGACCAGATGGTGGGCCTGAGCCATCCGGCCAGCTGTGAATGCATCGTAAGAGGACCAGCTGGGATTGAAATGCAGTTTTATCAAGAAGGATGTTCATTGTGCTTAAAGCACTGATAAGCCAGTTGTATACTATTGGCTACGTGGCACTTCTACGTCTATTTTGTCTTACTGGACAGACTACAACTCTTTTTTTTTCACCTCATCCCAATGCTGCAACCTAACTGATATTACGCTTGTTTGTTCACTAAATAAAAAACAAATCTATGTATTCTTGTATGTGGCAGCCTTTAAGACAAATTTCCCTTTTGATAAATAAAGTAATGCTGAATCCTGAGGCACATCTTGCAACATTGGGAAATTAAGAGTTTATTGAGGGAGCTGTTGTAGTTAACTTCTGAGTTAACTCTTGATGACTCATTGGATTGCCCTGCAACTGATAACTTTCTAGAGGTTGTTTTGCTCCACTGTGGCAACTGTCTATCGAACATAATCATCTATAGTCACAGGTCCTGGTCTGGCCGCAGGCTGTTCTCATTCAAGCCCATATTTACACAGTCTTTCTGAAAGATTGTCCAGTCCTTTGGCAATTTTATGTGAAGCTAATAGTTGAACGGCAAATAAGAAAGACTGCAGCACTGTGTGACCATTATCAAGATGACTTTGCACAACACCCAGCAATCTGTTTCCTGTTCTGTTTGACCAACTGTCTAAAACAAAGACAAGTCTGCCTTCCATCTTTCTGACAATACTTCATATATATACTGTGCTGTAATATTGTGTGGTATAGCCAAGTTTGGCAACATTATACATATACCCTCTTATTGACTTATTGTAAGAGGTTCATAATCATTAACAGATCTTTAAAAAAAATGGTCTTCTAATTGTTTCTTCCCTGCTTTTGAAAAAAAACCGGAAAAAAAACAGGCATACCGGGGAGGGGAAAAACATCATTATCTCTGTTTGATTGGTTGCATTTTTTGCATACAAATCTGCATATACTAGTGTACTATTTACCAAACACTGTGCACTATAACCATTTCTCTCTTCTAGACATGATGATCTTTGACGTGCCCATAGCTTATCTCACAGAATCTTGAACCAGCATATCAAAAGAGCTTTCTGGGTTAAGCAAGCAGCACTAAACAGTTCAGAACCTTCAGAAATGTATAGGAATTATTACCATTCTGCTCCTATGCTTGCATGCTCTGCCATTTGGCCATCATAATTTGTGATGTCTACTGGCATTCTGACTTTTGGGACATTTTGCCACTTAATTTACTTTTTTTTGTTTGTTTGATTGTTTGTTTGCTCTGTTTTGTATGGAAAACTTCTGCATAATTGTAATGTTTTGGAAACTGGAGATGTGAGATCTTTAAGTCATAGCGCAGAGGAAGTGCATATGTCAATGACCTGATCACAGAGAAAATCCTCTTTGTGATCACCAAAGTCACAAGACAAGGCTTTACATAAGACCAATTTTAATCTGCTTACAAATGAACCACAGATTCGCCTTGTCACATGTTGAAATGTCTTCTTCTTCTTTTTTTTTTAAACACTCTTTTAGGTCAAAGCCTTCTATTGTCTTAAACATGTCTTGTATATATGAACCACCCAAATGAAGCAGAGCATTATCACTGATGCCATCAGCAGTCAGATAAAAGTTGAAACAACCAAGTCACCAAACACAATCCAATGCTCTGTGCACAACTGTGTGGATGTAAACAAAAAGAAGTAAATTCAGCTTCATCAGCATGTTTCTTGTTTACTTTTATTCCTTTTTGTTCCTTGGCTTGCTATCCAAATGAATCTACAGAATAATTCCTATATTATGTGTATATTCTTGGTCAATTTTTTTCAGTAACTTCAAAAGAAAAAAACAAACACAAACAAACAAACAAACAGACAAACCTCTTAGCTATGTGTTAATGAAAAAAACATATTGTTATCAATGCATTACTTTGAAGAGTCAGATGCCTGATTTTATGAACCAAAATCATTTTCCAAAGGCTTTACATATCCCTTTTATGAACACAATAGTCATTTCAAAAACTGTGAGGCACTGAATACCAGGAATGAGCTAGACACATGGTATTTAGTTTGCACCATGTATATATATATATAAAGTCATATCAGCGCCATCAAGTGTTGCCTGACAGAACTTCAGGTAATTAAAACAGTTATTTTTCTTGAATTAATGATTTTTGCTAACGCCTTCATTAGACGTCATTCATCCATCGAAGCTGTATATGAATAAACAATAAATTAGTACTAATTTATTAGTAAGAAATTAGTATGCGTTTTTTTTTATATAGTTGAGAAATGCAGAATTAGTTATATCATCTTGAATGAAGATGCATTCACAGGCACTTTCAAGTAATTCAGTTGACTACACTTAAAATAATTAATAAAATTTAATTAAAATAAATTATAAAAATTGAAAACAATTCAAATATTAATAAAATTACATTTTGTTGTTGTTGCTATTTAGCACCAACAACAAAAAGGCCTGGGCGGTGTTACACTGTTCTGTTCAATACAGTGTCTTCATTCATTAACTGCATAGGAATTACATGTTTTTAGATTTATTATATATTTTTAATATAACAATGGCCTATAAATTGACCAAATCGTGTTTATATTTATAGCTAGAGCTTCTGCACGTGTTAGTGAATAAGAATGAGATGAATAGCATTTACCTGTTACAAAAATAATGGAAGTCTAAAGACTTTGGCATCCAAACATCATATGTGTTTAGGTGTGTGTGTTGTGGGTATGCAGGTTTGACTATACTTGTTAGTTCCAAAAATGTCCTCACTAAAAGTGAAACCTGTTGAACACTGACTATTGATCCTGACCTTAAAAGGTGTTTGCTATTTAAATCTAGTGTTTTGCGCGTGTTTCTGGGTTATGCTTAGGGGTAGGGTAGGGTTGGGTTAGGCAACAGAAAATATCCTTAACCTGATAAAAAAAGCAAGTCTATGAGATGTGCTTTCTAATATAGTGAAACATACGTATGTGAGTGTGACTGAGTGAGTGAGAGAGAGTGAGAGAGAGAGACAGAGAGAGAGAGATGGCGCTGTGTTCAGTGGTTTCACAGCCACAGCGTGAGGAAACTTCGCCAAGCAACTTCAATAAGACTTTCTGCTCTCTAACAGCACACGGATTACCCCGCCGCCTGTGAGGATGTGACTCCAAACGGTTGCTCAGTATGCTTTTCTAGATTGTTACACGGACACAAACCTAAACTCCGCCGGAGCGAGTAAGTTTGTGAAGTGAACGGGTTTTTCCGCGGGATCAATGGCGCTACATATGTGAGAAAACGCACAAAGAATGTTACTGGGTTTGAAATCACGCTGCTTGTGATTCTGAAGCTATTACGCATGGAACTATGAACGATCCGGAGCTCACGCCGATCTCCAAGGCGCAGCAGCGAATGGCTTTGGCTTTACCGGAGGAGGAGAGCCCTCTGTCCGGCAGCGTGTGCAGACCCGAGCGCAACGGGATCTTCTTCATTCACTGCTTCATCTGTGGGAGCGGGGTAACCCCGGGGAAAGAACTGAGCCTACAGGTAAAATACCAGCGAGAAAAGGATGGCCCGTTTTTCCCTTTCCTGCAAGGCCAGGACCCGGCTCCTGGCGCTCCGGAGATCGGTCCGGATGGGGACGCTCTGGTGTGCGCGGTGTGCCACTGCTTCCTGCGCGAACAGTGGAACTCATTCGAGCGCAACAGGACGCCGATCGAGAAGCGCATGTACTGGCTCAAGAGACCATACCAGTGCGACTTAAGGAACATTACATACGATCTGGAGAGAAGAATGAGCGTTAGCAATTACGACGCCAACGACTCGGACATTTCCTCATTCTCTGATAATGACCTGTCCGAGCAGGACTTGGACCTGTCAGCGTGTGTGATGAATAGCAATAATGCCACAGGTTTCCGTGCGTCAAATAAAGCATCAAGAGAAGGCAGTAGAAAGAACCCAGTGAGTGTTAAGAGCAGTCCTGAGTCAGTGCGATATCCGACCAGAGTTCACACAGGTCAGGACGTTCCGAAATCAGATCGGCTTGCTACTAAAATCATCAATCACACATCGCATTCATCCGTGTCTGTGGCTCTCCAGCAGTATGACAGTCTATCAGTGCGCACACCGCTGCAGGAAAACGGCATCATTACGTGCGATAAGCAGTGGATACATGCGTCCACCGGTGATTCGGACGCGCCTGACAGCTGCGATGTCAACATCACCAGCGATGACGAAAGAGAGCATGCAGCATCATCTCACTTGGAGGTAGAGAGGTGCCAAGCAGCCAAATGTCGCTCCAGTTTTACTTCTGATGAATGTGCCTGTTATATTTGTGGAAGCAGGCTTCCAGCAGGAGGCCGCTTTAGGGTGTTTGTACAAAAGCAGGAGAGAGCATCCAGTGAACCATTCTTCCCTTTTCTGTGGCTCCATACCCCTCCACCTGGTGCGGTGCCCCTCAGCCTGGGCGGATACACTCTGGTGTGTACCACTTGCCACTCCTCCCTCATGCAGCAGTGGCAAGGGTTCGAGCTTGCAGATGTTCCTGTTCTCCAGCGACTCTATGTGGTGCCCCTCAACACGAGTGCTGCAACCCCTCTTTCTCCACCTGCCAAGAATGAACGTGGGGATGGACTACCAAAAATCCATCCGCTCCCCTCCATGCCACAGAATCGCAGGGAGGCCTGCTACCTGTGTGGAGAGGACTGCGGCCAAGAGGTCAGGATGGCATACACCCATGTTGGTGCAAGTAAAGCCCGCAATGCAATGCATTTTCCATTCATAAATCTGCTACCGTGCCCTCCAAATGCTCAGAGAATGCGGAATGGAAGGGTACACTGCTGTGTCGCGTGTCACAGCATCTTGGAAGGGATCTGGGCAGAGTACTGCCTCTGTCTAAGCAAGGAGCTCATTACTTCCGTCACCACGTTCCTTGAGAGATACCACCTGGCCATGGGAAGGGGAGGAGTCTTGGTATCCCCCCCCAGAGGACCCCTGTCGACCCCTTCTCAGACTGCCACAACAACTGCAAGCCACACCTCCATCTGTTACTTGTGTGGGGAGGAGCTGTCAGGAGGAACCGAGTATCAACTTCACGTTAACCCTCCAGGGCGTTGTGGGGAGAGAGAACCCTTTTTTCCCTTTCTAACTGTCCACCCTCCCGCTCCCCGTGCCCGCCCTGCTGATGCTACGGGGCTTGTGTCTGCTTGTGCCCTGTGCTATCATGACCTGCTGGGCCAGTGGACCCAACATGAGAATCAGGGCTCAGAATCAGGCCCGTCCAGCAGCCCCTGGGCACGTCAGTATAACTGCAACACTTTCATTTGCTTCTTCTGCAGAAAAGAGAAGAAGAGACCTCTTGGACTGAAGGCAGTGTGCGTTGACCGCTTGCCTGTTTTCCTCTATGCTCCAAGGGTCAGCCAGACCCTGGTAATTGACAATGGCAAGCAGTTAACAATTGGCTCCTGTGTGGAATGTAAGTCCATGGTGCTGGCTGGACAGAACATGAAGCCAGCTAGTGGAATCACACAAAACAAGGTAAGAATGTTATGGGCCAGACTGCTTTCCATTATAATCTTTAGACTCTTGTTTGATAATCCAGGCAGTTACAAACAATTTTACTTGTTTAGAAAATCATTATAACCTCAGCTTATTTATTTATTTTTCCTTTTATTCAACCACTAGAGGGTCTTTCTGAGTCTTCTGGGGTCTCAGTTAGTACAGTTTATTAGGCAGCTTTGGCTGGAGCTGTTTCTGGGCCAGCATGCAAAAGTTCATCTGATGCACTGATGAGTGAGTGAGCCAAGTGTTGAAACTGAAGTTTTATGGCAGGCTGCTGTTCTTTCTAGCGAGTGGGGCGGCCATAACAGGCAGGGGGTAGATAAAGTATGGAGCCTGTTGCATTAAAGAAATAAACATTTTGCAGACAGTCTAGTGGTTGTAAGCTCTGTTTAAAAACATTCTTCACAGTGGCCAACTCAAGCTTTTGTTGGTCTCCTGGTGTGTGTGTGTATGTATGTGTGTGTGTGTGGTGTTTTGTGGATGTTGAGGAACAATGTGTTTTTCAAGTCTGCAAATAGCTGTATTCAAATATTGTCAATCTTAATGTCAAGGTAGACATTTATTTTGTCTTTTTCACAAAAGCATCTCTTCTCAAATCTTTATATAAGGCTACCTGTATGTATGGCTTTGTTTACTGCATGGCTCCAGACTTACGCATGAGAGCGGTGGCAACAAGTTTTACACTTGGTGGCATCAGCACTTTATTTGCACTCGTGGTGATATAGGGAGACTAATACTAGAGGACTCAAATTAAAGTTAAATAATATTACATATTTCGTCTTATTTAAATGCACATTTGCCACCTTTGCCCTTTTATTTTATTTTATTATTTTTTATTTATTTATTGTAATTCCTCCACAGTGTTCATACTTTTAACCATGACAACTACAGGTAAAACCTTGTAAAGCTCCTCACTACCATGGTGTTTGGAGAAACTATATTTTCTATCTATTTAGTCTCTATAAAACAGGTATTTGTTATGAAAAACAAATGTTGCAAAAAAAAAAAGAAAAAGCAGCAATTTACAATATACATGACTATATTAATAACAGTATAGTTACACCACATTCCTGCCACAATGCCATGTTTAAATACATGGTAAATATATTTTGTGGATTGAAAACTTGTGTGTACATGACATAATGTTTTCTCCTGTTTTTGATAGTTTTCATGTGACGTCACACTCTTAAAGTAACCCCTACAAAACTTTGCTCCACTGACCGCCAGTTATTTTTGCGCAGTTGCATTAAGTAGTAATGTAGTGAAACGCAGACATTAAAAGGTGAAATTCAGTAAACAACTTATTGATGATGAATATTTTGTACAGGCCAGCAGATGAAGCCAGAATATAAATGCAAAGTTTTATGTGCAAAGTTTCACGTTAAGTGGTTTTCCATAGAAAACCATAAAAAGGAAAACACTGAACCATTAAGTGGGTTGTGTTCATATTCCGGCCTTGTCTGCTTTCCTATGTAAACTATGCATCATAAATACAGTAATTACCGAATTTCATATTTAAATATTAATGTTTTAAATATATTATGGAACTTTGTGTTTTCGCATTTTGTTGGGCTGTTTAATGATTGAAACATTGCGGAGGTAGCTAAATATTAAAGTGCAAATGGACAAAACTTAAATTTTATTCACCTACCTTTGTTTTATTGTTTTGAGAGGTGATCTAAATATTTGCAGTTGTGAAACAGATGGAAAATTGACAGGCGTTGGCTGCAGCTCTATGGATGTTTTGCCCTTCAGTTCTTCGAGCTGGTCACTGACTGAAAACTATCTATTGCTGTTGGGAATGTTTCATCTGGTTTGCAATTAATTTCAATCACTGAGACAAAATTTGTTAGATCTTCTATGCTGAATTAAAGCTCTTCTCACTGGATCACACAGCACTTTTTATAAATGATATCAAACTGCTAATTACTCTGTGCTGAACAGCTCAAATGGATAGCACTACTTAATATATATATATATTTTTTCATATGCAAAATAAATGAAAGCCCATAACCTAATCATACAGTTGACCAACTTTATAGAGGCTCTAGTGTGAATGCTAACAAAATTTATCAACAACAAAAAGTAGCAAAATGGACCATTTAGTCTAAAGCCCTGCTACTGTATGAAAGATGAACCTGTTTTGCGTCCGTTTACCCTGCTCCTTGTTCCTCATGATATACTCTTGTGTTTCCTGGCATACAGGAAGCTTTTCTCTGAAAGTTGTTTATAGATTCTCCTTGCTGCATGGATAGCAAATAGCTCTGGTTGTGCCACACTGTTCAAGGTATTTTAGGAATAGTGTAAAGCAAGATACTCTGTTGTCTTATTAAGTGAGATGAATAAAATAAGGTTACAATTTAAATGAATAATCAAATGTCCAATAAAAGATGAAATCTTATCAATTGATTATCAAGTGAAAATCAATCATAGGAGGTTAAACAACTCAATAGTCAGTTTGGTTAATAATTATGTCCTTCAACCAGGAGCCTCTAACATTAGAAAACAAAGCATAAAGAGGGTCAAACAGTAATTAACAAGCTCCATGTTTTTTAAATTTAAATGTGTTAGTGTATTTGACGACACCATTCGGCATATGTTGGTGGTGCCCAAATATGTCTCCAGAGGCTGTTAAAGACATGATGTGCCATTTTCATAGTTTTCCATTAAATTACACTACCAACAAAATATTTATATGTATTTTGGGGGGGGTGTCATATATAATAATATAGATTGTTTTTTATCTCTCCGTTTGCACCAAGGTGCTTCTTGTTTGATTGGAGCCATGGGAAATGATGCCACTTTTTCATTGATATGTACAAACTGCATCTTGTGTCACCCAGACACAAACTATACTTTGATGGACCTAATTCCTCACAGTATTTCAGTAGTTATGTTGTGTGTTTCATATTGTGATCAGTCTTCAGAGGAATTATTCAATTTTAGCAAAATTGCACACAGCGTGGAAAGCCTTATAACGTACACTTTTTAATTTAATTTAAGGCTTAAAATATTGTTAATAA
>JAUCMR010000043.1:5715968-5746159 GCA_032357425.1 Enteromius argenteus | reverse complement strand
CTGATTTTTAATGAGCACCACCTGAGTCCAATCGCACTGCCAGTATAAAGAGCCCAGCATTTCAAACATTCAGTGGCGGTGATCAAGGTAATCTCCTCTCACGTTACCTTCTGCCTCTCATGTTGATTCATGTCTTTGATGTTTCTACCGTCAGTATTTGGATATCAACGATCATTGTTGCTGCAGAAAGGCTCTGGACTATTCACCTGTTTTTAAGGAGCACTAGAAGAGGATTAGAAATTGTGAAGGACTTCACCTCAACACTCACCAGCACCACGAGCGATCTCTCCAGTCACCCTGCACCACCTCACGTGAGATCACTAAACTTACTCCTCTACTTACCTCCTGTGCTTACCTGTCTCCTCAGGACGCGAGCCGTGTGTTGGCCGCGCACGCCCAGTCACCTGCATCGGAAAGAAAGCCAAGACGAAAGGTGTAGCGCTGAAAGCGCGCTCATTCCCCTTCCCCTGTCACGAGAGACACTCCTTCACCAAGATCCTCATCGATACTATCACCTTACCTCACTGTTCAAATTCAATAAACTGTTTAACTCTGAGCTTGTCTCTAGTCTCCTGAACTGGGTGTTACAACAATACCCAAATGTATAATGAAAAAGGAGTTACATTTTGGTCTGTTCTTAATCAAAGCTAATTACATTTTCTTCAGCAGACATGGATTATGCCGTTATATTCATTTATGATTTTATATTTGAATTTTTATATATATATATATATATATATATATTGGAGCAACCCAAGATCCTATGCCAGAATAATATGCAGAGACAGCTGTAAGTCATTTGTAAGTTGATGTCCTAAAAGGAAAAAAAATAAATAAATAAATAAATAATGAATCATTGATCTGTTTGTTTGATCTTCCTGATCAGTCAGACACATGTACCTTTGGTTTGAGCTCATAATAAATTTGCCAGGTCACTTTCATCAAGAAGAAGCCATGATCCAAGGGTTCAACATCGTTAACCCCATATTTAGAGAGAGTTCACTGTAGTTCTGGGACTCTATGGCTTGCCTGCTGTTGAATTATATGCTCCTCAGTGTACCAAATGTGACTATACTTCCCTCTCTTGAATAGAGAGATTGAGGACTTTGATGGCAGCACTATTTTGTAGGCTTTTGAATATATTTTTATTCAACATTGGTTGTTTACATTTAAGTTTACATTTTGCATATGCTATAAAACTCTCTCTGGTTCAGTACTTCTATATTCTATAGAGTAATGCAGTATCATTTTTTATATATTTTGTAACAGTGTGATTCACCGTTCTCTCACATATTCACAAGATAATATGTGCATTTATTTAAATATTACTCAGTCCAGTATGCTTATTTAATTAATGAATTCACAATTATTTTATTGTTTTGTATTATCTGTCATACATATTTATGATACAGTCTGTACTTGCAATAAAACATAAGAATTTTACGAAGGTGTGATTAGTATGATAAAATGATTGCAGAAACAATGTATACATATGTATGCAGGAACATATTATTAATTTAACTTTTCTCTTGAATCAGACAATGTTTTTGTTGTTTGATTCTTGAATGCTAAATAAATAAATACATATGCACACAATGTTCAATGCCATAACATATGAAACACTTCTTACAGTCCTACAACCCTTGATAATCTGCCCTTTTCTTATAGATTGTGGGCTTTTCATTTTAGAGTAGACAATATTTGATTCTTCAGGTGTCTTTCTAGATTTTAAAAAGATTTCTGTGGGTGAGGGAAGGATTAACATAAAATATTGCTTTTGTCCTAGATTATGGTTTCATTGGCTCTTATTCACTAATCGTGTATATGCACAAGACATCGAATCTGAATGTTTACCGTGTTTGAAGTGGATTTGAGGATGGCACACTTGGCATTGCTCGAGGACCTTGTTTGCGCATGCTCTCAGGCAAAAGCACACCTTCAGATAGTACCATATGTTTGCTGACAGTGCAACAGGCTGTAAAAGAAACTTCTGTGGAAAGCTGAGACTGACCTCTGAAACGCAGTCATTCATTTAGAATATTTCAAATTGAATGACGTTTATAGCAAATGAGTGTATGTAGAAGTGTTATTTATAAATATTATGTATATATTGTGTGTATAAATATAAAGAAGCCATGCAATTCTCAGTGAATGAGACCCATTGTTTTGATAATAAATTGTGTACAATGTAAAATAATTCAAAAATACTGTAAATATTTGGTAACACTAATAACACTTTGGTAACAGTATACTTTCTCAATATTAACTACTACTAAGAACATATATACTGCATATTCTACATCCCTAATCCTACCCAGTACCTAAACTTAACAACTACCTTAGTAACTGTTATTAAGCAGACTATTATTGATCATGTGTTTTCCTGCATCACAGAATAATTCATGATACCATGTGAGGATCTGATTTAAATTCAACTGAAACTATATTTCCATCCTATGGGACAATTCTGATATCTGTCTTTGTGACGGTAAAAATTATTGTTCCATCAAAGTACTAAGAATCTTGCATGTGCTTCCAAAAGCAAAGGTGTCACATCTGGCACACTGGTTGTCAGTTTTCTTTAAATGCAATGGGCTGTGGGTGTACTTCTGCGATTTATTTTTGATGTAATTCCAGTTCTGTAAATACATAGAAAATATAATCTGAAAGGTTGATCTTAGGATCAAATCTTCCATGCATTTCATTCTGTATACTACACGTAACACTTAGCTCAGAGAATACAGTGTGTTCATATGAGTGAATCAGTGTGCTATTAAGAGCTTTAGGGGGGCGAGGAGTCACGAATAAAGGATCAAATAGTCTTAGGATCTCTGGAATTCTTTCCAATTGATTGGACGGCGTATTCACATTGTATCTGACACAAATGTTGTCAGAGTTGTAAGAGCACACATCTAATCTATGTGAGCTACTAAAAGCAGCCAAACAGTGTTTCAAGGCCTTACTGTTTATTCACACACGTTTGGTACTGTATATGTGGTACCACGTTTTCAAAAAAAAAAAAAAAAACCTGTTTGTGTCCTCATAAACCATTTAATCCTGTACATACACACTGACAAACCTGCATTTGCAGTTTATGAGCCTACAGGCACAATCAATTAGCAAGTCAGTGAAAAAAATGGCTAATAATCTCCTCTGCTGGTAAACTGATGAACTAGCTGTGTTTACATGCACCCAAATTGATGGCTACCTATTGTTGTATAACTACTGTCACATTATTGATAGAATTTTTGTGTTATTTTTTATTGTTGTCATTTCCATAAATATGCAATCAGAAGTTGTCAACAGTCTCAGACTGATGTCATTATTTTTTTAAAGGGGGATGTCACAGCATAAAAGAATTGAGGGGGAGGAATTCTGCCTTTCACACAACAGCAAAATACAGTTGTCAGCATTTGAGTGCTTAGTACTGTGTTCACACCCACTTCAGTTATTTATGGAAGTGTGAACAGCATTCTATAACTAAACTTATACACCCCTTAAATTTTCAAGGCTCACAACTGTATTTTTGGTGACCCCTGATGTATGAATGGGAACATACTAGACAGCTAGTTGTCTTTTAGTAGTCATATACATCTGGGATAGCATAAGAGTGAGCTTTAGTTGTCAGGTATATTAGGTCGCTGTGACTATAAGGCCTATTGAGTGGAGAACAATGTATTGATATACATCTTTTTTCTAACTGTTTATGTTAGTTGAAGATAACTAAACATGTTTATGGAAATACTCACCAATATTCAGCATTTTGACATGTTATGTGTGCGCCATATAATGTGAGAGAGCAATTCTATGCTAGTGTTTGTACACAAGTGTCTAGTGTGTGTTGCAAGTTTTTTTGCTGGTGTGGAACAGTAATTGTTTAAAAGAAATGCATTGACAATAAAGAAATGTGTACCATTGTTTGTTAGTGTTTTTAGCATTGATTAAGGTTAAGGGTTGAGACTGGAAGAGGTTTGCGTATTAAGGCAAATTATTCATGGGAGTGTGTGTGTGTGTGGTAGTACCATGGTATTTTTTTTGTTCTTCATTTATTAAATTTATTTATTTATTTATTTTTTATTATTTTTTATATAACATATAATTATAATAATTCATCCTTGAGGTTTGGAATAGTAATGTTATTAGTTATTAATAATAAGTGTGCAAATGCAAAAACAATGCATGATACAAAAAAACTTTCAAGGAGTATCAAAACATTACATTCCAACACTCTTTCGGTCTCTCTCTCTCTTCTCTCTGGGAGGGATTAGAGTGGCCACATGTTGGCCGGCAGAGGCTCGCTGTGGCTCCAGGCAGGCGCGCGGGCGCTGTTGCTCATGGTAACCCGATCGCTGGCGGCCGTGAAGCTGTTTGATTTATTCCCCAGCTCCAGCAGATGGCTGCAACAGAAGTTTGTTTAAGTTCACTTCATAGCCGGGCTGGCTGCCAGGACAGAGCCTCACACACACAAGAGGAGGAAGAGGGGGCTGGAAGCTGAACACATGCCAGAAGAATGTTCAGTGACTCCGGGTGTCTAACCACACCACTTACCCCCTTCCAACCTCACACACACACAAAGCCACACAAATCTCAGACCTGCGCACACATTATTCACAAATACTGCAACACATGTATATCTCCCTCCAAACTGACTCGAAAACCCATTCCCACCCATTGATTTCCTTTTTTGCTTTATTCATCTCAGTGCGTCTCCACTTTTCGTCGTAAGCACATTTTGCGCAAACATTCACATCCACTGTAATACGCACACCTCATCTACTTTGATTAGGTGAGCGTTCAGTTTGTGAAGATGCTAAAGGTGTCTGCCCAAATGGAAAGCTTCTGAATGGAACCATATGGTCATTTCTTTATTCTTACCCAACCAGTAACCTCTGCAGCTCATTCAAAGTCATTATACAAAAGAGAGAAAGATCTGGTTTACCCTGATCTCACATTGCATTTACTATTAAAATTAAAGTTTATCTACTTCTTTTCCTACATAATTAAGATTTTAAGAGTTGTGCTGTCCTGAGCAAAACCTGCCAGCATGTTGCTAGGGAGTTGTAAGAGGTAGTTGTAGTTATGTGCTTGCTTACAATGCTGTGTAGTTGCTTGTGGTTCCAAGCCAAATATCCCACCCTCTGTGATATACTGGTAACTAAATCTCAATGATCAGAATCGGGACTGATCGTATGAGCTCTTCTAAGCCAGATCCACCAATGATTCATCAGCTGTCATGCCAGTGTCATGCAGTAGGTGGCGGTATGCACTTTTAATAGTCCACCACTACTTAAATAGAAAACTAATAAATAAAGTAATAATAAAGTAATATTACCTCCTCCGTTTGGAAACAGTGAGCGTTCACATGAACGACAGGGTGAAGGGCGCAATATCAAAATTAAAGATGAAAGATGCAACACAACGCCAGCAGCGGTTAGTCATACTTCATTAAATAAATAACAAATAGTAAATTTTGCCAAAATACATAATAGATGGAACAGTTTTAATGCTATATCATTGATTGTTTATGATTGTTTACATTGAAGCGTTGGGTGAAGTGGTCATAGCTGTGCTGTATCATGACTAAAACACAGCTGCTGACTAGAATTAAGGACTGGAACTAACCATTTTATAATAATCTTTAAAGGTACTTTATGTAATTTCATCCAGAAATTACATTACAGAAATTGAATGACATTTGTTTATACATGGCCTTAATTAGACAGTTCCGCTTCATTCTGCAGGGGAAACCTAGGCGTGTGATGAGTGGTTGATTTAAAAAAAAAAAAAACCTCTTCATGTTCGTCTGAAGAAATAGTCATATACACCTGGGAGGAATATTAGGCAGGTATTTTTGGCTGCTGTCACTTTAAGACCTATTGTGTAGGTTATTTATATATATATATATATATATATATATATATTACTTCTGTTTGTTCAAGACAACTTAAGTTAATTTAAAAACACCACTACACATTTATAATTATACGTGCTAATATAGGCAGAAATAAAATGAAATATAGCCCATTAAGTGAAGTTGCTGTGTGCCTACAGAAATAGTAATTTCATGATAGTCACATTAACTTTATACAAACCACCACAAATGTTATGCTTACGTAAAGCATTCAATCATTTGAAAATTTGGTGTCCATTTTTTATTTACACTAGTGTGCTGGTCAACCCCGTAATCAGAAGTGATGTGTTTGTAGCTATAGGAAAGTTACAAAAGGAAAGCAGTATTCTGATTTACGAGTGTCTCTGAGCTGTCAAGATTAGCACTGGGGGCACGTAGACTAGTTTCCTCCCAGAGGAAAAAGCCCCCCAGCCTTTAGTGAGTCCACATCAGGTCATGTGTAGGAGCAGATTCCCCAACCAAAGGAAAAAAAACATAGCTAGAGCTCATTCACCAGGTCAGGTTCATGTTCCATCCAAAAAAAAACAACAAAAAAACAGACTGCGATTTGTAAATACCAAATCATGTATCTTGTTTAAATGGTTGTAAAATACTAACTCTTGTTTTGTTTTGTTTTTGAGGTGATGACGTATGCATGTATTACATATTACTAAAAACAATAAAACCACACATTGTTTTGAACAGCAAGAGAAAAGTGGCATTTTTTGTTGACACCTCATAAATGTGACATGGGATTGTAAAATCTCAATTATGATTGGTTCTAAAGCCATGGAGTGTGCTAAACCTTCATTAGATTGTCCAAATTATTCATGAGAGCTAATCCAGCTGCTGCGCTGGCTGATGCAAGACTGGAAAACAGCACATCACATAATGGATAAAAGTCTGTCTGAAATGGAGTGTGTTTTAATTTTTATGGTAATTTGACTCCTACTTTAATGGTTCAAACATGAACAGGATCCATTTGGCTACACATCACATTTTTGTAAAAAAACTTCTGATCATGTATGTACGGTGAAAGCACAACATGAGCATGGCGTCTTACTGTATGTTGCAAGAACAATATAATTTTCTCATGTCTACAAGTTTAACATGTAAAAAAATAAAAATAAAATAGAACACTGTGTGACCATAACAACCTGAGATGATCAGAAATGGAAATTATTTAGTAAATTCATATTTTATTTAAAAAAATGACAACAACTATTATTATTATTCCCTCTGTATCTTGGTAAACTTGAAAACTGTAATGTTATTCTATAGCCATCATCATCCAGTTTTCTGCTTTATTACTCAGGTACTTACCTTAATTGCCAGATGTCACTCCTGCTCAATAAACTACCTGTTTAGTTCAGTGAACATCATTCTTAATCTGTTTATATTCCCTGACACCTACATTTGTAATGAAAACAGATGCTGATTTATCATCACACACTTGCATAGATTATAAATCTACTAAAATAAAGTAGAAAAGTCAGGACTTAATAAGCAAGATTGTTGGGCATTTACAGTATCGTATTTACAAAACATATGGGGGGGTTTTGGCATCCACATATTTACTGAAAAACTATGTATACTCCTCTTGATCCTGTGGAATATATGTATCTTAGTGGCACAATAATGGTGTTTTGTTTTCTTAGTGCGTTGTGTGCTTTGGTCAGTCATCAAGACATTAGTGGCATTGTTGAATGCTATAATAAAGTTTGTCTTAAGTTGCTTTCACACATTAAACGTGGTAAAGTGCTAGAAATGGCGTTTTCTGCACCACATTTGCATACAAGCAAAGACTGTCAATCTGTTTAAGGATACCATTTGCATATCAGCACTAAAATACCCATAAACATGTCAGTCATTACATTTAGAATTTACCTTTAAGTGCTGTTTTCTTTGTCTGGAATATGAGGAGAAACACTTGTTGTGTCTGTTAATTTGGACTTTTTTAACTTCTGAGTCATAGGTGTTACTGTGAACAGCACAAGAGTAATTGTGCTAAATATCTCCATCAAAACATCTGTGTGCCCAGACACGCACTGGTAATATTCTTGCTTTGTTCACATAAGCAACAAAAAGTAATTTACTGGTAATGCTGTAACTAATCATCCCAGGAAATTGTCAAACTGGACACTGCACATGCTATTTTTAACCTTTTTGAATTTTCGTTAATTTGAAGGAAACAGTACACTTCTATCATTGTCTCTGATTAAAAACAGTCAAATGCATTGGTTGCATTTTTTTTTTCTTATTCATTGCAGGCATTTCCTACACTTCTTGTATTTCCTGTGTCTCTGGGGTGTCATTACCAGACACATGGTGTCGCTGATGTGCATCAATCTTTATTATGCTTCTCTAAAGCAGTAAATTTATATCTTCAGTTGATTTAAATAATGTAAATAATGTGAACAAACAAACAGATCTAGCCAGCCTCAACTACCCAAAATGATGCATAACAGTTTGTAATGCCTAATTTTTAACTATAATGTGTTATGTATTACCTACATTATTTGGGACAGTATTTGGCTGAGATACAGCTATTTGAAAATCTGGAATCTGAGGGTGGAAAATTTTCAATATTGAGAAAATCGTCTTTAACATTGTCTAAATGAAGTCCTTAGTAAAGCATATTACAAATCAAAAATTACGTTTTGATATATTTATGGTAGGAAATTTTGTAAATATCTTCATGGAACATGATCTTTCCTTAATATTCTAATGTTTTTTGGCATAAAATAAAATGTGAAAATGTGCAAAATATTGTTGGCTATTACAAATATACCAGTGCTACCTATGACAATTTATATATTATTAAACACTGTCAGGACAGAATTTGATGAATTTGTTTCTATGTCAAACAGTGGATACAAACTATAGGTACCTTTCTGCTTGCTTACTGCCCTGTGCAGTTTACTGGAGGTTTCTCCATATTTATGCTCTTCTGTATTGTTGCGACACCAAACAGAACAACAAAAATGATGACTCTTTCCAATTAGGTTTCCCAAACAATCTTACCGCCCTGCCGCCTTTCTGCCATCAGACGTATATAGTCTCGTCCCAAACTCAATTTGTTGAGCCAGAAGTTAACATGTTGGAGAAATCAAACAAACAAAGCAATGTTTTGAAAGTTCTACAGAGCCAGAGAAAGAGAGAGTGAGGAAACGAGTGGTCTTTTATTATGAATGAGTCAGCTGTCAAGACAGGATGTGTTAGGGTGTCTGTGAATGACAGAAATGTGTGTGTGTGTCTCCCCTGTGATAGACCTCACAAGAAAACAAATAATACCAGCCCCCTATAATCTGGTAATATAATCATTTGTCCAGGCATGATTATTACATGATGGAGCATAAACTCTCAAATAGTTGAACAACACTGGGCTATTGATGTATGCCAGATCTCCTGTGGTTCTTATTCTTGCGTTATTCTCTGTAGCTGATTGGTCAGTTGTCTCTTTAGAGCTTTTTATTTGTTTGTTTGTTTATTTATTTATTTATTTATTTAATGTTCAACACTGAAGTACATGCACAGACATTTAGGCCCATTTACCCAGTGAATTTATGCCATCCTCTCTGTTTTTCTTCTTTTTATTTCCCCCTTCTTTCTCAAGTTTTTCTTTCTTTCTTTGTGTGTAAAAAGGAAGTGTCTAATAAAAAGCTGCTGGTGTAAAAAGATGACTGAAGCTCTCTCTGCCTCATTCAGAGTGCAGGAAGCCGAGCCGGAGCCCGTGCCAAGCCTGAGCTGAATTCCTGCCAAGAGTCAACTTGTTTGCTCGTCTCGCTGGAGCCAGAGGCTGACCTTATTAGCTGGGAGGGCAGCCGTCTTATTAAAACACATCTGGCGCAGAGGGAGCCTAAATAGTCCTCATATTGTCTTCCTGCAGCTCCTGACCTTGCGTTACCTAGCAGGAATGCTGACGAGGGCTTCACGCATCTGTTGAGAGTTTCTTGCCCCCTCACTCGCTCTGTCTTTCCTCTCTTCTCCTCACTCTGTGCTGGCTGTCTTAACTGGCGCCTGTACGGTAGCTCTGTGGGACCTGTTTTTCTTCCTCTCCACCAACCCCAACCCCCCACCTCTGCCCTCTTTTCCACCTCCCTCTTTTCCAGTTTGCTGTGTTGATACAATTATCCCTGTGTAGATATTTTATTAGTGCCAGTTGCCTGGTACAGCTTTGCTAGTTATTTTTATCTGTCAATGCTGCCGCTGCCTGACCATGTTTTTGGACACGATACCACATTTTAAGGGGTGGGAGATAAAAATGAAAAACTTATTTCATGATGTGCAAAATTTCTTGATAACGATAAGAAGGAAACAGCAACTGATTTTTCACGTACATGATACAGAAACCGAATAATCAAATGTTTTCTCACTGTATGAATTAAGAATAAATTTACTCTTGTTAAAGCTACAAAAGGTATTTAGTCAAGAGCAGTAGGTTATTTTTCTTTTTCTTACGTTGTTTGATTAACATTAATGACACAGAGATTAATGTTTATTAGGCTGCTGTCACTTTAGGACCAAATGCACAGATCCAATACATCCAATACCTACATTGTTTATTATAGGTTAAACTCATTGGGGTTAAACATTTAAGATATAAAATTGTCTTTAAAACTGAACCAGACGTGTTATCAAATGATAACACAAGAACAGTAAAACATGAAAATAGTAGCACTGTGGGAATTATGCAAATTAAGAAATATACTTATATAAGAATTTGTATTAAAAATAAAAATAAACAATAGCGAATGGAAAGTCCCACCATGACAGAAAAACTCAGATATGTGAATTACTGTTGTTGAAGGGATCTGTGGGGTGGGTGAGTGTCTGAGTGCGTGTACTCCCTTACTCCCCGAAGATTCCTCACATTCCTTCACTTCCAGTGTGTCACAACAAAGAGCCGAACTGACACACTTGAAGACGCAGTTTTTGTGTGTATATTTAGGTCAAAGTTTCTCTCTCTCTCTCTCTCTCTCCCTCTTGTGTATATGCACAAATACACAATCATATTTAAAGATTGCTCCTTTTCGCCTCATGTGAAGCTGTCTGTTTGTGTGTGGCAGCTGTTCTGAGTGAAGCCCCTCAGGCAGCCACACATGGCTCTGATTAGCATGCTGTGACTCAAGCTCTCCTCACCACACACTCTCTGACTACCCACAACCCCCTGCCCTCCAGTTGAGCAGCGTCACTGTGGCGGCAACAGTGATTTTAAGACCTCATCAGTATTTCAGCCCCTCTGCAGTACTCTGTATACTCACACACTTATTTCACATCCTCTGTACTGTACTGCACTTTTTTAAAATGAAAAAATATATGGTGTTTAGTGATAAATTGCTCAGTGTGGGTATCCGTCTTATATCTGATCTTAAATTTCAGTAATGGCATGCTGCTGTGTTGTACATCTTAAGTGCAGTGCTTGCAGTAAATGCAAAAAAAGAAATAAAGCGCACAGACCATTTGCATCTAAAGTTATGCTGTGCAGAAACTACATCCTTTTAATAGCTTTATAGTTTATAGGTCTGCACTGGTGTTCTGCAATTACACAGCTAAAAAACTAGTAGGTGGTATGTCGACTACAGGAGCAGTGTGCAAGTAAAATGCATTTGTTTTCATCAATGTATGGAGTTGGAGAAGAGGCAACAATGTAAATTAAAAAAAGACATTTTTTTTGAGTTTATAAACATTTTGTAGAATTCTAGATTAAATATATGTATCATGTTATGAATTATATTATTCTTAGATGACAATTATTGTGAATTTTTTGAATCTCCAGATTAATTTCTCATTTACTCCTGTCTGTGTGAAATCAGCCTCTCCACTTTCTATACAAACTTCCAGTAGTCATTCCCATATTCATTCTCATACTACGGGAAAACAAATTTAAAACAATGTTTGCAAAACATGTATTCACGTATTTATGTTAATGGTTTTTTTTTTCATAGTGTTTTTATAGTGTTACAGTTATGTGACTACTCTGTAGGCCCATGCAGTGTACAAAAAAAAATACATCAAAACCACAACAAATTTCTATAAAACACATAAAGACATCTTTAAAGTAATTCATACTGCTCCAGTAGTTTAGTCTTTATTTCATGAAGTGACTTAATTACTCTTAGGTGTAAACAAACCAAAATAACCAATTTTTTACTATAAATGTTATAAATCTATAAAACTTAAAAATTGTAGATACATGAAGCATAAGCAGTCTTGAGGTACAAATATGTTTCCAAACTCATTTACAATTCTAAGTGCTTGACACATGCACAGAGCACTAGGTGGCATTAGGAAGTGTAATCAAGCTTAAAATCATGATCAGCAAATATTCTATTAGTCAAGATTTGTAGTGAAAAATTAGTTATCCCCCTACCAATTACATTTTTGCTAACTTTATTTATTTATTCATTTATTTATTACATGTCACTGTTTAGAACACAGATCACAAAACAATATTAAAACAGATACTAATTAAACTGAGTACCACAATGATTGAGGATGAAATATTATATGTAAAAGTTAAAGTAAATAAAGGAATGGTTTACCCATGATGTCATGGTAGTGTAATGTGATATGGCTTTTAACATATGACATTCAAAACATTTATATATTTTTTTATTTTTGTATTATTTGTACAGGAGAGTAAACCATATCCAGTAGGTGGCAGCAGTACTCTATTGAGATTGACTGCTTCTTGTAAGGTCTGTAGAGTATCTGATGCAGTTCTGTAAGGCAGTCAAGGTTTGATCTGGTTAGCATGACCTCATTGGTTCTTGCTGGTACATGCTATGACTACACCAAAATTTAGTTACAAAAAAACGTATTTTTCTTGCCAGCCATTTAAATTTAACTGTGGTGTTCTGATCTTTTTTTTTTTTTTTTGGCAAGCTTTATATTAATTACACATTTTTTTATTTTTGTTTTAACCAGACGGTCAAAACATTGTGGTAGAGTTGGAAATATCATAATTTTAAGTTAGGCGTATATGAATATTTTTGAAAGAGTTAGTAACTTGGAATGTGACATGATACATAAGTTGCTAAGTTATAACATTGGAGATGCTGTTTTAATTAGAAACATTGCAGAAAATGTTAGTCATTTTTAAGTCATGTTAAAGACACAAAACACAGAACAAAAATATTAATACTTAATACAAATCCTTTCTTCTTGCTCTCTCACTTTTATACAAACAGAAGTAGAGAAACAGCAGGGCCCCAGTTGCATTGGTCTATCTTTTCTCCAAACCACTTGTTATGTGTAGGGTTGAGGGGATGCTGGAGCATACCGGGACCAAGGCAAGGAAACTCTTTGAATGGATCAAGTCCATAACAAGGCTGACACACAGAGACCTATATACTTAAACCAATAGTCTGTATAGTATTTCAAATTCACCCATTCTGCATGTCTTTGGATTGTTAATTGTACCCAGCAAACTGAAGTGAAAGAACATGAAAAACCCACATAGAAAATCCTCATTGCTCAGCCAGAACTCAAACCAGGGACCTTCTTGCTGTGTGATGATAGCGTTAACCATTAAGCCATGGTGCAGCTGTAAAACAGGAGATAAAGCCAGATAATCCACCTCTCACAACCAGATCCATATAGACACGGCTGTTTAAAAAGGAGTGCTTTCCTTCTGCTATTGGTGTGTGTGTGTGTGCGTGCAAAGCTGCTGTTATATTCAGCATTTCCATATGGCTGCTGTGACATTTCAAATCTTTGACTTACTGAACACCAGCATGTCTTTTGATGGTGGTGTTCACTGCATTTTCCTTGCTGAAATGACAGCACAGATGTTTTTCATTCTATTAAACCCCCATTTACCACTAACAGGAACCATGGCAATAATGACAACCATTGTGATGGCAAGTGATACTTATCATTATGACTCTTCAGATCTCCCTCTGATCCATTACACACGGTATCTGAATAATGACTCCATGAAGAATTGTGTTATTACACCATAGGCATTGATAAATGTAATCACTCTGAAAACCTGAGTTTTGCTTTCAGGTTAGTTGATTGTCACTGTGAGCTTTGTCACAGATGTCATCAGACTCTTAACTGTGTTCGTTTCAGAATCATTGCAGTGTTCCCAGGGTCCTGTGTTCCCCAGATTTATATGGCACATACTGAACACTTGACTGGGAGGAGATGGGCAAAAATTACAGAAACCTAACCCATTATTTTGAAGCTCCTTAAATCAGATATATCCGCAAGTACTATGACTTTTGGCGGTTTCCACATGTCCTCTGAAGCAGATCGATGGGTTTTTGTAACAAAAATATTTCTAGTTTTAAAATTATGACGTAAATAACTGACTTCCATTTTTTTCTGCAAGAGTGCCGAGTTCTGACTTCTTGGCTGACCTATGGCTCGACGTATGACGCAACTTACGTCATACATCGTAGGTCGAGTCAGAAGTCAGCCAAGTATGCTGCAATGGTTTATAGATAACTACAAATGTTATTTTGTTATATACTGTACTGGAATCAATATATTTAAAGCACAGCTGGCCATGCAGACCTCATCAGTTAACAACCTTGAGCCTAGAGTGCCCTGCACTGAACATTTTAGATGTCACCCTAATAAAACACATTTAATTCAATTCTTCAGTGTAGACTCTAAGACTTAAAATTTGTTTATCAGATAAGGGAATCATCAAAAATGTGCAGTGTTGGGGAAACTCCAAGACCAGGGTTAGGAACCACTAATTTAACACACAAATCACAGTGACAGTGACAACCATCCACTGCTGTGAGATCAGGGTCATGGCTGGAGCAGCTGACAGTCTCTCCGTTTATGAAACCCATCTCTTGTTACCTGGAGACACATTCACACAGCTGCTAGTTCATTTTAACGTTTTCTTGTTTCACTATTTGTATTTAATATATGATGACTGAATGAAGCCCTCATTAATGAGTATAGCTGGTCTGATCCGTGTGACTCCTGTTGCTCACAGGCAGACATTCATATCTAATGTTAACTTTGTTTTGTTAACCACCATTATGCACTGACCGTGTGCTGCTCTTGTGTTTGTTTGTGTCTTTGCGATCCGCTGGTCCAGGCACCCGCATTCACACACATACATGATCATACATTTGGAGCCATTTTGCTCTTTATAGGTGAATGTTTTATAAATAAAAAGATGCAAAGCCAAGCAAAACTGTTGCAATGGCAAATCAGTAATATCTGTGTTTAGATAAAACTAGATTTAGGTAGCTTAAACTTGAAGTTCGCTTTATGAAAAGCCCATTTTAAATGTAATCCTCTTTCTCAGTTAATATATAGCAAAATTGCATAATTGTATAATTTTTGAAATCTTTGTTTTTATTACTGTTGCAAACTCTAGAGGTCTAGAGGATAGAATATAACATTTAGTCATGTTATCGTTCCTGGAAAGAAGGGAGAAAGTAAAAAAACATGGACACACATAAAATAATGCCAAATCAGGTGTTTATTGACAATAAGCCAAAGCCAGTAGACATGAGCTATTTCAAATGTAACAACATTAATTAGGAAAAGAAAAGTTACGAAGGGTAAAATGAATTACAGTGGTGCCAAATTTAAAAAATAAATAAATAAAACGACACAATTCCCATGAACTATTTTCTCAAAATCCTCTAGCCTGAAAATGTGAAAAATAAATCTAGATTTTTTAACACATACAATGCCACATATAACCTACTCTACATATACAACACAAGAAATAAACCCCCCCAAAAAACAATATATTGACAATTCTATTCTATAAAACAATTTTTTTAATCTAATACCATTTAAGACGATGCACAATTGTAGTCGTAAATTTGATACAATGTTAGTGTCTTGAGGAGACAAGCAATAGAAATATTAAAAATTATTTTCCCTGGGATTTATTGTGACTCTTGCATAGAGCACAGCAACACTAAACTGTCTTTGTGTCATCATTGCACACACTGCAATGTTTGAAAACATTGGGAGTGGTTTATTATCTCCAACAACAAAGCTCTTTAACATGACATTAAAACTTCAAAGTTGGAAAGTAGCATAATTCTTACAGCACATGAAGGCAACATTAAAGACATATGAGATGAAGTGTGATCAAACATTTAACTGCTCAAATATCTGATATTGGGGACTGTGTGTGTGTGTGTGTGTGGTCATAAATGGATCTCATCACACCTGATATCCTCTGCAGCAGCTGGTGTTCGGAATCAGCGTGTGTTGCTAGGAGACATGCTTACAGGAAGACAGGAGCACTGGATGCTTTTCAAACCTCTCACTATGAGCTACACACAGCACACCACAGAAACATTTGAGAAAAACAAACACACACAGAGCATATGGTTAGTGTAGCGATCAGTGGAGGTGTTGAAGTAATGGAGACTTTGATTGCTGGTGTTTGTTTCTGCTTTCTACATGTTTTTTTCCTCATCAAATCTTGCTCATTAGGAATTTGCGTTATCACAGATTAGTAAATTTGTATAACAGTACACTTGTGCAAAAGAATTGTGCTTAATTTTATTGAATGTGCACTTGTAGTATTCTTAAATCTCAAAAATTTGTATTTGAATTGTGCTTCTTTTTTTTATTTTCTTTTTTTTTAGGTATGTACACTTTTTCACAACTGCACTGTAAAATAAAGGTGCATTTTATATCATTGCATTTCAAAAACACATGTAAAGTACCTGTAATTTTATCTGTTTATCTGTAGTATTACATTTAATGTTTCTAAATTTCATATGTACTACATTGCAACATCATTTTCAGAAATGTGTAAGTACAAATATAATTACATGCAACTGTGTAATGTAATTAATTGTCATCACAAATATTATATTCATTTAAATGAAAACTATTTTAATAAAACTATTATTAAATGAAAAAGTATTATTATATATTCATATGCTTAAAAGTTTTTTTTTTTCCACACGGGCACAGGTAACACTGATTCTTGTTCTTACCTTTACTTATCTGCATACAAGCATACAGCTTGCAAAGAAAATACTATGTTTTAGAAGGATGTATTTGTGAGCAGTGGTTCAAATTAGAGCAGGAGATCCAATGGAACTTAATTGTGTCACAGTATGTCAGTTCACTCACAGATGAATATCAGTGGCCCTGAATACCAGGTGGCAGTATTGAGCTCTTTTTTTCTTCTTTTTTTTTTACAGTCTGTACGTGCTGTATCCCTTTCTTTCTAGTATTAGTGCACATTTATTTGCATGACAAAACAGTCATGTTGAACTGAGTCACTAATGTGCTGTAAATAAAAGGAATTGTCAAGCTTTATCAAGCTGTTCATGCAAAAACGTTTAAAACCCTTTTACTGACCTCTTTGATATTTTCTGACAGATAATTTTGCTTCTTTTATTTACAGTTGTGGGCTGATAAGCACAAATGACACAATAACACATAGACAAAAGAACAAACACACAAATCCTGGCCTGTCAGTGTTATTCATTCTGTGGCTATAAGAGTTTCCTCACAGTGTAACGGCCAACAGATGGTCGGCTCTGTGTGTGTGTGTGTGTTTTGTGGTCTTCCCTGAGGGATGTAAGGTTCTTATCTCACACAGAACATATGCAGCATGTATGACTGCAGTCACCCAACAGTTTATATAGGAAGAAAGTAAGACAGATGACAAAAGAGATGGCAGAATTAAAGGATTGTTTTGGCACTTTTCTCTGAATAGGGTACATTTTTTTGTACATTTTGTTCCAAAATTGATGATTGCTTGGCAAATTGCATGTTTAAGCATTACAAGGACAAATATCACAATTGTTGTCTTGTGAGATTTATTTAATAAGTAAACCATTACTTAACCCTAACATTAACATGAAAAATTGATTAAACACATTAAAAAAATATAATAAAGAAAACATTAAAAAATATATATAGAGATCACCATTTTTAGGTGTCTTCCATTATAATTCTGCAAAGTCCTTTGGTTAAAAGTCATCAATGGTCATGTAAACAACACTCACTTTACCTTGGCAAAAAACAGTTCTGTTCTCAGCAAGCCAATCTTCTAAATAAATAAATTAGATAGATAGAAAGATAGATAGATATTACAGAAGAATTTTGGATTTGTGCCATCCATTCTAAAGCTAATTTTAATATCTTTGTTCTTCAAAACAGCTTTGTTTTGCACTTCAAATGAGATTGAGGAGTTAAAAATGTGCATGGTGTGGCTGTTGACAATAGAAAGGTGCATGCAGGAAAGGCATATAAAAGGGCTGTAAGTGAGCAGTGCCTTCCTGTAATGTCCACCTGCCAAAGCTCTTCCTGTACATTTTGGTAACTGGTGTTAATATTTTGTAGTGTACATTACATTGTAATAATACACATGAGACAGATTATTGTTATTGGATGAATGTATATTTTTAAAGCAACAATCAATAATCCTTGCCTCATCTACCCTCACACTGAATTCAGGGATTAGGAAATGTATTGCTTTTAAAGAAACGTGCGCAGATCTTTACATTTCCCCCAGCACAGTGAAAGTCCGCATGAAATCAAAATTGACTATATTTATTTTGTTAGCTCACATTGCTATTTTTCTGGTGAACAATTCATCCGTGCAAATCAATTCACAAAAAAATAGGTTTGCTTTCGTAATCTTTAATCCAAAACTGAAAATGCTCCTCCCCTCTAAAACAATGGGTCTTCTATGGTGACATTGGTTTGACGGCTTGAGCATGTGCATAACATCCTTATTTACTCCCCTCCAACCATCAGTGTTCTTTCTGAATGAAACGCCTACTTTATTACATTCAATCAATTCAAAGAGAAAACAAGCAATGCGCTCTAGCTCCTCATTCAATATTCTGTTTCTCTTGGAAGTATGTCACAATATGGAAGTAAAATTGGTCAAAAAGTTTTGGATCATGAGGACTTGAAATGCAAAAACATGTTTCGTGTGAATGGTCTTTAAAAGGTTACTAGGTCCAGAAAGATTGTACTGTCGTACTTCAGCTCTCTTTTACCAAGCAATCATCAATGTTGAAACAGAAGGATAATTGTCAACTAACTGACCAAAAACATTATTTACTGACTAGAAACTCTCCTAATATTTGGTATCTTTGTATTAAAAAATGTATGTTTTTGTATGGTTTAACTGGATCTACATTTCTCTCTTATTCTATGGGTTTATGGGATCTACTCATATTTTGTTCTGCTTATCAGTTTAGCACACAATAGATTAACTCTAACCTTACCATTTACTTTCCCATAAAACATGACACCAAAATCCCACTTTTTTGCATCTACTGCAAACAAAGACATTGTCTTGCTGACAAGGCAGATAGAGAAGCAGAGTTGAAAGCAAGGCGAGAGGGTCAGAACCCATAGATAGTTTAGTAATGCAACAAATCCTGAGGACAGAGATGAGCAGACAGGAATGTTTCCAAAAACAGGCAGACAGGCCGGCCTAAGCAGAGCTGTGCTGCAGGCACTGGTAAACTGGGCAGAGATCAAGACAGAGCAGGAGAGACGGTATGACTATAGAACTGCCTGTGCATAACTGGGAAGAGAGGCTATTCTTTATCAAGACATTCTGTAATATTTTATTGTTTGAAGTAATGATGTCACTTTCTCCCATTTGAGTTTCCTTTCTGTAAACAAATTAAGCATATCACAAAAATTAACTATAGGCTATATAAATATAAAAAAACATTATATATATATATATATATATATATTTAAATATACTGCAGATTATATATATATTTAAATATACTGCAGATTATATATATATATATAGAGAGAGAGAGAGAGAGAGAGAGAGAGAGAGCCTATAGTTAATTTTGTGATATGCTTAATTTGTAACATTATAACGCAATATAATATTTCATATTTTCATATCTAGGTGGGGAAAAAAATTCTCTGTTGAAAATAAATGAAAAGAAACCGAGCATACAGTAGTATTTTAATTTTTTTCTGTTGTACCGAAATTGTATCGAACTGTGACAACCGTGACCCCTGTGACATCAGTGTAACGTACCACCGCTAATATATATACATATGAGATACGGTTTCTGCTTAGGTGACTAACAAGTTTTGCTTAGCAAAACTGTAGAGGAAGCATGGGGTGTGACAGACAGAAGTGAGTGTGCTGTGGTTGGTGCTGTTTGTTAGGCGGTGTAGTGTGAATAAACTGTCACTGAATCATTATCACCTCCCCTTAAATAAACAGCCCGAAGCTGAATACACATCCACATGACCTGGTCCACAGACACACACACACACACAAACACACACAATCACACTCACACACAAACATGTATATTTTATTTATATTACGTATGTGTTATATACTCTGTCTTTCTCTCTCACACACAAGCGCAGATCAGGGCCATGCTGAGAGGCAGTTGGTCAGCTCACACTGCTATGAAGTCCTGGTGAGGCAGAAAGTGCAAATCAATAGCACTTACCTTCATCCCAAAGGGTTTCTGAAAGCAGGGGGCTTTGAAAATCATGTCAGAGTGTGGGAGGGCAACGGCAACTGTTTCAGTATTTATTTATTATTTTTTTTATGGCTGATCAAAACACCTTTTTATAAAAGGTGTACATAGAGTAAGACTGATACCTTGCTGTCAATTTTTTTTGACAGTAAAGGCCTTTTCATACTAAATGTGAATGTTCAGCACAAACACGCCTTTAAATAAACAATGGAGCTACTGACTCAAGATATGAAACCTTTTTTTTCATGTGTGTGTTGTAAATTGGGGATGTAAAATTATTTTGCTTCTGAGATTCCATAAATGAATGATAAATAGATAAATAAATAAACACACACACACGCATAAAAAAAAAATGCAAAAAATGTCATCATTGACCTGTGTTTCTCTCTTTTTTAACTGCTGAGATGCATGCATATAATTTTCTTCTACTTCAGTTTTTCTCATACCAGAGCAATGAATGGTTGGCTGCATGTTGTACCATGTATTAAATCTTGAAATTGCTTATAAATATAAAATTGCGTTTTATATTTTTTGTATATAGCTTCCGTTTTTGTACAAGATATTAAGAGTGAAGGGATGTAAAGTGCTTTGTGAATCTTTGTGATGACTTAATTTGTACCATAGTCAAACTCACATTTTCTAGAAGAAAATGAGCACTGTTAATTGCACACCTAATTTTTTTTTTAACACAAAAAACTTTTAAATTATTTTTAACAATACGCATTCATGGAAAATCCAAATGTCTGCAACAGCCTCAGAAGGCCTCTGTGATTTCTTTTTAAATATCAGTGTATCCAACAAAATTAGGCTATTTTTTTACATTCTTACTGCACTGCTGCAGTTTCCAGAGCAAAATGTCAGCTTTAAAAAGAGAATAAATTCTTCAGGTTCTATTAGCCTAAATATCACTTTGATTTAGGTTAATGCATGCCAGTAGGGCTGTGTATCACCAGCAAAGTCACGATGATACGTTTCAGGATACGGGACTGCACTGAATTACACCTCAGAATTTAGTAAAATACTGAATACTACAGGCAGAGCATGTGCACATGCGCACATCACGCTGCGCGCGCACAGACATTCTTTTTAGGGATGCCCCGCATTTTAACAATAAAATAATTTAATCAGTGAAGAGCTACATTATCTTTCTCAACAAGGAGCTGGTAACATCATCGTTTAAAAAGCAATTAAAGCCACAGCTTTACTGAGAAACGATCAAACGCGGCAAAACGGTAGTGATTTTATATATTTTATAAATGAACACTTGATGAATTACACTTTTCTGATAATAGAATATTAAAGTGCAGATCGTTAAACTGCAGACTAACGAATAGGTTACTTCCATAACCCAGGTTCCCTGAGACACGGGAACGAGTACTGCGTCTGCTAAGACGCCATGGGATGTTCTTACCTCTTCGGAAAGGGGAAGCGCCTGGTGGCCGATCTCGAGCGACTCCTCTGTGGCTCTTGTTTCGGCTGTTGAGGCTGCGGCGGCGCGGGCGCTTGCTTCGGCTGCTGCGGTGGCTGTCTGGGGCGGCCAGCAGAAGCAGATGCAGTGGAGCGTTTGGGCAGGAAGTTTCGCATTGCCTGGGACGCCTTCTGTGCCTCTGTGAAGCACTCAGCAAAGCCCTTGACGGATGGGCAGAATAATCTGCTTGGCGAGACAGGCGTGTCGAGAAACGGAACTTTGTCAGCCTCTTCGATTTCCGTCAAGTTGAGCCAGAAATGCGGCTCCAGCACAACGAGGCTGGCCATCGATCTGCCGATTCCCTGGGTAGTGATCTTTGTGGCTTTCAGCGCGAGGTCCGTTGTTCTTCGCAGCTCTCTCAGTGTCTCTGCGTCCTGTCCTCTTGTTGCAAGAAGTTTTGCCTGAAACACTTGCAGCACCTCCATGGAATGAAGAGCCGAGGCTGCCTGCCCAGCGGAAGAAAAGGCTCGGCCGGCGAGAGCAGAAGTCATTCTACATGGCTTGGACGGGTGGGCGGGTTTAGCCTTCCAGCCGATCGCAGCGGGCAAAAGTGAGAGGCCACAGACTCGTCCAGCGGCGGCAGCTTCTCGTAGCCCTTTTCCTCAGCCGTCGAGTGACGCAAAGGCAGCAGAGGCGGCGTTATGGAGTCTTGCCGAATAGGGAGCACGCCAGGAATTCCTGAGTTCATCATGAACTTCGGGGAACAATGGCGTAGTATTCTGACGAGGGGCTTGTGGGCGCCCCGGCAGGAACCATTCGTCCAGGCGGCTCCGCGATGGCTCCTGTGGCGGAGTCCATTCCAGTCCGAGCTCACTGACAGCTTTTGAGAGGACACGGAAATGTTCGACAGAGTTTGACAGAGTCGGATTCAGACGGCGTGGAGGAGAGTCCTCTTGCAGCTCGTCCTCGCTGTTTCCAAATGAAACTAGGTCGCTCGCAGCCGCGGAGGGACGCTGGTCTTCGTTTCGGAAGAGGACAGGTGACACTTCTCTCTTGGGAGATGGTGAGGCACGCGGGAGCTGCGCCGGCATGAGCTCATCAGTCCCGAAGTGCTGAGCCCCTCTGCCCCGCTGCCTCTTTCGAGGCGGGAGGGCTCGGGGGCGGATGTCACATCCTGAAAAGGACGCTATCTGAGCGCGGAGAGAGGCGAGGCTGAGCAACTCGCAGTGCGAGCATTCAGCACCAGCCAGGGCGGCGTCTGCGTGGGCTTTACCGAGGCAGGCGACACACTCCTCGTGACTGTCTTCAAGGTGCAGGAGGGTCCTGCAGGAAGAGCAGCGTCGACTGGGCATATCCGCTCAAGAAATTTGGTCTTTTGAAATTTGCTCATTGAAAAACACCGGATGGAGGCAGGGGAATTCCAGCTGCAAGGCCCAGGACCAGGACCAGGACCAGCAAGGTGCTTCGTTGCTGAAGGAAAAGAAATCTGAATCCTGTGGCGAAGCGGCCGCTTATATATACACGGCCCCGCCCACTCAGACGGGCTTCGGCAGGAGCCGCAGCCATAGGTTCGCGCAGCACCGCTGCCAACCCATTGGTTCGTTTTTATAGCACTGCACGAACCTATGGCCGTGCAGTTTCACTGCGTGATTGAATAAGGCTTCAGTTAGGAGGAAAAAAGGAATTTTTCCCATAGCGTCTTAGCAGACGCAGTATGAGTGAAGTGTCGACAGGGAAAGTGTTTTCAGAAAGCAAGTGCATTTATCCACAGTGCAGAGAGTGCGTGTACACACGGTTGCCAGATTGACAAAGATAAGTAACACTTATTTTCTTTTTTTCCATAGCAGATTTCTGTATTTGCAAGTTGGAAGCTCTGTTTTGGGAATACGTCTATTTACACCAGGCAACCCTGGATGTGTTCCTCTGCGACCAGATTAAACCTTGTTGTAGACAATATATTATGCTCTATCTATTCATTATGTTTTGTAAACCTTGCACTTTTCTATGTTTTAAACTGTATTCTTGTATTCAAATTAAGTGTGCGGTCCACTGCACACTCCACGTGCCGCAATATCGATACAGGGCCAGCTGTATCATACTCGTATCATCAAATCTCTGTGTCTGTCTACACATCGTCATATCGATGTATCAACACAGCACTAATCTACATCACTCTGGTAATGCTCTCCCCTTCTTCACAGTTTTTTGAAATTTCTGCAGAAGAGGAAAAAAGTGCTTTTAGACGACTGTGTAGGATGGAGGATTCCCTCGCCACACAATCTTGAGTGTTTATAGTTTATAATTACACTTTTTTGCTGGGGGGTCTACTGAGTGTTTCTGTCCATGGTTTATTAACTCATTACCATGATTATGTGATAAAACAAACAAACTAACAAAAAAAAACATGCATTTACTTCAGTACAGAAGCTTTTGTTTAACTCCAGACTTCTTTCTGATAGAACCTCCCCTATTACCTCTCTTTCAGCATCTCACCTTCCTTTTGTGGTCAGACAGCATCTCATCAGTGCTCATCTACTGGTGTTGTTCCATGTATTCTCTTCCTCTGTCTCTCTTGTTCGCCTGATGGATCTAGGAACAGTCTGTCTCATATCTGGGCTCTATCACTTGAAAGATGAGACTTTCATCGTTCCCCAGAAATCAAAGTAAAGACAGCTGCTAAAAACAGTGGAGCAGCTGACAGGGCCTATTAGCTCTGGCAGTGTGAAGTCAGTGCTCTGCCCGCTGAGGAGACATTTCATCATGTGGCTATCAATGCATGTTTTAAAAGTTTATATAGCAGTCTTTCACAATTAGAGAGCAATTAGATTAGAGACATGTTGAACGTGCTATCTTCATCATCCCTGTTAAAAAAAAAAAAAAGTTTAAACAGCTTTTTAAGCTGTTCCTTATCTTGTCATGTGCTGATCCAACTTAGGACCAGCACATGACCAGCTTAAACCAGCTAAAACCAGCAGCCATGCTTCAAAAAACACCTAACCAGCATATGCTGTTTTTTTTAACAGTGATAGCATTGTAGGCATAAATACAATCTGCTTAAATATTTGATCACGTACTAAAAGAAAATCTGTTATGCACTGTCATGGTAGAAAGTGTTAAATGGAATTGAGGGTATTTTACTTCTGTTGGTAGCTAAATTATTTAGCAACATATTTTTTTATAAATGAATGTGCAAGGGTAAGGTGATATTTAAAACAAAAAATATGGGAAGAATAGCTGTTCCAGTTCAGTGGAACACATACCTAAGATTTCTGAGTTGTACAGCCACAGATTCTTTGTGGGAGTGATTAATGGTCTACATTTTGTAGTTTGTTATCATGAGATGGGTCCAGATCTTGGTCGTTTTATTTTTAACTGGGGAGTCAGTTTTGAGAACTGGAATTTGCAGTATGTTTTATTGTTCAGTAGCTTTTTGTATGTGTAAATAACAAAGACATTTTGATTTTCCATTTGATGACCCAATAGCCACCAAACAGGGGGGCAGCTGAACCTGTACGACCTGCATAATCCTAAGGGTCAGAAATAGGGTTGAACATTGTCATGAAAAACTAAAGACCTTGTGCAAGAAATCTTGATAAATATTCTAAGTGTTGCAAAAGTTTACCATAGCCCTTTAAAAAGTAAAACTGTGCTGTTACTTTGAAGAACGTTAATTCAAAATGTTTATTGCAGGGTTTGATGGTGGAGGAGTCAGCCAGCAGCAGTAAGGATGCAGAGACCAGACCACCAGTAGTCACTGTGGCAGAAGTGTCAGACAACACAACATCAGACCACACAACATCATTCGAACCCAGAATGTCTTCTGCTACCTCACCTCTGTGTAGCCTGAAAGTGGAAAAGGCAGACAGCTCAGTGCCCAGTGAGTATTCTTAAGCCCAAACTCATCTTTCCTGATCTTTTCTCCCATTTTTAATGATTCCCTTTCTTTCTTGCAAGATATTGATGCGGTGCCAAAAAAAGATTATTTTCTATTGTCTGCTTATACTTATTTCTTGCCATAGAGTCAAGTGTGTGCCAAAGCTTGTTGTGTGTTTCAGTGGAAGATGTATTCTTTTTCATGTTTTTTGAAATAACCTACGTTGGAAACTGTGAGTTTGGTAAAACAGCCTATGACTGGAGAAAAACAAAATTTTTTAGAGTGTGTTCCATTGTTTTTTAAAATTTGAATAGAAATTAGATGTGTAGTTTATTAATGTGACAAATTAACAGTGTGGTACTATACACCAGTACTATGGCTGGATATTGGAACATATTATAAATATAAATGAAGAAGAGCCCTTATATTTAGTTAGGTATGGTTCTTTCTGTTGGATTTGTGTTTGTGTGGAAAGATTTTTTGTCTTTTCTCATCACAGTCACACATAATCTGTCTCTTTCTCTAGCTGTCTCTCTCTATTATTTTGCTTTAGCCTTCAGCACTTCCTTGTCTATCTGTTCTGTCATTGTCTTGTTTTAGAGTATCGGGGCTGACACATCTTTGGAATTTAGTTGGGTGAGGTTCTGCCCTCTCTGGGTAAGCAGAAAATTGTGCCACCCACTCCCCTGAAGCATCCCCTTGTCTACCCTCAACATTACATGAATAGCATTCATGTATTATTTAAACCACACATTTTAACAGCTTCTGTTCAAACAGCCTGCAAGGTCCATGTGTGTGTGTGTGTGCAGCTGAGAGATGTGTTTCTTATGTCCCAGTCTAAGTGTTCAAGTGTTCACACTGTAAAAAAATTAATAAATTGTGGAAGAACAATTATTTTGATTAAAGATTATGAGGGCACATGATTAAAAAAAAAGTGCACAAATAAATAATTTATAATAAATATTGCAAAAAGAATTTGTAAAGAATTAATCATACCATGGCAAGTGTTACATTTATATATATATATATATATATATATATATATATTAGGGAAGCACCGATATTACTTTTTTCAGTACTCGCCCGATACTGATACTTTTATTTTTGGTACTTGCCGTTAATGAGTACCAATATTTATTTGCATTTGTAAATTTTTTTTAATATTGGGTACAGGAACCAAATAATATTAATTGGTTAACTTTAACATTTTTAAGTTCGTCTATCTATCTATATATCTATCTATCTGTCTGTCTGTCTGTCTTTGCATTTCTTTCTTTTTTTATTTTTGGTTTGTCTGTATATCCTTCGGTTATTTTCACACTTCATTATGCACATTAAAATATATTTTACATGTTTTTGTTATTTTCACTGTTCTTTTATTATTATTATTATTTGCTCTATGGTACATCATCTTTAATTGCATAGGCGTATGCATATGCATTTTGCTATAATAATGCAGGGAACCACTTGTTATAAATCTCCTAACTGTGATATTGTTACGTGTACTGTCTGTCTGTTTTGGTTTCGTTTTGTGTTTCCCTTATTTGGTAGTTCCTGTTGTCAGTGTGATCATTAGTTAATTTGTTCCCAGCCGTGTCCCCCAGGTGTTTTGAGTTCTCCACGTGTTATGTTGTGTATTTAATGTCTGTGTTTCCTGGTCTCCCTTGTCAGTCCTTAACGTTACTATCCGTCCTTATGTCAAGTCTGCTTTGTATCTTATGTTCCTGAGATTGTTAATTAAAAGTTTATCATTTTGCACACTTCACGACTCCTGCGTTGTCGTCTTAAGCACTACCATAACAGAAGGACTGACCCAAAAACAGAAGATGGACTGGGCTGAGGAATTCCTCCTCGATCTCCAACAAGGGGATAGACCATTGGAACAGTACGTAGAGGAATTTCAGAGCGTTTTTCATTTGGTGAGCTGGAGCGATTCCGGGATTAATATCTGCTTCTGGATGGGACTAAAAGATAATTTATTTCGTTCTATTTGTCCTGACGATTGCCGTTGACCCATAGCCGAGTTTCTGAATCTAGTTCTTGAGTTGAGTGATTCTAAGTTCTATATTGATGTGGAGGATTTTAGTCCTCCTCCCATCCAGAAGCAGATTGACACCCCAGCTCACCACAAGCCAGAATCCTCCACGTGCTATTCCAATGTGTCAGCTCCCCCTGCTACCCCTTTTGTCCCATGACTCCAGAGCTCCATCCTCCTCCTCAGCCCGTCCGATCCAATGCCTGCGCCGCAAGAGCGCAGTCCGATGCCCGCGCCCCAAGAGTTCCATCTGATGTCAGCACCGCAAGAGTGCAGCCCGATGCCTGCACCGCCAGGGCGCCCATCAGCGGCCGCGCCGCCAGAGTGCCGGTCAGAGGCTGCGCCACAAGAGGGCCAGTCAGAGACCGCGCCACCTGAGCGCCCGTCAGAGGCTGCGATGCAAGTCCAGTTCCTCGCAGATTCTATTCCGCAGTTATGGACAGGAGGGCCGTTCCGAAGTTCCATTCCCGAGTTTCGGCCAGGAGAGCCGTTCCAGAGTTCCGTTCCTGAGTTTCGGCCATGAGAGCCGTTCCAGAGTTCCATTTCCGAGTTTCAGCCAGGAGAGCCGTTCCAGTTCCCCGTGGATTCCGTTCCGCAATCACGGACAGGAGAGCCATTCCAGTTCCCTGCGTATTCCGTTCCGCAATCACGGCCAGGAGAGCTCTTCCAGTTCCCCTCGGATTCCGTTCTGCACTCACGGCCAGGAGAGCTGTTCCAGTTCCCCTCGGATTCCGTTCCGCAATCATGGCCGGGAGAGCCGTTTCAGTTCCCCTCGGATTCCGTTCCGCAATCATGGCCAGGAGAGCCGTTCTCACGTCCTGTTCCCGAGACATGGGCAGGAATGCCGTTCTTGACCCCTGACCCGACTTGGACTTCTGTGACCCCTTATCCGCCATGGCCCCCTGTGACCCCTGATCAGCCATGGCTTCCTAAGACTCCTTGTGCTGCCATGGCTCCCTGGGACTCCTGATCCACCATGGCCTCCCGAGGTCCACGATCCGCCATGATTTCCTGTGACTCCTGATCTGCCCTGGAGGCAGTCCGTGACTCTGCTCCCTCTCCCTGCCTCCAGGGCGCCCACCCTCCCTCACCGGTTGTTTTTGTTGTTAGTGTGGATTTTGTTTAGGTGCGTGGACGCGCCTTTCTGGGAAGGGGGTGTAATGTTACGTGTTCTGTCTGTTTTGGTTTCGTTTTGTGTCTTCTGTGTTTCCCTTAGTTGGTAGTTCCTGTTGTCAGTGTGATTATTAGTTAATTTGTTCCCAGCCGTGTCCCCCAGGTGTTTTGAGTTCTCCATGTGTTATGTTGTGTATTTAATGTCTGTGTTTCCTGGTCTCCCTTGTCAGTCCATAATGTTACTATCCGTCCTTATGTCAAGTCTGCGTTGTATCTTATGTTCCTGAGTTTGTTAATTAAAAGTTTATCATTTTGCACACTCCACGACTCCTGCGTTCTCATAACAGATATTTTCAGATGTAGAAGTAGAGTTTCTTTTCTGAAACGTGCTGCGGTTTATATTTCAAAGCCACTACCTTAATATGTTTGGATCCAAAGGATCCTAAGGAATTAATGGTAACATAGTGGCCCACCGCGCTAGAGTGATTGAAAGGAAGTTGAGGGAAGAACACAGTGGAATATTAAATATTTTCCTTTAAGGTTAAAAATAAATTATGTTTATAGTGAATGTAAATTTTCTTATATTTACGATTTAATTTGAATCCAAATTATGTGTGCTAACTGAGCAAACATTAATAAAGAACACACAACAGAAGTGTGTGCTCTCTCGCTCTCTCTATCTCTCTCTCTCCCATTAAGTAACTTTTGCATTGGTTTAATCACTTGTTTTTGACATATTCGACTAAACTGCAAACTTTCCAGTGATGTCTGTGAGAAAGGTCAATCTCGCTTGCTCAATCTACTCGGTGTGCATTGCTTATCAGCACACATCTGCTATACAGGCATTAATACTGAATGTTTAACATTATTCATTGTATACATCTGCTTCGTAGACATCCTTAATCTTTAATACCAGTCTGTCTTGAATGACATGAAGTAACAGAACAAATTAAGGCAGACTAAATGATGCTTCAAAAAAACCTACCTGCAAAGCTACAGTACTGTTCAAAGTTTTAGACACTTGTGCAAAAATTCTGTAAAATTAGGATGCTTTCAAAAATAATGCCATAAATAGATTTAATTTATCATTTAACAGCACTGGCTGTTGTCAGACTCCTTGTGCAGACAATAATCTCAATTAATGACAAAAATAATATTTAGACATGTAAACTGATATTTCCAACTGACACGCTACCGCAAAAGATAGAAATAACTTAAAACCATTTTTGGTTGGTAAAAAAAATACTAGTGGCCTAAGACTTTTGCACAGTACTGTATATATATATATATATATATATATATACTGTCTATATATATATATATATATATATATATACAGGGGGTACAGAAAGTATTCAGACCCCCTTAAATTTTTCACTCTTTGTTATATTTCAGCCATTTGCTAAAATCATTTAAGTTCATTT
>JAUCMR010000043.1:5698740-5715868 GCA_032357425.1 Enteromius argenteus | reverse complement strand
GCTGTGATCTTGTGGAAAGTCAGTACCTGTTGATGCTTTATTTTTCGTTAATTTAGTCACTGTATTGAATAGAAACCAAGGGTTATGTTTGTTCTCTTCTAATAGAGACAAAAAGTAATCAGATCTAGCCCTTTGTAATGCTTTTCTGTAAGTTAGCATATTTTCCCACCAAGTTAAACGAAACACTTCTAGCTTTGTTTTCCTCCAGCTACGCACCATTTTCCAGGCTGCTCTCTTTAGGGTGCGAGTGTGCTCATTATACCACGTAGTCAAACTGTTTTCATTTACCTTTCTTAAGTGCAAAGGAGCAACTATCTAAAGTGCTTGTTTCTGTTGCATCATCACGTTTTTCTATGCTATTGGATGTGCAAAGATATACACAAACACAACTGAGACAGAGGGGACCAGAAAGACTAGGACTCTGGGTTTTAGGAGGTTGATGTCTGTTATAAAAGCTCTGGAACAAATCATGTGCTTTGCAGCCCATATAGCATTTTGACAGTATAATAGTGGAGCACACTGCAGGAGGAGATGAGGAGGCCAGTTTTGCACAGGAAGTAGAGAGAGGGAGGGGGAAGAATGATTGTGTGTCTATATGAGATGTGTTTGACCACAGTTCTGTGAATCAGCACACACACAAACTGTCTGATTGTGTCAGAGATGATCATACTGGCTTTGACCACAGACTGACTCATAGACATATAGGACATAGATAATGACACAAACAACCTATAGGACAAAACATTGCTGTTTTTTGGATTTGTCCAGTTAAGAGAGATAAGACAGTCTAGGTATCTACCAGTGTTAAACAGGCCTGCAGGTATAAACATCCTGAAGGAGAGTCACATGACAGGCAGGAAGTGTCATCTCTATGGTAAGATTCTGTCTGCTCAAATTCTTTTACAGTTCTCTAGATCTTTATATCGTTCTTGTGAAAAAGCAAACGCATACAGTATGTTTGATGCATCATTTGCTTTATTTAACTGGTCATCATTCAATAAGAGGCAACAATTTTGCAGCCTAACAGCAGGCAACTAAAGCAGCCATTTAAAAATTACATTGTTTAAGTGCTTTACTGTGTGTATTTTATCCATGTTTTGGGACATGTAGAAATATGGAAAGTTTTTTTTGTTATGGTTAGGTGTGTGTTTGTGTTTTAGTCATTGTTTATGGCATTACTCAAAGTAAAATTAAAATAATAATCAGCATTCAGCATGAGAGTGGGAGTTAAATTGTTGAGAGAATTTAACCAGAATTTACATGTGACACACCTAAAAGTTATAAGTGGCTGATTTACATTTTGAAGCACAAATATATATATATAAACCACCTACAAGCCTAAATGATCATTCAGTAATGTAACAGGAGCCAGCTTCAGCACAACCTCAATGTATTTGGTCTGTGCAAGAAAAAGCCATGCTACTCAATGCCTGGGGCTTTCCTCAGGAAGAGTAAAAAATAGAGAAAGCGCACAAATAAAGGGGTGTGTGAAAGATGAGATGACAAATGCAGAAAAGACAAAGTGAACTCTGCCTGTTTCTCCACGCTTTTTCTGACAGGAGATGAGAGCAGCTTAGGTGACAGTGACGAGCTTGCGAGAGAGACAAAGTGTCAAGATGACTGTGCGTTCATATGTTTCTCTGTACTTGTGTGATAAAAATGCTGCTGGAGTCGTGGGTACTCTTTGAGTCTCTTGGCAGTGTTGTGGCTGGTGGAATGCCAAATCACTGCCTTCTTTTTCCACTGTTCATCTGGAGCAAAGTTAAGGAATAAAGTTAACTAAGGAAGAGAGGGAAAGAGTGTGTGTATGTGGTGGTATACGCTGTGGCCAGAGGATAGAGGAATTAAGCTGGAGACAGTGGCTTGGGCCAAACTCCAGTGTTATTAGTTTCTCCAGGACTGCTCAGATTCCCCTAACAGACACTAAAGCATGCGTGTGTTTCTGTATTTGATACAAACTGTGTTAGCAGAACTACTGAGCCACAAGTCTGCTTTGTGGCAGCTCAGTGGCTCCTAAATGGATCATGTTTGGACTCCACTCTTTCCATATGTTGATTGGATATCTGCCATCCATGGTAAAAAAATAAAGTTAGTGATGCTGGATGTGAGCGAAAACTTGTCAGCTGGCCTTAATTTCTTTCACTGTGAGTTGGCATATGACTTTTGCAGAGGTGTTTTAAGCAAGCAAAGATGAAAGAATTGCTCAGTGGGGGTGCTTCCAAAGCAGCCACGATGATTTGGGAAAAGGGATTAATTAATTAGACTTTGCATGATTTCTGTTGAATTTTGTGGTTTTCTCACTGTAGCCAACAGTAATTTGTTTTGGCAAAGAGAGAGAGCGTAGTTTAAGCCATGAAGTAGTGTATAATTGATACACGTCTAACCATACATTGTTATGTTGCTGACTGGACAGATTAAACCATAATCCTTTCTTCGGAAGGTATAGGCTCTGTCCATCTAGTGTACACTGTTGTGTTTATCTTGTTGGTCTGATTGTATGTCTCCCCATTTTTCAATATGTTTAGAGATAAATGTGCCTGTGAATTTCACTGAATGCTACAAACCTTGTTTGGAATTGCCATTATATACCAGTATTATATGCCAAAGTATACCACTATATTTATGGCAGAGTTCACCGGAAGTGAGGATCTGATTATTAGGATCCTTGTAAAGCAGACCTGTCAGAGTTAGTTTGTGTGTAGTTTTGACTAAAATGGACTGGTATGAGACAAATGTATAGCTTTCACTTAGAACCGTGTTTCTAATTGGTTATTGTGTCAGTTTTGTGACTGGTGGATTTCAGCAAGCTAACAGCATCTTTCTTGAGTTTGCTTTGATGGTAAAATCTCTTCAAAAAGTGCCATGGTGTTTTCGTCCTTTCCTCACTGTCACTGTGCTATAGATATTGCTAATATGTACCGAGCAGAGAAAACCTCTAATAAAAGAGAGTGTGATTTAGTAAAATGAGAACATTGTGGTCTTGAGAGCCAGGACACTACTGTGAAAAGCTAATAAAGTGCATGAGGAAAATCTAGTCATGTCTCTATAAGAGACAGTTTCTACTCTCTTTGCAGAATTGAGAACTGTAGACGTTTAGCTGCATTTCTGCTTTGCTTTTGTCAAAGATAAAGCAACTCCTATGAGCTGGAGAAGAGACAGAAAAGCAGGGAAACGTGTATGACACAATGTGATGTTGCCAAATTAATTTCGGGAGGAAGCGCGAACGATTAATCAGACACAGCCGGCGCCGTATTACTAATCATTCCTATCATCTCGTCAGCCAATCCGATTTCAACCTTCCACTATAAATAAGCCAGTTTCCTTCCCTTCCGTATTTCGTTACAAGCATCCCTCCTCCGCCTCGTTCGCACTATCCTAACAGGGGGTACGCGGGGTCCGAGCCCGACACCGAGCTCTACCCTCGCTAGGGTTCAGACTTCAAGGGCTCGGAGTCCACCAGGCTCCCGCCTCGCCCCCAGGACAGCACGCCAAACACGCTATTTTTACTACCGCGATTATAAGGAAGCGCAAACTACTGAAATGTTGTTGGATTTCTGAAAAAGGTATACACTGTGCTAGCTCTAAAATATATATATATAAAAAAAAGTCATGGAAATCCATCATCATATTCCTTGTCATGGTCTTTGTCCCTCTTTTATACCCAGTTCTTATATTCTATATGAGGAAGAGATCAGTCACACTGCTGACAAAAACCTGGCCAGTTCATGATTCTCACCTCTTTAAGTTCTCTTAAGTAGCTTTGCTTGTATTATTCCTATTGGGAATTTTAAAAGCATGTCTTCCATGTCTTCCTTTTGGCATATGCCCTGTATTTCCCCTGCCTGCGAACACTACATACACTTACACTCTCTTTGTGGGTCAGAGATGATGGTTTCCTTGCCAACAGCATCTTTTATTGCACACAGTTAAAATGTACACACATAAACACATCAGTTGTGCAGCTATTTATTCTGACCTACCTGTACAGACCAAAAAAAAAAAAAAAATCGGCTGTTCATAAGGAATGTGTGCTGTCTCTTTATCATTTCATATGAGTGTATCTGATTCTTTCATGCAAATATTCCCAGCTGTGCAGTATGTCACATATACATATTCCTAGGAAATTTCCACTGAAAAGACCTGCAGTTGAAGTTATCAGATATTATTTTGGCAGTCGATCCTTTTCTTTGTGTGTATATTTTCTTTGTGTGTGTTAGGTGAGTAAATGTGTCTGTATGTGTGTGTATTAAGTGATGGGATGTTTTGACCACACAGTTGTTTGTATGGTTGGGCATGGTTTAACTTAAGTAAATTTTATTGTCCACAAGGGGACGCAAGACACTCACTCAGTCACACAATTCAAATGTGCTTTACTAGCATGACAAGTGGTGTAATGTATTGTCAGAGTATTTGTAATGTTATGTGAATCAACAAAGGATGAAAAAAAAAAGGTGTAAACAGGAAGTATGTGGTATAGGAAATGTGCTGTAGGTTAGAAAATGTGCTGTGTGTGCATGACTGAGTGTGTTTGTGGGTGGGTGAATGCACAGTAAGTACATCATTGATTGGTCAACTCCTCGTTATTTTGGTGAAAAGCATTTATTTATTGTGCTGTTAGTAATATACAATGTGTTTTTTCCCCACCTAAAATTGAAGTTGTGTATTATTGTTTAATTCTTTGACGTAAAAAAAAATATTTTTGGATAGAATTTCCTCAAAAGTTATGGCAGCTGGCAGTTGCTCTCCATCTCCTTGGCCACAGTATTTGCGGATTTGCAGACTCTTTGGGCAGCCAGTTCTGTTAGTATCTACTTGTCACAATAGTCAGAGTGTGATTGCTCAGTTTGTACTTTCATCTTAATTTACGGTCTTCCACTCAGATATTCTGCTGTGGCATAATCTCTGTTTAGGCCAAATAACAATTATTTACTCTTTGTTGTGTTGTGTTGTGTTGTGTTGTGTTGTTCAACAGTCCAATAATGTAAATAATTCAGAGTTTGAAAACGCATTTAGACTTATGTTTGCTTTTATATGAATACATACCGATAAGATCAGCAATAAAAAGACTTATTTTCAATCAGAATAGAAGGCAAGAGAAATTTGGTTCTACTTAATTTTTGTACTGTATATATTTTTATGCTTATTAGAGCATTGCACTTTTTTCATATTGGCGCAGGTATATATACTTTATGTGGAAATGCACATAAATTCAAAAATGCACATCAAAATGTGAAGTTACTTCATGCGTTACATCCTAATTCAATCAGTTAAGTGTTTGGTGTTTCAATGAGTTTTACTAGTTCGTGATCTAGAACAAAAAAACAGGCAGTTATTTCTCTGACAGCCCTCTGCTCTATTTGTGTGCCTCTTACTGAAGAGGGGGAGATTTCATCAAAAACAGGTGAGATCCCCTTAGCCACAATGAAGTTGTTACAAGTTGGCTTGTTAGAAGATCGAACCCACCCACATATGAATATATGCAAAAGAGGGCTCACTAAATGAACAATTTAACACAATAGCAGAGATGCAATAGACTGGAAAACCCTGAACAGAAGCATTAATGTATTTTCTACCGTATGAATCTCATTAGGCATCTCTGGAAGGGATGGGCATTGTGACCCTCTGTCCAAACGCTGCTTTACATGCATGAATTTTTATTTACTTTTCCCTTTTTGTCAGTAAAGCTTCCCCAGCGTTGGTGCACTGCAAACCATCATCTGCATTAGGAGTGACGTGGTCTGGCCGCGACTCTCTCTCCTGAGGGTCTGCTGGCTCCAGCCTGGCTAATGGGGACCAGCTGGGAGAGCAAGATTATGCACATGCACTAGCAGCTTGTTCTCTCTGTCACACCTCTGTCTCTCTTTCTTCTCTTCTGTCACAGTGCTCAATCTGTATAGCTCCACCTCCACTCTGCAGTCCCCTCCCACTGTTACTCAAATCACTCCAATTCCTGATTGAAATCCATTCAGTACAGTCAATTCATTACTATTTTTAATTTGTTGCAAATTCATATAAATCTCTAAATCATTTGTATATTTTAATAGAATCTGCTTTTGCTGCAGTTTCATACAAAGTTTACGCAAATCACATCAAGTTTGTTTTCCTTATTTATTTAGACCCTCCTACTCTGACTCAATGTCTTCCTAGCCTTTAAGCTATATAGGCTATTGGTTTAGTACAGCCAGTCTTATGCTATCAGGTTAGCAATAGTGTAATGTTCACCAGTAAGTTACCACCTCTTCCATTCTCTTAGGATTGTCATGATTGTCTCAGCATCTTTTTTTTGAAGCATTTGAGATTAATTTACTGTGGTGGTCTGACTATTCTGTTAAATTTATGAGAATGAGAGAATATGATTCCTACTAGTTTTAGAATAATTGCCTTGAGATAGAGGTGCTGATCATGATAATACTTTTTACTTTTAATCAACTGTTCTGAAATTAATCTCCTTTGTGTGCTCACGTACAGAGAGGCAGAAGAGGAAGTCATACAGAGATTATGCTACTTTTTTCTCCCTACGCTCCTTGTATCTCCTTCAGTGTCTTTGTGAGCTCTTAATGGGATATTTTGCTAGAATTTAATATAAGAGCTTTTTCAGTTTTCAGTTCAGCTTTTTTTTTTTTTAAATTGTGCTGACAACATCAGGTGATATTCAGCAGCTTGTTAGGGTGACGTTTCTGGAAAGCATTTCCTACAAAGTAACATTGTGATGGAACCACCAGGAGACACTTGTTCACATGCTATAAATTGCAGGAGGAAACATATACTTATGTGATGGACTGGCCATCTGTCCAGGATGTTTCCCTGCATATGGCCTGAGACGCTGGGATTGGCTCCAGCATCCCTGCACTACCCTACATAGAACAAGTGGTTTGTTAAAGGGATGTATTGTTGGAACATACACTTGTCGAGGTAGGAGTGTGCATTTCTGGTGGAAGAGAAATTGGGAAAACGTCATTCCGAGGTACATTCTGAAGTAATCATCCCTGATACACAGCTGGTTACGAGCTATAAATACTATGTGTGAAAATTAACCTTGCTTCTACACTATTTCTATGAAAATTAAATACAGATTTTAGTGTTTAAAAATGATCTGTATACAAATAAAAAATAAATAAAAATGGGCACTTCATTCCAACTTTTTATAGTGTAGAACAGGTTCTCAAAGTCTACATTCAAAGGTCCAAATCTGAATATTCATTAGAGTCAAAGGTCTGGACTGGAACAACTGGTTTTTACAAAACTTGTTTTTAATAAACATATTTAAAACATATTTTCAGTTCATTTTTGTAAATAAATAAATTTGTAAATTTGCACATAAATAAAAGAAGACCCTTTTCAGTTCCGAGTTATGTGTTACTCTTACATTTATCAGAGAAAATGACGGCGAAGGCTATTTTGTTTCCACTGAAAAAATGCAAGTGTTTGTTCTGGTGCCTCCATGTCCTCAGAGCGCGCCTTAGATTCTCCTCACAATATGATGGATATACCATTATATCGCACATTTATTATTATAGCGCATGGTTAAACATTGTTATAAGCTTGAACTGTTTTAGTATATCTATAGATTTTATTTTAGGCAAGTTGTGATGATTTGAGAAGGCTAAATTTGCCATTACACACAAAACTGAACTATTTTAATAGCTAAACCAGTAGTATGAGCCGTTTTTGTAAAAGTGGAAAAAAAGATGGGCTCTGGTCGGACTCTAGTCATAAGCCCACTGGATGTCATGACAACAAATGTCATGAAGGAAACGTTTCAATATCTCGCCTTCGCTTTCATTTCAGATCATCTACAAAACGACTTGCCATTTACGTTCTTGTGTATTTTACAGTTAACTTGAATTTATTTTTGTTGCTTTTCTTTTTTTCAATATTGCACACTTTGCGTTTGTGGTCTTGTGCACTTACGATGGCCACCATGGGCATGCGTCCATTGAGTCCACATTAATGTAGGGTGTCGTTTTAGGTTTCAGAAGGGTTCTTATAATCACCCACTTTGCGGGCACAATTAATGAACCCTTAATTCACTTCTGTCAAAAAGGCATTATGTCACAAAGTCAAGGACTTGGAGGAAGACTGCAAGGCCCTAGAAAAATTAATGTAAAGTATATACAAATAATATATATACAAAACCTATTTTTATATTTTGACAGCTGCATCTGATTTTCCTGCAGGAAAAATGTAAATTTAGATGGAATAATTTATGTATTATACTCCGAAATCAAAATGCAAATATTCAAAGATGATTTGCATAATTATGAGAGATTGTGAGAGATCTTGAGACTTGAATTTGAGCACCTTGAGCTCTGTATTTTCTGTATTCACTGAAAGAAATAGCACAACCTCAGCCATACAAACAAGCTCTGTTATCTGCCTGTGAGCTGTACTTATTAGGACTGTGTGTATGTCAGTGTTTGTGTGTGTGCGTGTTTGAGAGCATAAGAGATGATTTAATGATATTATAGTATCATCCTGTGCTCTGTCTCTGGTTAATGTCACATGTCACCATGGAGATCAAAACATATTCTGTCCGGATCTCATTATGGTGCGATGACTGACAGGAAACACACTGTCTGAGCTCTGAAAGGCACAACAGGACATAAAAAAAAAACAACACAAGGAGAAAAAAAATCTTTCACCAATGTAAGATCAAATTATAACCACTAACCCCTAAATCTGAGTAAGTATTATTTACTTTCTTAAAAAATATTAATTAACTGTCTGGAATGACATGAAAAAAAACTGAAACTGTGGCAAAGATGCTTTTGTTTGTTTTGTTTGTTCAGCTTGTTCTGTTTCTTCGTATCATTCCAGACAGACTGGATGATGATGAGATCAGGTCTCTGTGTGGAGCACTGGCTTTTGTCATACTCCTTTTGCAAAAATCTCACTGGATTATTACAATTAATGACAAAATGAATGTTTGGAAATACAAACTAATATTTCCTACTGACATGTTACTGCAAAAGCTGTTGAAATACTAGTGTTCTAATAATTTTGGCCACCACTGTATATATACAGTATGAATTAAATTAACTGAATTGGTTGTGTTGAGTAAACATACCAGTCGGTATTTGACCTCAGAAGGCACTTCATTAGTGTAATGCTGAGATGATCACTCACATTAAGACATCAAATCCCATTCCCATGTTTTTTCTGACTTTTTGAGTAATTAGTGCTCATCTCTCTAGGTTATTTATTTATTTTATATATATATATATATATTCCATCTCTTTTGTCTGCCAGACTAATAAAACCAGTGTTAATAATTTATCAACCAGTTCAAAGTTGTGCTCTTAACGGGTTAAGTGGTTGGTTTCAGAAGTGGCACACTTTACCTCCTGCACATGAATAAAAGATGAAGCTCACAGCTGTGGAGCAGGCAGTCTGTCAAGGGCTTTTCCTGCTTATTTACCTTCTTTCATTCACAGTAAAACTTCATCTTAGCTTGACACAACAAGAGAGATGGTTATTTGATTTTCTTTTCCTCTAAACTTCCTTCTGGTAAGACAGAAGGGTTTATGGGGTTTTGTGGATGGTGCCTTAAGTGGTCCGTGATGCAGTTACTCTGAACCCGCACACACACATACTGTCAGATGTAGACTAGGATTGCCAGCATTGTTTCAATGAAGCGATTAACTCATATGTCTCATTGATGCCAAGAGCATTTGTCAAATACTTGCGTCAGTGCACTCCCAGTGTGCCGTTGCTACATACAGTAGACAACTCAGAAAGCAAAAAAGCATCACACAGACTACAATAACAAGCATCAAAAACATACTTTAAAGGTTCAATAAAAAACAACAGTGGTTTTAGACTTTAAACTGAGATCACAGATACAATTAAATTGCTAGAGGATAGAAAGTCTTCAAACTAAAGTGATGTGATAGTTTTCTGCTTTGTGAACGGATTTTTCCTCAGAACAGAATCTGACTTTGCAACAGCAGCAGACTAAGGGTTGTTTTTTCTTCAACTCACATGTGCAGTTTTCCTAAAGGTTAAAGAACTCCAAAGATCATGTCAACAGATGTACAGGAGTGTGTGAGTAAAAGATTAAAAAATATGTATTGCAAACCAATTGAAGCCTATTTGTTTTACTGTTACTTTTTTCTGAATAAATAAATTAATCTAGTAACTTAAATAGTCTTCTTTGATTGCATATGGTATTGGGAGGTTACCATATTCAAATTCCATAGTTCACGTGTTCGAAAGTACTTTAAAAAATAAGATTTCATAATTTTTTGTTAGGGTTGAAACAACTATGGAAAGGCAGAAGCTGTCTGTGTGTTGTGCTGTTCGTCTGTCGCATTAATGTTTGATGGGAAGGTGGTGAAGAGAGTGTGACACACCCTCGTCTCACCTCTCATCTATCCTACTGTTCTCTTTCAGTTATTCATGACTTGTGCTCCCTTTCTCTGTATTCTTTCCATCCTTCAGTCTGAAAGTGGAACTTTCACTGCCACAGACATCAGACCAGTGAGAGTTTCTTTGTGAAGAGGAGGAAACATTATTAGCATGAAGTAATTAGTGACGTTGGTTAAATCAGTTATTACGATTCCTACTGCTTAATCTTTAGCGGAACAATTTGAACAAATCTCTAATCCACACCATTTAATGTGTTAGAGGTGTGCTATTATTTTATTTCATTTTTTTACAATAAACTAACCTATCTGGGTGCAAGATAGAATTTTGTAAAAAAAAAAAATCTAATCTACAGACCAGAATATCACACCGATTTTAGATTTTGCCCATTTATTGAATAAAGGTTAAACCAAAAACTTTGCAATCCCTGAAGGTTACTGTTTCTGCACCATTTCACTTGCTTTCTGTCCTTCTGTGTTAAGCAAGTTATAAATGTTTCTCAAAACATTTGAAAATGATTGGAGTAAGTGCTGTTGAAATAATAGTGGTTGTCCTAAAACAAGTTGGTACAACAGCCATAGAAAGGGAAAGATTAAAAATATATGTGAAAGCTTCATTCCTTAAAAACATATCTTGGGATTTTGTCTGGTCCTGCTGCCTTGAACAGAGTCTGGTATGTTAGAAGATAACCAAGTTTGTGTGAAGGTTAAAATACAACATTCTCTGATCTTGCATTGTAATAAAATACTGGCTCTCAGCTCATTCATCTTATTTTTGCAATTTGGCAAGCAAAATACTGTAGGAAGAGGGGGCTGGTTTGCATGAGTAGATATGACTAGATATAGGAAACATGGAGTACATGATATCACATAGTGTGGTGTTTATCAATTTATAGATGTCTTAGCTTAGATGTTGACTAACTAATTGTCATAGGGGCCGGTTGCATAAAAGGTTAAGACTAGTCTTAAAAGTTAGTCAGCTAAATTTTTCTGGTCACAGTTTTTTAATTCAGTTACATAAAAATGTAGATTAGTCTAAGTTGAATCCAAAAAATAAAACAGATTACTCTTGGCTAACTGCTAGTTGGTCAGACTAGCTCTTAAGACACTGTCTTAACATGAAGGCTAAGTTTATGCAACTGGCCCCAGGAGCCATGTGGATGACACAGTCCTCAGGTTGAAGTTGGGCACAAAAAAATTAATGTGGATCTTTGTTAATATCAGTCACAGCTGCGTAAATTTAAAAAGTAAATTTGTCGCCTACACTTTTTTTTGGGCCAGTGTGGTCACACAGATATTTTCAAGGGCAATTGTTGCGTTGCAAACAAGGGAAAGTTACCCAAAAATGAAATTTTTGTAATTAATTAATTAGTCCGGATATAGACTGATCAAAATGAAAAATTTACCTTGGAACTAAATCAATATTGTATATGTTACATTATGCCAGTAGGTGGAGACCAGTGATTGTATTTGATGATTTTAAAAACAGCTGATTGAGATTTACTGCTGATCAAAGGACCAGCTTTACTGACGAAATGCACATGAATAAATCGATGAATAAATTGCGCAGCCCTAACCTGACGTTTTATGCATATCCAAAATGAGGTGACGTGAACATTACAGAGTGCTGGACACTCTCATGCAGTGTATGTTTCATTCATACTCTAAGCTGGAGGGCACTCTCACACAACAGACTCATAAAAGTAATTTATGGCTTGCAGGAAAAAAACAATAGATAAAGAAATCCAGTGATCAAGGTAGCTGATCTGAATTAAAAAAACAAAAAAACAGAAACATTGCTTTCCATCAAAACCAATCTACATTTTTGTTGCCCACTCAGTGTCGTTTGTTCCATGTAGTTTATGTGACTCTTGAGCCAGACTATGACCAGACATGGTTTTACATACAAATATCTTATTTTTCTTTTAGTACTACCCTTTGGAAGCAGATGTGTGTATAAGGGTGTGTTAAAGTGTTTCTGTACACTGTTTAGTGTTTATCTTGACCAGGAGTATGACATAGTGAGGAAGTGTGTGTGTGCTAAATGGCTGTCATGAGCTGTAATACCGACTGTCAAAGCAGAGTCAGGCAGTGTGAAGGAGAGAAAGACAGAGATGAGGAAAACGAAAGAGACAGACAGCCTGATAAGAGAAAGACAGACAAAGAGACAAAACAACGTACAATGATAGGAATAATTTAAAGGTGAATATAAGTAAAGAGCCAGACGCTATTATATAATTCTCATGTGCATTCATTAGGAATGCTGGGCTGCTAATGGAAATCATCAGGCTGAAAAAATGGCAGGTCTGATGATCCTCCTCTTTGATTTGCTTCGGGTTTCATGAACACTCAGTGTCACGTCAGCCACATCTGACAGACTCTTGTTGTCCTGATGAGAGGGTCACAACGACCACCTTCAGACCACAGAGGCAGCAGCCCCAGTGACAGCTTCATCACGCACACGCACGCACATGTTCCTCCCAGCAGTCTTTGTTGCAAGCATCTGCTTCTGCTGGTGATTAATTGCAATTAGCAGTGAAGTTGAAAGCCCGTGGAAGAATGCAGCACACAGCAGACACTTCCTGATTAATGAGGGACAGCGGCTGTCAGAGGGCCACTCCAGCCCGTGTGCTTGTGTGTGTGTGTTTACTGCTTCTTGTTTTAAAGGTTTGTTCTTCTTTTAGCATGACAGTACGAATCTCCACAGGAAAAAACATGACAAAATTGGAGAGGGAGAGAGAGAGAGGGTGAGTGCAAGCTCAGGGGGCTGATTAAATTTGGAAAGTAAAATTGCTAATTGACCTTTATTAATCAGAGCAGAGCAGTGTGTGTTTGCCTAATGCTCCAGCAGGGGGTCATGGGGCACATTTCAGAGTTGTTCATTTTACTGATCTCAAATGAAGGGGTCTCTTTTGTGTAAATTTTAGCTAATGGTGAAACAACAGAGCACAGGTTAATATGAGAACGGCTCAGCCTGTGAATTTGAACTTATTTCTTAGATGAGCTTACTGCTGATTAAAACAGCTGAATATGAGAGAGATAAAAACAAAAGATTTAAAAAAAGGTCAAATCCAGAAGATGAGCAAATTTTCTGTCTAACAAGTATATGCAGCCCTTGATGCTGAATGTCCACTGTATTTTCTTTTAATACATTACAACTCAATTCCCTTTCTAAGATTATGACTATGCTCATTTTTAAAGACCTTGCTTCTGGAAGGATATGGCCGCCTACACACTAACTGTTGTCATTTTTGCTGCATGTAATTGACACAGTGTGGGTTTTGATTTCTTTAGAATATATTTTCTGAAGACACCAAAACACTACTGCTTCACACATTAGCCATTCTGGCTAGTGTGCCAGCTTATATATGCTAAACCTACCTAACATTTACTTGATTTTGTGTAATGTGTCTCTGTGTACAGAGTTTAATGATCAAATGGCACATCATCCTGTTCAGCAATGTTTAAAGTAAAATAAATATTCATTATCTAATGTACTTGAAAGGAGATGTTTCAGTGTCATGGGGTGTTTTTGTGTTTCAAACACATGAAACACATTCTCTTTTTTTTTCATTGTTTTTACAGATTTTAGGTATGAAGGGAATAGTCTTATAATCAAACCCTTGTATTGATATTTGCTCACAACACAAGTTGTCACAGCATTTGAGACTCATTAAGGCACCAGGTGCACATAGCGATCTGTCTTGTTTGACCACCTGCCAAATATGAATAGCAGGTAGATCCACCTTTTTCCTGAACGCGGAAGTAAGACTATGGGTGAGGCTTCCGGTTAGGGCCTGTTAGATGCTACAGGTAAATAAGGAGGAAAATAACAATGTGCAGTAAACGGTAAAACTGTTTGCACTACAAACCAGTGTGTTCATAATTAAGATTATACATTAAAATAACATGATAAGACACACCAATTTTCAATATCAAGCAACTGTTTTGTACAGCTTAAAATAGCTGGATGTGGATGAGACCGGAAGCTATACCTGTCACATGTCTGGATGTTCTATGTTGTCTTTTCCCCATGTGCTCTGTGTTTTTTCCCCTGTGACCTAGTTCTGTTTGATTAGTTATTCTGTTCAGGTGTGTCTTGTTAATTATCTTTGATTTCCCTTCCTTTATAAGTTGCTGTCTGTCCTCCAGTTCTCGTCAGTGTATGCTGTGTGTTAAACTGCTCTTCTTTGTTCTATGTATATAATAAATCCTGTTAAACTGCTCCAACGTCTCTCTGCATTAGTGGATTCTACACGAGTGTGACAGAAGAACGGACCAATACAGATTGAGGAGGATGATCAGACCGGAGGAGATTCTCCTCTAGTTGGACTTCCTCTCCCTGCTCCACACGAGCAATGGCGGATGCACACGCTGCCAGAACGCCGAGCGAGATTCGCACCACAAATGCCCGGATCACGGCTCGCTATACGATGGCGTCTTTTAAGCCTGGCACAGCCAGCACGCCTATCCCATCCTCGCACCACATCCAGAGACCAGCCTACCACCAGTAACAGCGGTAATGGAGATGTCGCACGAGCCCACGCCAGACAGAGAGCCAGAGCCTGCCGTGACTGAGCAACTCATCGCCACACAGCTTGAGCCAGTAGTGTCTGACCAAGTGCATGAGCCAGCAACATCGTCCATCCCCGAGGGAGTGTTGGTGGAGATCGGGGGCTTAGAGGAAAGCCCCGCCCACATTCCCACCGCTGAGGGTGAGTCGAAGTTACACTCTGGATGTTATAAGGAACTCTTGGAAGTATTTGAAGTGGATCTTATAGACTGGTTTGGAGAGGCACTACCCGGCCCTGAACTTGCTTTGTCTCCGCTGGTTCCAGCCAGCTCCTGTGACTCTCTGCAACCCTCCCTCTCTCGCCGCCTCTCACACCAGTCAATTCCTTCGCCCCAATTCCACTTGTTCCTGTCAGCCCCTCAGCTCACCCTCAGCCAGCGCCTGTGGGAAGCGCTGAACAACCTCGGGACATCCAGTCACAAGCCCTGCTCAGGCGTGAGGATCCCGTCTTCGCCTCCAGCCATCGAGTCCTGGACTCCACCTTGGTCCTCTGACCCATCTGCTCCGCCTGGGCTCCTAGCTCCCTCGTCTCCACCGTGGCCCGTCAACCCACCAGCTCCACCGGGCTCCCTCGTCCCTCCGGCTCCGCCTTGGTCAGTCATCGACCATCCTCTGTCTCAGGACTTCACTCCTCTGGCTTTGCCTCGTCACTCCGTCCCTCTGGCACTGTCAGGCTCCTCCTTCCCTTCGGCTCCACCTTCATCCTCAGTCGCTCCGGCTCCGCAGCGGTCCTCCTGGTCCCCGCCTCTGCCTCGGTCGCCTGAGCCTGCAGCTCCGCCTTGGCCTTCCGGATCCTTGGTGTTACCCTGGCTCTCTGTCTGCTCGGCTCCATCCTGGGCTCCCTCTCCATCAGCGTCATCTCTGTCTGTTGGGTCCCTGGAGTCATCAGCCATTCTTCCCTAGTTCCTCCCGCCTTCTACTCCTCCAGGGACGTTGAACTTTTTTTTTTTTTTTTTTTCTTGTGTGTGTTTTGTTTCTGCTCTCTCCTGCTCCACGCCCTCCTCCAGAGCCCCCGCCCTCCCTCCTCTGTTTACGGCGTGAGGACACGCCTTTCCGGGAGGGGGCAACATGTCACATGTCTGGATGTTCTATGTTGTCTTTTCCCCATGTGTTTTTTTTCCAATGTGACCTAGTTCTGTTTGACTAGTTATTCTGTTCAGGTGTGTCTTGTTAATTATCGTTGATTTTCCCTTCCTTTTATAAGTTGCTGTCTGTCCTCCAGTTCTCGTCAGTGTATGCTGCATGTTAAACTGCTCTTCTTTGTTCTATGTATATAATAAATCCTGCTAAACTGCTCAAACGTCTCTCTGCATTAGTGGATTCTACACGAGTGTGACAATACCCATAGAATTTACAAATGGCGGCATCCATTTTTACGTCAGGAAAAAGGTGGATAGGCCTGAATATTTTCTCACTGATTGCAGAACCCTGTGTAACCGTTAGGAGGTGCTACACAAAACATGGTCAAAATTGTTTATACTCTCAGTAGATCTGAAAAAAAGAAGGCTGTGAAAATCACTGTATCATTAATCCCTTTTTTTTTTTTCTCCAATACACATTGGCCTTTTTGCAGCCTCTTTTTGCCAAGATAAGATGCTTTCTGACCCTGATACTCAGCTTTGTTCTGCAATCCTTGCAGAGTATTTGGGCTTGCTTTAATACAGTACAGATACACAACCTCTTCTAGGCAGATTTGTAATATTTTCTGTTGATTGGAACTTCTTAATTATTACCCTGATAGTGGTAAAAGGAATTTTCAGCACTTTAGCTTTCTTGCAGCCACTTAATTTTTTGTGATGCTCAACAATCTTTTGCTGCACATCAAAAGTATATTCTTTCTCATTAGCCAAGTTTCCATCCAGTTTTTACACTGTTTTGTTATTGACAAAGAGAATTAGCGGGAAATTCTTTTTTGCAAAATTTGCTGTCTCCAGCCTGCTTCCATCCAACTGGCCTTTTACCGATAAAATGGTGTGCGTGATGACGTCATCCTAAAAAAAACGAATGGTCGCATAAGTTTTGGTGTATCGCAAAAAAAAAATTGCCCTTAAGCTGTTTCCATGCACAATTTCACCTATTGCGCAAATAGTCTGTTCTTAACCAATTAAAAAAAAAAAAAAAAAAAACCTTAGCCCATTATTAAATTATGGAGGCCTACATAAAAATAACAAGTTTAATGAGTTTTCATGTT
>JAUCMR010000043.1:5675754-5686609 GCA_032357425.1 Enteromius argenteus | reverse complement strand
TAAAGCTCAAAGGCAATTGGTCTCTCTGGCGAGTTCCCATATGTAACGTCAAAGTGATTCGACTGAAAGGGTAACTGATTTTTCTGCAGTGGTCTCTTATTTTTTTCCAGAGCTGTAGGTTACATATAAGAATACAATGTAGATGCAGTTTTAACTCCACAGTAAAGGAAAGAAATGAAAGCAAGAGCATGTGATTGAGTTAGGCATTCTTCTCATTGACATGGGTATGTTTGTGCTTCTTGAGGTCAGAGATGACTGTATATTAAAAGGCAGTTTCTGTCTAATTACATTGGCTTAGTCTTATAGTTTTTATAGGCTTAAGGTTGACCTTTGACCTCCTCCTGACTACAGAATCAGTTTTCTAAAACCTCTTAACCTTGCACCACCCAAACACAGTGACCTGAAGAGTGCAGCAGTTTAAAGTGTTAGAAGGTCACTGATGTATTGATGTATGAGACCCGTGTTTTAGTTTCTTGCCGTCTTTTAAAACCAAAATGACATAAATCTGTATGCATTATAGTCAGGTTATAAACGTGCTTACAGTGAATCTTTAACATGCAGCAGGACTAGAGTTTCTGTCATAGATTCCTATGATTTCCATGATGTGGAAAACACAGATGGAATCATGGAATCCAGTCATAAATGGAATTTGACTTTCATTTAAATAAAATTTGCATAATATTATAAGTATTCATTCACTCAGCCATCAAAATAAAAGTTCCGTCTTGAAGACATTGTGCCAGAAATATATTACTACTGTTCAGTTAGAATGTACTACTGTTACTACTACTACTACTACTACTACTACTACTACTACTACTACTAAAATTATTAAAATGTAAAAGATTTTTAAAGGAATAATCACACAACATTTCTTCCATGTTTTAATAGTAAATCTTTAGAAAACAGTAAAAATAGTGAAGTTTGTTTAATTTTCAATCATTAAAATATAAATTAAATCAATGTTTTATGCCTTTAGTTGATAACAAGAAAAAATTATATACACAACAAAATTTTAGGAAAAAACATTTAATAAGGCTATTTTGAAAATAAATTAATATAAATTAAGTTGTATAAATAATAAATAAATAATAAATTAAGTTGTTTTGTACATTCAGATGAACTGAACTGGTTAACAATAAAACATGGTGAGAAAAAAATGAACTGATTTATTTTTCCATTTTAGTTGTTGCGTTTGTTGTTTGCATTTTAGGTTGCATTTCTAATGTTCATTCTATAGAGCTCAGAGCTCTGTCTTTTTTCACAGGTATAATTAGGCCTACCTCTATCTCTATTCCATTTGTAGCATTATCAGCTTCTAGTGCCAATTTCATGTTTCATGAAACTTTTTGTGACATTTCGATATTAAAAACAAAAACTAAAAACTATTTTAGTGTATAAATTTGGAGCCTTTTTTTCTTATTTTTCATGAAAACTGAGCAGGACTTTGGAAATTGAGAATCCACTATGAATTGTTTGGATGTTGGCAGGTTGCTTATGGGGAGGAGTTTAAAAATAAGGGGGCTTGGCAGTTGAAAAGAAAAGTCATTTCAGATTAATACGTTTATCTTACAATAACACCAGAATCACATATTAAGAAGGTAAATAGGGTCAGTTTTGATTTCATGTTGACTTTAAGATCACAAACATCTATATGTGTGTGTGTGTGTGTGTGTGTGTGCGTTGATGAGAGACAGATTGTGTTGTGTTTCTCAGCATGCTGTAGAGATTTGTGACAGCTACAGACACACACTGTGCTTTGAGCCTGTGCTGTTGTGGGATAAAGGAAGTGTCTGTGAGCGAGCGTAAACCTGCGAACACAGCCGCAGATCAGACATCTCACCGCTCCGACTCCACAATAAAAGAGCTTGTGCTTTTGTTCTGTTGAAATCCAATTATAGCAGCTCTGCCTCTGTGTTCTCATTCCTCATTGTCCAAACCCCCTAAATGCGGAACGTAACACTGGATCCAGATAACTCAAATGAGTGGGCTCTGTTAGCAGTGAGCAGTGTTTAGCACACTGTACATGAACCCAATAGAGTTCTCATGGGATTGCATGTATACTTAGATCTTATGAGGGCTATGCTGCGACATATTCATGCAAAGAACTAGCAGCCATTTCTAGAAACTCCTCTAGAAATTCTAAAGACTGTAAAATGAGACTCATATGGAATATATTTGTTGGTAGATTGACAGAGTTTGGACCTTAAATAAGGACATTTAAAACCTAATCTAAGGTAACAACAAAGTACCATCTTAGGATAATATTTTTAATTGGACTTGCTGCAGGGTAGTGCCACAGTAATCATTGAAATATTTTATACCAAGTTGTTACCATCTGATGCATCATTGTGCTGTTGTACCAGCAAATGGACAGCAGCTGTACAAATTAAGTAATGGATGGTGAGCACAGACCTATTCTCCTCTCTCTTTATTAATGGTTACAACTATTATACTAGCTTCAACCACTAATAATGCTCACGTTCCAAATCCCTATAGACTATAGACATGTCAGCCAACCTAATGTCATCAAATGATTGACAGAAATGGCATCCTGACTCTTATGCACTGTCACTGTCACAGAGAAAAGCTTAAACAATATTGATACAATATTCTATACCTGCTGATCCTAAAATACTATTTCAATGGAACTATTGAAGGTAAGATCTTGTGTCCTTGCTCTCACAGATATGCAGTTACCTGGATGGTGGAGCTCCGTGATATCTGCCCTCTCATCAGAATATGATATTCACGAAACATTTCACCCAGGATCAAACTATCTGAGAACACTGTCTGTATTTCTATTTGAAGGTAGAAACAGCAGCAGAAAGTGGATCTGTGTGAGAGAAGTAATGAGATGGAGTGTGTGTGTAGCCTAGTCTGTGAGGCCCCACTCTCAGTCTGTGCTGTCAGATGGAGGTAGATTTAGGATCTGACGGATCTTGGGGGAGGTGATGGGGTCACAGCGCAGTAGCCTCTGTCTCTCTGTGTACATTCTCATGCTGCTTTTGTCCTCTCGACCTTCTCAGCATTCACTCGCCCCCTCCATTTAACACCACACATCCATCAACACCCGCCTCCCTAGAGATCACCGTGGCAACCCTTTACATGGCAAGGGCAGAGGGCCCCTGGGGGATGCTTTCTGGCGCCATGACAACAAGGGTTTCCTTGAGTCAGCCTGCTTATTCGTGCGATTTGAGTGTTGTAAAAGCAACAGTCCTGACAGGAAAGCCAGATTTTATGTAAGTTAAAAACAACACAGTAGTCCATTCCAAGCGCACCCCTATAATGACCTACATAATATTTTTAAAAGGTGTAAATGTGTACTGTAGTTCAAATGATGTACATTATCTGTATGCATAGAATAATGAGATATTGTACCATATGTGTCAAAGTATACAATATACAGAATACTATCTAACTGTGCAACATAACTTAACTTCTTGGCTTACTTTTTGACAGAACTGCAAGACATTTTTGACAACTCAATTTTTATGATTATTGGACACTACTCACTAAATATCACATTAGACCTAATGAGGGTCATGTCACTATAACATAGCATACTTTGTAGTGTCAGTCTTTGCATAGTGCTTTTATACAAATATATATAAAAGCAGTGTCATTCTTGTCTTTGAGCGACAGAAAGCCTGTAGTTTAATAACAACTGCTTTCTGTGTCTGTTCTGTAATTACACATCTCTCCAGAGTGTGAGTGTGTGACCCTCACAGTGTCTCTGCCATCAGACGCACCATATGATACAGTGCAGTTGCTGCCCCTGAGACCGCCCTGCTAATTAGCTGACACCCCCCCCTCCCAAAAACCATCGCCCACCCGCTGCTCTCAGCACCGCTCTTGAGTGCTCACCCTATGCCTCAAACACTTATGCTCTGCATTTTCTGCCTATTTTGCACTCACTGAAAACAAGCCTTTCTGTCCTATGATTCCTTGAGTGCTTCTCAGCTGTAGTTTTAAGCAGCTGTCAGCAGGACTATTGTGGATGTAGTCTATCAGGTGTAGCCTTAACAAGCTGAGAAACTCCACAAAAACCTTAGATTTGCAAAACCAGCACAGCAAAGTGTTTTAGTGCATCGTAAAAGTAGGTGAGTGTGATTTTACCAAGTACACGATGTTCCTAGATCAACATTCTTCATTTTCCAGGAAATATCTGTTTTAGACTAATGATTAGGGTTAGATGCTTTTACACCCTTGTTAATCAGCTATCATATCCCACTGATTTTAGGAATAAATTTTGGGTAGAGTTACGTTTAGGGGTAGGAACTGGGATAGTCTATATTTTTATCAGTAATGTTGATCCAGGATCATGTCTTACTTGGCACAGCGACCCGTAAAAGTACTGGTAGTGGAGACATACAGTACTGAACTTTAACCATGACCATAAACTTTGACCAGGTTGACATTAATGAAATTTGGGTCAATCTCAAACTCAGAGTCTATAGATACCAAGAGGCAAACAACCGTTGGTGTACTGGCACACAAATAAGCGCTCGCTGAAGTTGCGTGAGCATATCTGTCCATGCCTTGCACAGGTGTAGACAGTATATGGTTGTTTAGTGCAGCTTATCACGTGTGGGATGAAAAACAAACCAGATTAACTTTTGAGGAAACTGAAATGCTTCTTTTGGTAAAGAAGAACTTTCATGCATTTTTGAAAAGCCAGAAGTAAACATCAGTTCAATACAGAATTATTTTTTATTTTACCTTAAAATACATGGACTTAAAATCTCGGCCACCATTCATTGCCATTATAAAGCTTAGAAGATCCATTTGATTTAAAAAGCACCTGCTGTAGCATGTTTGCACTAAACATTATTTGATTTAATATTTTGGAGTAATTTATTAAACAAATGCTGCATGTGTCGGTATCGGAATAGGCTATGAAAAATATTGATCGCTGCATCACAAAACTGATTGTGACAGATGGGTTAAGCTCAACTTATCAAATTCACCATTCAGTCAAAATACTTTCAAACCATGTTCAGTTTATGAAATAGTTGCTGCATTTTGGCCTCACTGAGTAGTATAGCTCCGCTATAAGTCATTATACTTTTGTTGCACAGTACAGTACAATGTGGTCAAAGAAGTGTCTCTCTGTTTATCTTCTCATTCAAAGGTCTGTGCTCATCTCTTCGGTGAACTGTGAAAAACAATTTATAGTGCTTTCCTCTCCGATCTCCTCTACTAAGATAACTGCAGGGAGAGCCATTCAGCCCTCTGCCCTGCCCCTAATTAGCCTTGTAATTACAATGTGATCAGTGCAGCACAGCTCAAGAGTGTAATGGTGTGCTGCTTAAGTCTTACCAACAGAGTCTAGTTAGAGTCTAGTGTGAACACTGCAATATGTTTAGTGAAGTAGCAAAGACATAAAGATTTGGAATATAGTTCACGAGTCACAGAGTTTTATTATTGTTTTATAGTTTATTTTTGGTTTAGCTTGTCCACTCACTGTCCACAGCGTCTGCATTTGCCTGCTGATATAAATTGAAAACCAAACAAAAAATATCATGACAGTGTTTTCTAAACACCTGAATCCACAATAATGCATCAATAATACATGCATTAGCTAAGTTGGGTCAGAACTAAGAGTGTTAATTAAAGAAAAATGAGTAGGCGCAGTTTACAATCATAACTCTATTTGGACAAAATGTGCACAGCACTATAGCTACACTTTTCACTCACTCTCTTTTTCTCTCTTTCTCTATTTGTCAGTCTTTTTGTAGTCTTTCACGATATTTCATTCACTTTGCCCATCCACCGCTTCCATTGGGAAGTGTGATTTGTTAGGGCAGCAGCCTAGTGTTTGAAACCAATTAAGCCTTTACAAACGAGTATTAATCATGAGGGCCAAGGCCGATCAAAGGCAGGCCTCCCACATCCGGAGGTATAGATTTCCATTTGCTGGAGGGAGAGAGGCCAGCGCGTGTCTCTCTGTGGGCAGATCACCTCCTGTTCCAGCAGCAGATAATTTGTTTTCAATGGGTCTAGATCAATGGGCCTGACTGTTCTAGGAACAGAGGGGATACTGCATTGGTAATTGGACAAAGTAAATTGCAGTATTTGTGAGAACAAACAGGTGACGTCAGATGGCCTAAGCAAACCAACCCTGTCTAACTTCCGTTTTGTGTATGAGTCTGCTTCAGCCCTTATAGTTTCAATAAATTGACTGACGCTGTGATGTGTGTCTTATTGGCTTGATTTTAAAAGGTCAAATAATGCTATATTAAAGCGTTCTATTTTTCAGCCGATAAATGAGACTGTACTGTGATCACCATACACATCGGCAGTACGTCACAGTCATCTCTCTACGTCTGTAGCCATGACAACCCCAGCAGTAGAAGACAGTGAGCCTCTATCTTCTCCCTATCTGTCTATTTGCATCATCATCTGTGTTAAAGGCTCTGTTAAAGGTGGCACAGGCAGCCATCAACATTAATTTGCAGATTAATCTATAACAAGCAGGCACACTGATCCCAGAAAATGTGCAATCTACACACTCCTCCTCTCACGTCTGTCTTGCTACTATGCTGTAAACCTTTACATCAAAAGAAGCTGCACATGACTTGTATTAAATGTATTTTAACTGTTTTAACTCCAATTCTGTATTGATAAAAAATCTAGTGAGCTGCCTACCTAGACAGGCATCATTGACAGCATCACAAACTACCTATCTATAATAGAAGTATACTAAGATTATTTTTTTGATTATTTTTTCCACTATAATCTAAGATTATTTATTCATCATGCATATATATAATTATATATATATATATATGAAGAGCATTCCATGTTATATTAAAGCGGTTACTAAAATATTAAGGATTTTACATTACAATGCTATTTTATTAAACAAAATTTTAAGTCCTTCAGTCAGTCTGTTGACTGGAACAAATGTGACTGGCAGTGTCCAATGACTGTACTCACTTGAAGTTAATGGAGCCTTGTCGCCGCTGCCTTAATATGACGAGCGTGCCTACCCTCAAAAGAGAGCGTTCTCTTTTCTTGTGCATTGATATTGAAGCCATTGCTGGGCCAGAGAGCTGACAGCCAAGGATTCCACCGAGCCATTTTCCCAGACAATTTGCAGGAAGCCAAGCCACCAGTGGATGAAGCCGATGCCCAGTCATAGCAATAACAGCAAATTTGCCATTTTTGGTTCTTTTGGACAATTTATTCCATCTTTTTAATTTTTTCTGCTCATTTTATGAACACTACACCCACTATGTCTTCACTTCACATTTGCCATAAAACAATTACAATCAGCTAGAATGCTGTGTAGTGATACAAATAGTAAGTCTTTGAAGCGGTTGTAGCTGTGGTTCATCATAAAAAATAAATTAGTTAAGATAAAAAATAATAACAAATTAACAATGACCAATATTTGCAACAGTAATTCAGTAATTCCAGTGAAAAACAAATCTTACAGTGTCCTAGTGTCCTAATTACATGTGCCGCAACGCTGCGACACGAGATAAAAGATGTCTTTTCCATGTTAATCAGAGGTTCTGTCCTAACTAGCCACAACAGCAACACGCAAAATTTTTAAATTAGAAACTGTTTCTATTTCCATGGCATCGTGACTGGAATAACAACATACAAGCTATATGACAGTGGATAATCTCAAGTGATTATGTGCTTGATATTTATGAATTAGATTATAAACGTGTCAATTTCATTGTGAGAGCAGTACCCTTTCAGTGAGAGCCCGTCCACATACGCTTCTGATTGGCTGTGATATTTGATTGATTCTGTCACTGTGTCGCTGTGTCACGTGTAGTGAGGACACCCAAATTGCTTGTCGCTGAAATCTTGTCGCGACGCGTGTAGTTAGGACACGGTGTTAAAGGATTAGTTCACCCAAAAATGAAAATTACCCTGTGTTTTACTCACCTTCAAGCATCCTAGGTGTATGTGACTTTCTTGGACTTTTCATGGCCACTCCAAGCCTTTTAATTGGACTAAGTAGGCGTTTGTTGTCAACAGTTAAGAAGACGTTTTGTGCTCCTAATTTGTGAATGGATTCACTACAGAAGGCCTTTATTCATCCCCTGGAGCTGTGTGAGGGACGTTTTACTACGGATATGTGCACTTTATTTCACGTCTTCTGAACTGTGACAACAAACACCCACTTACTTCCGTTTTAAAGGCTTGGAGGGGCTTTTCTAAAAGAAGAAAGTCACATACACACAGGCTAATTTTCATTTTTGGGTGAGTTAACCCTGTAATGCTACACCATACAATGACGTTATGCTTATGTTTGTTTCTATTTTTCTATTCCAAAATGGCATTGCACTTAGTATAGTAATTGATAGAAGCTTCTTACACATAGCACCCTCCCCAATAATGTATTAATCTGCACAAGGTGATACAACATTGACTGCTTAAAATTCATTATATTTATATAACAACCTCTCAGATTTTAAACCACTTATTCGCTTAAAAATACAAGCACAAACAAGCTATTAAGTTAAAGTCTCCTTTCCTTTTAGATTACTCGTAGTATCACTCGGCAGACACCAGCATCACTATCAACTTGTTACTTGAAGATGAAGTGTGTGTGAAGAAACAGGTTTTCCATTATTTGTTGTGTGTCAAATTTATATAGAAATTACATAGTATGTATTTTATTACATTGTCATCATTTTTTGGTTTCTTTTGACATTTAAGAAATAGTTGAAACCAAATGATAAAGATGGCTCTGAAGACAACAAGATGCTGTCCAGGTTGTGGAAAAAATATTGCCTTCCTTCTCATCCCAGCATTAGAAAAGAGTTGATGAACTTTATTTTTTATTGAATGCCCAAACCATGGCAGTAAGAACTTGATCCTTTATCCACTTAATTTTACTGTAGATTTGTTTACAAACAAGGCACAATTCGACATAAAGAATTAAAACTAAAAGACAATGCTGTGCTGACTATACTGGATCCAAAAGTAATATCGCAACACACAAGTGTAAGCAGCTGTTTTCATTACGTGGTCACTATTGCTTTGTCTGTTAAACAAGATTGTTTGATATGAATGGAGTATTTTTTACCTAAATTACTACAGCTTTCATTTCTGAAGGATGTAGACCAGGGGTTTAGCTCCAACTTGCCTTAACACACCTGCCTGGAGGTTTTAAGTAAACTTAGCAAAACCTTGATTAGCTGGTTCAGTGTGTTTGATTAGGTTTGGAGCTAAACTCTGCTGGACACTGGCTCTCTAGGACCAAGTTTGGTGATCCCTGATATAGACTGTCAAACAATACAAGCCAATCATAGCAGTGGCCGTTTATTTCTGAGACTACAATCTGACACACCTGTTCAAACGGAGCATTCTGATAAGGGCATCAAACACAGGACTGAAAATATCTTATTACCTCAAATATATATATATATATATTTTGTCAAAATCTAGATAACATTATAACTGGACCTCAGAGAACGGTACAAAAGTTTAAAATAGAGGCAGTTCATAACCCTTTAAAACTTAACACAAGGCACAAAAAGGTCATGTGTCAAAGCAAAGGCATAACATGCAGTCAAATCTGAAACAAATGTTAGACATTTAAACTGTCCAATCAGCAAATTACCATTCAAAAGGTATGACAATTAGCGGACCTCCTGTGTATACACATGTTGGCCTTGATCACTATCTGCACTTCTGTGTCTTCAGGTTGTTAAGAATATAGGTTTGGGACAGGAAAGCAGAAGTATTTGATCATTTTCAACCCTTCAATATTGAAGCCTACACTATAACTATAATGACAATGACACAGAAAAGCAGTAATGTTGGAATCACTTTCAGAATAACAGAATCATCCAACATTAAAGACATTTAAAACAGCAGTCATCCTTCTATCTTTATAGTTATATATCTTGGTGTGAACAAGCCTTTGCTCTCAAAAAACAAACAAACATATATCTCAGAATGTGGTTTGAATGGAACAGTGGTACAGTTTTTAATTTGTACTATAGTGCAGTATGGAATCGCCGTTGTTTCAGTCATGTAGTGTTGGCAGTGCATTAGGGTGGTTATAATGTATATAAATATCAGAGAAAAGCTTTCCCATGACATCAAAACGTATGTCGGAAACTTGAAGTGGATTGGTAAAATTCTGGAGCTCAACCTCCTAAGCTCTTTCTACTTTAAAGGGGTCATATGATGTTGCTTACAATAACATTATTTTGTGTATTTGGTGTAATGCAATGTGTTTACGTGGTTTTAGTTTAAAAAACACATCATTTTGCACATACTGCATATTATTGTTTCTGCTCTAAGATTTGTACAAAGCTTATCATTCTAACAAAGCGAGGTGTTCTCTGATTGGCCAGCTATCCAGTGTGTTGTGATTGGCCGAATCCTGCAAGCGTCTGACGGAAATGTTACGCCCCTTACCATAACGTCATTCAAAACTCACAATTGAATAGTAAATAGCAGATTATTTTAATAAGAATACGTAATTACCTAAAGGTTGAAGCGCCAGACTGTCCTTGCCCACTTTAGTCTCTGTGCACAGCCAGCATAGGCTGCTCTGCAGGTTTTAGAAATGAGTCCTCCATAAATATGCTGAACACACTGTAATATTTGGATTGATTTGTTCTGTTGTACTGTTGTACATACAATTTAATCGCTGATTTCTAGTTGTGCCGTCTTTTGGAAGCATAAAGAAAGTCGTTTCACTTTCACAACAAAACACAGCATCTCCAACATGGCGCCGACAGCAACACTATGGCAAAAATAGAAGTTCTGCCTTTCTTTACGTAAAAATTTGGGCAAAAGATTTTATTAAATGGGTCATATGATACGATTTCAAGTTTTCCTTTCTCTTTGGAGTGTTACAAGCTGTTAGTGC
>JAUCMR010000043.1:5656826-5674326 GCA_032357425.1 Enteromius argenteus | reverse complement strand
CCATCTGCTGCTGCCCAGGCGGTATGCCCAGAATAGTGCCCTTCATCCACACACTCATATTCAGAGCATCTCCCATGTTATGAGCCCATTTTTCTGCCCTGTCTCTTCCATCTCTTCCTAAAATGGCGTCTTGCTCTCTTACTCTGAGTTTAATATCTAGTGGGCTTTTTTCTTTTCTGTTCATGTCTGTTAATTTGTATTTGACATTATTATGCTGAAATGAAATGATTGTTTTGATTAAAATTTGATGGGGTGTGATACAATTGATTTAAAGCCATTGTAAAATAGGTGATATACACACAGAGGTGCTGCACATTATCTTTATTAAAATGTTTATTTTGACTGTTATCAGTGGATCAGACATTGCTGTTTCGATAAACACCTGTTTACCAAAATGTTGTTGTTATAATAAGGTACATATGGCTGCTGTGGTTAAAGCAAAATAGTATTAATATGTGCTGTTACATTCTCTCATTTCTTTATATGAGATTAGCCTTTTTCTTTTACTCAAATTAAGGACATAAACCCACTATAAAGCACTAAAAATGCAATGTTTGCTATCACTTCCATTCAATGATTGTCATCACTTCATGTGACTAAGGTGTGGTTTGAAATCAGCAGTGATGTTGTTTTCTTCTGTAGTGGAATAAAACACACACACACACGTGGATGAGCAGATCTGACCGCAAGTGATCAGAGTGTGTTTGACAGCCCATTACTTGCCTGAAAGCCACATAGATCATGGTGTGTTTACCCGTCTCATTACTTTGTCACTGCGTGCAGATCGGCCAGTGAGCAGAGAGAGACGAGTGTGTGTGCCTGGGGCGGATCTCTCAAGCACCGTGATGTGTGTGTGTGTGTGTTATGGATGAATATGTACACTACATGAAAGTCTTCTGAAGTGTGTTTCTACATAAGGAAGTAAATATATTTACCCACGTTGAGTGTATACATATTTGCATAAAACAACAGCAGTGTGAAGTAGGGATGTCCCGATCAGTTTTTTTGTGAACCCTGATCCAAGTCATAGAACATCGAATATCTGCTGAAACCAAGTCCCGATCTGATACTTGAATTTTCCTAGTGCTTGGTGCACATTTCAAGTGCATGGAAGTTCAATCCAATCTATACAGGGATGTGCAGAAACTTTGTCAGGGCAGGGGCTCTTTTTTTTTTTTTAAAGGGGCATCTATCATCACTAATATCCAATATATATTTGTATAATTTAATTATCTCACTGTTCTAACGGATCACACATGCATTTCAGTGTCTTCATTTCATTTTCACTGTCTGCAGACCAGGTTATTGGTAAATTCAAGAACTGTCAGTCTGAGCGATCAATACAAGTGCATTCCTGCTGTAAAACAGTACCCGGAATCTAGATTTTCTATAGATTTATGCATTGCACTATGTTGCATTTGTTATAAACACTTTTCTCTTACTTCTGCTGACTGTGGAAACCGGAAGCAGTCACAGCGGTTGTTGTAGGACTTCCCTCTGGGAAATGTAGGAGCAAAGCAAAGAGAAAAAACAGTCTCCTCTTGGTTTATATCAAAATCCGTTTTGTACTTCTAATTCATCATTGACATTCTGTTTTGTACTCTCTCCGCATTTGCCACTAATCATGCAATGTTGTCGTCTTACGTAATCCGCCAGAACCTTAACCTTTAAATATATATATATATATATATATATATATATATGTGATCTACTATGGTGTGCTATGTTTGGTGAAGCATGGCCCAGAAACCACATATGTGTACTGTTAGATGTCCTTGGTACTGAAGGGCCAAACCATTCTCAGTGCTTAACTGTTCCACTCTGGACTGATCTGACATAATACAAATTTGGTGCTGTATGTACGTTTTTGACTCTTCTAAAGCCAAAAAATAATATAGCATGTTTGTAGATATTTAGGAAACATGCTATGTTTACGTATTCATCTCTAAAAACATTCTACCAGCACATTTCCACACAGTCAGCCAACCATGCTAAGAATTCCATGCCTAAAGCATTTTATAATCGTGCTGTGCCCAGCTGAACTCAAGTGGACAAATAACTGGAACCGTTCCTTACAATTCTTAGAACCGATTGGCCTGACGGTGGAAATGCAGCTAATGTGTTCTATTTGCTTTTGATGCAACATGACGTAATGCTCATGTCAAAACATACAACTTTTTGCTTCAAAACACAGTAAAAGGGAATTTCCACTAATGGGAGTCCCGCTTGAAGCAGTAGTGACCAAGAGGGAAAGGGGAGTTTATGTTACTATAACAAATATTAACTAATTTGACCTAATTGTAATGTGTTGCCAGGATTTTTAATGATGTGCATTTAATATTTGTCAAAATATATTTATTTATATGGTTAAGTACTCTCTGTTATCTCTTTTTCTTCTATATTTTTCCTGCCCTACCATGTCATCTCATGTCATGTGATCAGAAATATGGCTTTTTTCAGGCTTGTGTTTGCCTGAGTGAAGAGCGAGTAGTTTCCATATGTTCACAGAAAAACTTGTTTTATTTGATCGTGATTGTGAGGTTCGGTTTGGTTTGTTGGATTGTGTGTCAAGGTCATTTTGGTGTCAAATGAGAGTCAAAGAGCAGAAATGAATTGATGATGGGCACTCTTCTTGATAATAGCCTTTTGGAAATATTTTCCCGTAAATTGTATGTCAAATGGGCTCTTAGACACACATACACTGTTGCAGCAGATGTTCAGTGTAGAAATATTAAAATGGATGGCTGCTACCATCCAAGTAAAGTGTCTCTGTCACATCTCTCAGTGGTAATACAAATCCACATGTGCTGATCTCAGATCGGTTTCCAAATGTATCAGTGGCCCTTCTGGATGAATATGGTTGCTAAGAGACATGTGAGCAGGGTGGAGGTGTGTAGATCAGGGGCTCTGAATGCTGGAGTGTGCGTAAAGATGGAGAACACACATATCAAAACTGACGAGAGTGATCAGAGGACAGCGGAGACTGTGATCCAGTCTTAGGGAGCGCACATAGAACACAGACAAGAAACAAATTATTCATGCCATGAAATAAAAAAAAAAACAGTCTTACAAATGTGCAATAGCAGTCTATCCAACAAGAGTGCAGCAACATGTGCAGTATATCTTAAACGTGTAACCATAAATATGATATATTATCACCCTGTCTGTATAAAGATCAACTCTTTGAACTCGTGGCCACCTGAGAAAGTTCACCTGGTTATATTTGCATGGTGTATATGCAAGTCTACAAGGAAGGTATATAACCAAAGACTCTTTTAGGCACTACAGGCAAAAACAAAGTTTTTTTTTATTCACTAGTCAATCTAAAGGTTCGATTTCTTGAAATGTATGCAAATGAGTGCAGATTTTATGTATTGTAATATTTATTAAATTGTATCAATTGCATATTTCAACATAACATTTAAGAAAGCTTGTAATACAAAAAAAGTTTGCAATTTTTATGTAATCTGTCACCTGGAAAAATATGGTGAGATGCACTTATTAAATCTTCTACCCTTTTCACCAATAGGGTCATCAAAGATGTTTATGACTTTCTTCAGTTGCAAAGTAATTAAGTTCCAGGAATTTTCTCCATGTAATGGACTTCAATGGTGACCAATGGGAATAAGGATCTTATCTAGCGAAATGATGGGCCATTTATAAAAAAAAAAAAGAAGAAAAAAAAAGAAACCACAAATGCTTATCTTCTACTAGCTTTGCATTGTGTAATCACATTGGAAAAGTCAGCATGGTTAGTTCTGTATCTGTGTATTTTGTTTCAGGTCATTTTGTACTCTGACTTCAAAGTCATCTGACATTGTTGCTGTACCTTTTTTGGGGCGTTTGACTTTCTCTGCCTGTTCACTTCATAAACACTACGTCGATACACCTGCCTACATCACGCATGGGCGATTACGTAACACATGAGGTGGAGCTAGTGTAAGATGAGCATTTGTTTTTAAAAAAAAATTATACATTTGTATCATTTGTAAAAAAAAAATCATCTATACATTTTCTTAGAAAATGACTGATCATTTCACTAGAGCCCTTTGAAACTGCAGTTTGAACCTTCAACTCATTGGCAACCATTGAATCCACTATATGGAGGAAAATTCTGGATTTGTTTCCTCAAAAACCCTAAATTCTTTTTGGCTAAAGAAAGAAAGACATGAGCATCTTGCTTGGATGACATGGGGTGAGTAGATTATCTGGAAATTTTCATTCTGGAAGTGAACTTCTACTTTAAGGCTGGAATGACCAGGAAATGGGAAATAGTATCCTGCAGTGTGATAGGATCTTGCACAACACTGTAAAAATGAATAAAAGCTGTCACAAAATGTCACATAACTTATTTATTAATTGTGCACTTTCATCAAGAGGCAGTGGTTCTTCAAAACATAGATGTTGGGGTTGAGCTTCTTGGCTCTTTTGTTTATTTGGCGTCTCCTTTTGTGCATGTGTGGTTGAATTTTTTAAGTTATCTTTTACAGGCTTTGAGTCCACTATCCTAGGTATTCTGTCCAACTTTCTACAATCAGGACCTATCTCTCTCGAACTCTAAATTCCTCTTAAAATATGATGGACTAAGTCTGGCCAGATCTTGAAAATCTCTTGATTTGTAAGCTTTCTCTTCTTGATGATGGAAGATCAGGTGATGAAAAAAATTGTGGAAATTTTTAATTATTGTGACATTTCCTTCACAGAATTGCATTTAAACACCAGGAGAAGTTCTGTTGTATTTCTTCATAAAGCTACATCAGATCAGCTTCACCTTCAGGGATAACGTCAGTGACTCATAATCAAAAGTTTATCCTTCTAAAGTAGTAGACCCACCTCTACAGAGTACTGGGGGAATTAGCTGGAGCCTCTCTGGAGACAGTAGGCAGGAAGGAGGCAGTTCCCCAGGCGCCCTTGCTTTTGTCTGGAGGTTCAACTGAGGCAAACAGGGTCGACCCCAGGGAGCAGAAGCCATAAATTACTGTACAGCAATCAGCCCAGAGCTCTAAAAGCCACGGCCTTAAAGAAAATGGAAAATCTTGTGATGAGTACTATGGCACCATCTGCTTGCCCTGAGGTCAGAGACAGGCACATTCCGGGTTCTCTTTGTGTGTGAACATTCCTTAGTGTTAATGGGTCACAATGGCTGTTTGTTTGATCACTGATCATTAGAAATGGCTCCATTCAACAGGTTTTAAAACATATAGTACTTTAGGTAAAATGTAATTTAGGCTTGCATGATGTAGTCTAGAGCTGTGTGACAGACCTCTCAAAGTCTTGTCAACATTTCTTTTGAAGATTGTATAAAGTTGACTTGACTAAAGGTTCAGCTGATGTTTTGAGTTGCTTTGTTGGCATTGCCTGATTTGGATTGATTTACAGGTGAATCAAACCTACTCTGTTTTTCTACATCTCGATCTTAATACTATCATACAAGTCAAAGACAAAGAAAAATCACAAAACTAGGTATTAGCACATTCTTGTAACCCTATAAAGAACTACATGGATGTGACATACTGTAAATTTCTCAAACTCAATACTTGCTCAACTCTCTCCAAAAAAGACTGCTCAAATTACATTTAACAACTATTTAGGATTCAACAAAAAAACAACAACAAAACATTGACTAACATTTTTAATGGGGGTGGGAGAAGGTATAAGTCTAGACCGCTTGTATCTCCCCTTTTTTGAATATGATTTGTGTCCTCTGTCCCCTCCTTCCTCCTGCCACTGAGGAACAGCTTGATGGCATGACCCGGGCAGAGTTTTACACCCAGTGCGCCAGTTTCATAATTAGCACCCTCCCTCCACTGATTCTGATGGGTAATGACACATTTGCAAATTAATTCTTTGAGCTTGACCACAATTATAATATGGAGATAGGGCTCATGCAGCCGGCCCCCAAGCACTGCTGAGATGAAAGAGAGAGGATCGGGCAGAGGTTAAATGTCAGCTTGAGTTTATTATGTCTACTGAGAGATAGATCTCTTAACCACATGCTTTGTGTCACATTTGTCGATTTATTTTGTTGATCGCATTTGTTGATTTATTGATTTATGGTGTCCACATGCATTCTTTTCTTCACACACAAGAGTGAGCTGACAGTTCTGATTTTACAAGGCTACTGACGTGCAGTCAGAACAGTATTTTTCCTAATAATTAGTCTTATCTTTAGTTACTTGCTTATTTCTAGCCACCATGTTATAGCTTATAACAGCCTTGTAGTTGAGACCAGCTCATCTAAGTCCAGCTCCCAACTTGAGACTTGCGTAGGTTGAGTCAGAGTCAAGATACTGTGCAGCTTATAGTCGTTTGATATACATTTCATTTGATATAAATGCACACATTTCGTATAAATGCTTCACATGTCACATGTGTCATCTTTAAATTCAGAACGATGTTCATGAAGTGTGCTATGTGCCCTCAAAGTACCCTTTCGCTGAGCCTGCAATGTAATATACTGATGCAACATAACATCACAAAAGTGACAGAGGGCAGCATTTGGGACAAGTCTTAAATTAAAACTTAGCCCATGCAACACAATACAAATTATCCAATCTATGTTTTAGTGAGCTGCTATCACTGTATATTTAGATGGAAGAGGCAATTGCTTTATGAGACCATAGAAACATCTGTGATCCCTTTTTCTATAGCCTCTCACAAACACACTCAACAACATGAAGGGTGCTAGTGGTTTCATGCAGGCGGTCTCAGACGAATCTGTTTTTGTAGTTATGTCACACCTGACTGGGGCAGGCATAAGTGTGTCAAGAGTGTGCATGGATCTCGAATGTCTCTTTAAAGCTTTTCAGTCACCGTCTATTCAGACACACGTGCTCTCTATGGCTAGATCATTACACGTAAACATTATTAAGGAAACTGGCATCTTTTTCTAACTCATGTTAAGCATTTGCTTTTATGATTTGAGTGGGGCTGTGGTGATTCTTAATATCTTATTATTGGAAAAAAAAAATTGGTCTAGTGCGTCTCTTCTTTTGTGAGTGCCGCTCACACTAAGTGTTCTCAGCAGGACTGGCCATCTCTCCTGCATCTGTCGCTCTTTCCATCTGTCTCTCTCTCTCTGATTAGTGCATGCCTGTCTTTCTCTCTTTGGCTTGTTTCTGTAGGATGGGGGAGATAAAGACAGACAATCATTTATCTGTGTGCGCAGGTATATAGTGAGCGTGAGACAGCCCTCAGGGTATGAGCAGTCTCTCCTCTCCCCGTTCACTCTCCTCTCTTCTGTCTCTCTCTCCTGGCCATGACTCTGTTTCTTCATCTTTTCTCTTTTCTGTATCTCTCTCCTGCTGGTTTTGTTCTGCTCTGCAGCTCCGCAGTAGATAGTTAAACCCCCACCCACTGCGCGAGTGTGTGTGTGTGTGTGTGTGTGGTTGGGGGTGGGAAGTGGCTGGGTCATGACAGGAAAGAGATGTTTCAAAGCTACTATGATCCTAAGGGATACAGAAAGAAAGAGGGCACTTCACTGGCATAATTGTTTACATACAATATTTTTGTATTGAATTTGAATATTATACTGTAAATTGTATTTTTTATTTTATTTAACCCCTCTTTTCTCACAGCGCGTGTACTGATGATCTGGCAGCATCGTATACAAAATAATCGTGGCACTAAAGTACTTTGACAATAAAACTGAAATTGAGAGACAGAGAAGGATAAAAGACCAAAAGAAAATCTGTTGTGTTCACGTTGTCTTGTGCTCATCCCGCTGTATCGTCACGCCACCCTGGAAGTGTTGTATGTATGTGTGTGTGTGTGTGTGTGTGTGTGCTCCAGCTGCCGTTTTCATCGTCAGTCTAAGCGTGCGAGGCTCAGATGTTCTGCAGTTCCAGGAGCAGGGGCATGAACAGATGCCCTCGATGCTGAATAATGCCCCTGTGTCACCGCCCTGCTCTCCAACCAATCATGTGCCATTTCAGTGCCATCCCACTGTACTGATAATGATGCTCATGGGAGGAACCATCAGCGGGCACAACCACTTCCCTTCTTGACTCTCTCTCTCTCTCTCCCCTCCTCCCCTGCTATCCATGATGTATCCTGAGGGGTTTCTCCTCCTCCCCCTCGTGCTGCTAGAAGACGCTGAATGAGTGTAAGAGGAGAGAGAGACTGAGAAAGGAAGACAGCCGCTTTCTCCACATATCCTCATCCTGGGATGGAGGAAGAGACTCGCCGTCGTGGGACAAGCCTTTTGAAGGATTATTTATATCACTTTTTGGCATGAAACAATAGAACACAATCAAGGCACCGTTTTTTTTTTTTTTGTGTTTTTTGCTGGGGTTGGCTTGTTGATGACCCTCTATCTGACCCTGCACACGCACAGCTCACCCTCTATCAGCCTGTGAATCGGGTGATTTAGAGATGACAGGTTGACTTGTGAGGTCTGTTAGCTACAAACCTTTAGCCCGGCTGTGGGTGTGCAGGGCAGATCTCTCTGTTGGACGGGTCGGTACGTGCCACACCTCCTGACTTCAGCACCCAGCAACATGAAACTGTAAAAGAGACCATGTTTGGACTAAAAGCACCTCTCTACTACCTACCAGGTGAGTTAATTTCAAAATCACATGTTTGTGTGTCCTCCTCAAGTCACTTTTTAAAGTAACTGAATCAGCAGCACATCTGCACCACGTGTGTGATTCTAGAGTGACTGCAATGCAAGGTGTGTAATGTTGTGTGTGTATGTGCGTAGAGGGGGTGGTTATACCAATACACTTTATTTCTAACTGCTTTTTAACTGCGAATGCCATTAGATTCCTATTAATGTAATGCACTGGTAATAACAAATATTACCATATTTTACAATATTAAACCTGTTTAGTGTGTATGGTTTTATTTGTAAAAAAATTCATTTAAAGTTTTTTAATAGTGAAGAATATCAAGCACACACTCATAGCAGTAATTGATTTCAAGCTATTGTGTGATATAAAAGAAATCAGACAGATGCATAGACTTTTGTGTGTGTGTGTGTAGGAAACACTCTCTGCCTCCTCATGATGGATGAGAGAACTCTCTCTCTCTCTGTGTATATTTGTGTGTGTGTTAAGGTGTTAAGGGCAGCGTGGGGCAGATCTTCACCCTGCCCTCTGACAGAGGGTCTGCTAAGCTGACACTTACTACACATGAATAATTCATGAGACTGTGAGTCTGTAGGGGCCGGACTATAAGTCAGCTCATGATTATTAATAAGCTCTGACAGATATGACTGCACAATCCAACAAACAGAACATGAAATAACCTGAATGTAGACTTGAATCTTTCATTTGCTTTGTCTTTCTGCATGCATGTGCTAAATTTGGGAAAAAGACTTAAGCTGCTATAACTTTTGTACTGATTTGACTCACATTACGAGAACTAATGTAGTAGGTATTCATATGTCAGGTTTTTACCCCTGCAATATGAGAAAATCCAGCTGTCCCTGTAATTTAAATGACTAATTAAACATTGCAAACTATTTTTCATTAATAACTGCAAAAATGCAAAACATTTTCTGTGAGGATTATGATTTGCGGATTTACTTTTTGCTTAACTCTGTATAAAATCCATCACTCCTATGGAAATTCCTCATAATGGCCTATCAGTATATCTGTGTGTGTGTGATCTTTGGTCATATTCAGAGACCAGGGATCTGTTAATACGTCACAGCCATGTGTATGCATGTAGAGATCTCTCTGAAACACACACAGCCCACAAAAGAGCAAACTGTGCCAGATCATCTTGTGTACATGCGGCCTTGTGCTCTGTCAAAGGCTCTGTTGTATCACTGTGTGTGTGTCTCACGTACACACATCGCCTGCCTTCCCATCTGAAGCGCTGTTGCCTTGGAGATGGTGTCAGACGCACGGGTTCTTCAATGATTACTTGACAAGAAAAAAGAGGCACATTAAAGAAACAGAGGGGAGAGACAGAGAGCACTGCTTGCAGTACGCTAATTATTGGGTGGTGGTGGTGGGGGGTGGGGGTATCGTGAAGCTCACACAGAAAAATTTGCAGAACTGGAACGCCTGTCATTCAAAGTTCCATATTATTTCCATGTTGTTGCTTTGAGTTACCAATTAGAATGTAGTGCTGATATTCTCCCCAAATCTTAAAAAAAGGCTAGACCTAGTAGGTCTGTTGCCTGAGAGTGGTGCTGGTATCAGGGCAGAGAGGCTACCTGCTCTCAGACTCTGCACACTAATGAAGAAACATCTCACTACCTATGTCTATCCAGTCACCAATCTGCTTTTTGTGAATTTGGAAGCTTCCATGTATACCTGGCTCAGTTATCTTTTCATGTTCTTAGCTGAGATTTTTAAAAATTGTTTAATTGTATTTTTGCATGTGAAATTCCAAATTCAAGTACCATAGTTTCTCTAAATGATTGCTCTGTTAGGATTCTTTGTCTTTTCATGCTATGTTGTCTTGTATGATTGCACTCTTTCCATGCATGTGTGGACGTATTATCCCTGTTTGTATGCTAAATGTGTGAATTGTTATGAAAATATTTTTTATTGTGTTTTAAACATCCTGCCATTTAAACACATGATAACACGGCTTTATAGAAACCTTTAAAACAAGGTTACCAATTTGATGTTTGGATAATCATCGGCACAGTGACATTTGTGAGACTGGGCAAGCTGAGCACAAATCACTCTTGCTGATTCCTGCTATAGAGAAAAAAATATTATTTGTATTGTAAGTGTAGTTTCTTGTTCCATGTAATTTCAAGAGTAAGTTTTACTTCATAGAAACAGGCTTTGATGGTCCAGGTTTTCTTGTCATCCTTCCATCTCCATCATATACCTTGTTGTTTCTGTGTCTTTTAAACTGCAACGCTCGTTCTCAAGGGAGCACACGCGTTATATGTTAGCTTTCTTCAGGTTTGTTTGCCGGAGGGGACTCTAGAGGAGCCAGAGCGACAGGATAGACGAGTTATATGTGACGGTTGGTTACCTAGAAAACAAGAACAAAGACACAATAGGGGAAAAAATATATTAAAGAAAGAAGTGGAAGAACTGGCCCTGTGAAAGCCAACTGCTTCTTCCTTGAGCCTCGAGTCTTTACACAGGCAGAAGCCCAAATCGGGAGAGATCTCTGTGATCTCCTGTAAACCTGTGACAAAACACCTCACATTCCCAAGTGGAGGAACTTGTCTTAAACATGGTTTCAGTGGATTAAAGCTGTAGTTTAAGTATTTAAACTTTTTCTTATCTGCTGTAAATAAGAGATAATTTGACACTGAAAAAGTGGAGCTTTTTAACATCCACCAAAAAGACTTTTACAATTAAACATTTGCTACATCATTAAACCTCAAGTATTAGAGTAATTTCACCACAGGTAGAGGCAGAGTAAAACCACTGTAAACACAAACTCTTCTTGTCTGTTGCTTTTATAAAAACAGCAATGATACAAACAATACTCCTAATATTAATCAAAATAAATAATTATTCTGCCAAGTAATATTGTTCATTAGACGGTTGCTTAATAACATAGTGACTAAGACAATTATATATAGTGTATACAATGGATTTAAATGTGACTTGTTCAATAAGAATTTACTGGTCTCTCCTTCCTTATTAGCTACGAAAGCCGTGATCAATACATGTTTCGTTCATTGTGGTTCATGAGTGTGTTAATGAGAGAGAATCGCCTTGCAGTCATGTTTTCTCATCGAGTCGATGTGAAGCCTGCATTTGCAGGGAGCTGTGAGGATGCTTGTATGTCGATGTGAGTGTAAAAACGGCTCCTTGAGGGTCATGAACACATGATGGCAAATCTATAGCTATGGATTTGCCATGAGGGCAGGTCAGTGGGTCATGTGGATATTTGTTCCTGGTCTCTCATTGCTTACCTACAGTTCATGTTTACTGATAATTGCTATATGCATTCACAAATTCCCCTCTTTCTTTTTGCTTACTAACATGCAAACTGCACAACAGGACTTGCATGAGTGTTTTTTCAACTAATTATCCAGAAAAGTAGTCTACTAGTTGGTGAATGTTTACCTTTTGTAAAGACATGCCACACTTTAGTTTCTGTCAGCTTTTCTAAATTTCACGGATGTCAGTATCTTGGCTACATATATTTACACAATTTCAGAGTCTCACTGTGTGGTTAACTTATAATTTGCTTTGTCAGCTCAACATTTTAGATTTACTTTCAGTTTGTATGGCCATTACAGTTTATATCAAACCACTGACACGAAAATACACCAATTGTAGGTTTTCTGACAGTATTTTTTTTCCTGTTGCTGTCAATGCAACTGAAGTAACTGGTCACAGAGCATTACAGCTAGTACGTCCAAGCGCAGTAAGCTTTCAAATAATGATTTATGTATATGTGTCATGCAGATAATTAGTAAAGGAATATCATCTTATTCCAAACATGTATGTTTATTTGTTTGCAATTTTTTCTGAGCTTTTGCATAGGTCTTGAAACGAACTGACTTAGTTACATTCACTTGCATATATAAAATTAATTAAAAAAATTCATAATTAGATTTCATTTAGGCATAAAGAAATACAGTTTGTACAGTATAAAAAGCATTTCGTCTTTGGAGAGTCCCCGTACACAACAAGTGTGTATCTGTGTGTGCAACCTGTGGGTGTTATGTTTAAAGTCTTTTTGGCCTACACCAGCTGTCATGCGCCCTAGTGGCCCTGGACATGACTGTACAGAGCCTCTTTCCAACGTCCTGCTTTATAAAAGCTACACCTGTGATGATACACTACTCCCTTCTGTGCTGTGCCTTGTTGTCTGAGTCGCACATGATGTTGTGTCTGTGACAGCTGATATGTTCAGATTTATTTTGTTGTACACACAAAGGTATGAAAGAACAACAGATGGAAAAGAGAAATAAAGTGTATGTTCTTCTAGAACAGTGCTAAACACACAGCAGTATATGCTTTAAAAGTCATTCACTTATTATTCAAATTGTGAACCATAAGATTTTCTGCAAATGTGTGTGTGTGTTTGTGGTCCAGATAAACCCTACGCTGTTGTGTGACCAAATGTCCACACAAGGACAGTAAAACTTGAAATTTCTGTCTTTGGAGACATTATTTGGTGGCTATGGGGAAATCGTAATCTGCGGTTGTTTACACATAGGCGTACTCTTACGTTGTGATACTCTCTAAAATGGTGGAAGACGTAAGTCAGAGGACAAGAATGGTAGAGTTAAATTATGTTATTTTTGTTTTCTTTGCGCAAAAAGTATACTCCTAGCATCACAAAAGTAAAGTTGAGCCACTGATGCCACTGTTTTACCGATGTTTTTACTTCATTTCTGGATTTGGGATCATATCAGTTGTATTGCTAAAGGGTCAGATGACTCTCTGATATCATCAAAAATATCTTAATTTGTGTTCCGAGGATGAACGAAGGTCTTACAGGTTTGAAACAACATGAGGGTGAGTAATTAATGACAGAATTTTCATTTTTGGGTGAACTAACCCTTTAATTACTCACCCTCTCTGGCCCTCCCATAGACAGCAAGTGTCCAAGTTATGAGAATGCTTTTTGTCAGCTGTGTCATGCTACGCATGGCACAGCTAACACAGAACAGGATACACTTTTTATGTTCAGTTCATACTCTCCAAAATGGCGCTAATTCAGCTTCAGGACTGATTTCCTGTTGGTGTGAATACCACAAAAATGTGTTCTTCCGGAACTCAGACTCAGAAGATTTGCTGGTTTGTATATATTTATGTAGAAGGTGCTTATGTCTTGAAGGAGAAGATAGGAAAAGGTTAGGTATTGAATTAAAACAGTTATGTTTCATTGGGGAAGGAATCATGATCCGATTATGAAGTGTTTAGAGGAACTTTCAGCACATAGAAGGAGAGAACGTTAGATTGTGTTTACATTGCTGGAACTTAGAATTCCTGGAAAACAGCAAATCCCTGTTGTACGTAAACAAAACACCAACAGATCCTGTCTATGCCTGGCACATCACAATATTAGGATGGATGGTGTCCACAAAACATCATCACCAGAAAAATTATACAGATCATCTCTCTCTCTCTCTCTCTGTTGCTTTACCAGCAATCATTTGTTTGTTTCCACAGCAGTGATTTTTATGTATACCATAAAAGTTCAAAACCTTAATGTTTTTGTCAGAAATCTTAGCTCTTCCAGCTTTTGTGATACTCACACAGTTCACACATATACACAAGTTCTCCATTTTGCCCTTTAACTAATACTCCAGGTGTACTCCAATGTACTATTTCTCTCCTTCTTTGGCTTCAAAATATGTTTACAGCACATTAACTGATTCCAGTTGATATGTTGTGCTATCTTCTGTTTTTGGTATACCAACAGCCACTGGCATCAGAAAAAAATGCATGAAAAATATAGAAGATATAGATATTTGGAGCAAATCGTTGCACTATTTCCTCTGTAATTTGAAGAAAATACCAGGAAACAATATCTTTTCCACCCACCATGCTGCGAAGGAAGACTTTAGGACATCATCCTTTTTTTTGCTGTCCTTTTGAGCCATGACTGTTGAGAATCATTTAAAAGCAGATTGGTTTGAGTGCTAAGCTTTTAAAGAGTCCCAGAATAGAAAATCCTTTTCTTTCTCCAACTCTGCCTGTCTCTTCCGCTTCCCACCTCTTCTCTCAAACTTGATGGCTCCCTTATTTTATCTGTTTGTATTCCCTCAGAATCAGCATCAGTGGGATGCGGGTTGATGTGGGTATGTCTGCCTTCTGTAAAGTTGCCCAAGCGTGAGTAAGGAAGCATGTTGTCTTCCATTACATCCTATACCCCTAGCGAGAAACTGACGTGTAAAGTTAGAAAGCTCTGGGGTATAACTCAATTGTAAACACCTCTCTAATGTAGGCTATGCATCTGCATGAGACGGAAGATGCTTCCTTTCTTTGGAAAGGCTTGAGCATTGCTAAAAAATACTGCAATTGCTCATGTTTGCTTGTACCTGTATGTTTTGTGTGCTTGTACTTGTTTGGTGGCTTGTTGTCAATCAGAGAAGATGCTGTGTATTTGTAGTCTATAAGTACAGGCAGTCAAGTGTTAGGAGAAGAAAGGGCTCATGATCTCATGCCTTTATAAAGTTATTCTTACTGCAGATAAGGTCTATCTGTTCATCTGTCTTGTTCTCTCTAGCCCCACCAGCTCCCTAATAGGCCGTTTGTTCAATGGAGGATTGCAGTAATGGGGGTGAAGGCCAAGCTAGCTGACCGTGATTGAGAGATCAGCTTTGGCCCGCAGAGGATGAGAAGCTTACCACTCTGTCATCGTCTGTTTATTACAGGATGGGTGAAAAATAAAAACAAATATCACTCAGTGCGCATGTGTTTTTAAAAACAGCCCGCAATGTTATGAGTTTCACTGTAGATTAGTGATTACTGTGTAATCGAGAAGCATGGATGTAGCAAAAGGCACACAATTCAAATGCAGGAAAGTGAACACAATAAAGTGCATCAAGAGGAAGGAGTCGTGTCAAACAGAGCTCCGAAATACCATAGCGGTTCATCTATTTCTGCATGTTTGTTTGGTCTAGCCTGCTCTGCGGGGCTAAAGAACAAGAGGAGATTGTCTACAAACAAGTAAGAAGAGAGTATGAGAACGAAGCGGGGGCGAACAATCTGCTTACAGGCTCAGCTCCAGCACATGGTGGGTGCGCTCAGATGGAAGAGGCAGAGGATGACAGAGCAAGGAGCTCTGATGGCAGGAGTCTCCATATGGCGACTGTGGCCCGTTAGCCGGTCAGCAGGCCAGAGCGCTTCTGGGGTCCAGGGCTGCCCCGCATGCCTGGTGTGGGCACACAGAACAGAGGAGGACAGCTGGAGTGGGCACAAGGCTCGAGGACAGATTTGGGGGCGGGCGAGAGGTGCCAGCTCTGAGCTCAGTGGGGAGTGGCGGGAGATGGCTGGCAGGCGTAGAACAAGCATATGGAGGGCAGGTTGGTACTTTGACTGGCGCTGTGGCATGCACCTGCAGTAGGACTCGGCTCAAAGGCGGCCCCACCCCTCCAGTCGGACCCTGTTTTAGCCCCTCATTTTACCCATAACCCCCTAATTCTGCTCCTGGCCCACCAGAGCAGCTCACAGCCAGAGGGTAGGTGTGCTAACTCAGCAGGGCACAATACTCCACCACAAAGTCTCTTTCTCATTTACAGGACTCCTTCTGCCTCTATTGCACTGTACTTACACATTGCAACATTAAATTCATCTTATTGTGGACTGCTGATGCTTTAATGTTAGCCAGCTGAACGTTTGACCTAGGTTGCTAACAACAGACCAGAGCTGTGTTTTGTGTCACCGCCTCTCTCTGTCTGCCTGTCTGCTTCTGTAAAGATAATGTACAGTTGTAGAAAACACCAAGGTCATTTTAGGTGCTGTTCTCTAATTAGTGTATTCATTATTCCCCCTTGAGTACTGGACTGAAAGCTGTGATTTAATGAGGTGCATGTTTGTGTGAGCTTGTTTGTAATGCACTAGAGCAGTGCTACTAAGGGTTTAATTGTGTCTGTACCATGGTACTCGATAGCGCAGCAGTCCTCTATAGCTGTAACAAAAATTACACTGGCACTGTTCTCTGAAACAAACACATAAAACAATAGAAAATTTAAATAACAGAGTTAAAGGGATATCATGTTGTTCCAAACCTGCAAGACCTTAGTTCATCTTCAGAACAAATATTAAGATATTTTAATGAAGTCAGAGGTCTCTGACTCTCCCATGGACAGCAAGGGTACCTTCATGTTTAAAGCACAGAAACGCAGTAAGGACATTGTTAAAATGATCATTAGAAATACATTCGTGGTTAACTGTAATTTTATGATGCTACGGAAATACTTTTGTGTGCAAAACGTGCTCTTTCGTCTGTGCAGCACATAAGTGTTCTACATCAGCACAACGCATATGTGCTATTTACGTGTTGAGGAAAGCATGCAAATGTTTTATAATACTCACTCCATAATTGCAGAAGATGGTAACTCAGTAGAGAAAAATTGTTTAATACAATAAATTTTTTGGGTTTTCTTTGCACACAAAAATTAGCTAGCTTCATAAAATTACAATCGAAACACTAATGTCTCATGGGCTATTTACTGTATGTCCTTACTATGTTTCTGTGCCTTGAATAGAATCTTCATTTGTGAAGATGAACAAAGGTCTTACGGGTTTGAAACGACATGAGGATGAGTAATTAATGACATAATTTGCATTTTCACTTTTCAATTTTCACTATCCCTTTAAATATTTATGTTACATTTCAGAACTATTAATGATTAAAAAATGGAAATAAGCAACAGCCTTTAATTGAAATGTAATGCTTTGGTATTAATACGCTGTATTAATTGCCGTTTTTCCTTCATGCTTCTACTTTATTTTTCGTGGTGTAGCACATGTAATTTTTCTCTTTTTTTTACTAATGTCATTCACATTTTTATCATTCACATGTTCATATCTGTCACGACTGCAGGCTGTACAACTCGCGCTCGTGCTTCCTCGTGAGCAAGGAGAACTCGGAGGCAGGACTACAA
>JAUCMR010000043.1:5623227-5656726 GCA_032357425.1 Enteromius argenteus | reverse complement strand
AATGAAAACAGTTATATTGAGAATTTGGCTGCATTAAAATACATTATGTGGCTAGATGGAAGCAAGATAATATGACGCACTGACGTAATGAATATGCAAATTGACGTATGACGTCATCTAGCGGGGCGGGGGGGGTGAGATGTCACTCTTGCCTGTCTTCAAAACTTGAGAGCCCTGTTAACCTCTTCCTTCGTTACCCCAGTTCACAAAACTAGTCTAAATGATTCTTTAAATTGGTTGTTTTTGATCTGGTTGCAGTTTCCAGGACACTGCACATGGGAAATGATCTAACAATTTAAATGTAGGACTGTTCATACAGTATAAGATATTGGCTCCTTTTAAGGTATTATGACACAGATGTTGTGCTTTTCTGTTCTTGTTGAACCTTAAAAGCTCCAGTCTCCATTCACTGTATTTGAATGCACACTTTTGTAAAGATCACCCGTTTGTTGATTCAATGTTTATCTTCCCTCAGACTATCTGAGACAATTTTGGTGTAACTCATTGCTATAAATTGCGTCGAATGTGACTGACAGACTGTCATAGTGACACTGACAAGCTTCTTGCTTTCTAACCACATCTCCACTTTTTTTTTTTTTACCTATAAGCTATGTTGTAATTATTCTGCTTAAGTTTACATAAGTAGTCCCATATTCTACCCCTAGATTTAATTGTTTCATCTTGGGCTGTGTTTAGGTCAAGATAATCAATGACATTAATTAGGTGCTGAGAGAGGGTCATTGTGCCTGCCAAGGGCAACTCACATATCCAGATGGTGGATAGACAATGCCAGGAGAGTGTGCTACATGGATGCTGTTCACCCAGGCCACTAAAGGATGAAAGGAGCAGGTGCTGGAGACAGGTTCGGCATGCTCACTGCTCCGTGATTGGCTGGGCCACCTGTCTGTCCAAGTGCAGTGTGCCAGGCCCAGTATGAAATGAGCAGCACCCTGCCGGTGCCCCTAACACAAGCAGATGTTCCAGTGGGACGTACTGCAGAATGTCAGGGTTCCTTGTGTTGGCTGACTGCTCCATCACAGATGTAAGGAGCCAAAGGCCAGTGGCCCTGTTAAGCTCCTGTCAGGGCGGGTTTGTTCCACCTGATCAAAGTTGTGCTGGCTGGTGGGATGGCGACACGGGTCTCCTCTCAAATGTATCCAACACACAACCATGTCGATCTTAGATACAGTAGTTAATATAAGAAAATGAAGGCACCTTATGAGGTGTTCAGGCTTGAATGTGGCAGTGTGATATGATCTTGTTAGTTATAGCATGCTTTATAACCTGAGACGCTGGTTTGTTAATGGCTGTAAGACGGAATGAGGCCGACAGTAAAATTTGAGTTAATTTCTCCCTCCTGTGTGGACAGACCTCACACCACTCTTCTTTTCATATCTCACACGCCATCTGTGCATGCACACACACACACAAACACACACACACACACCAAACATAGTGTGTTGCTTCACAGTGTGAAGTTTGCTCTTACGACTTTTGTGTGTGTAAGCAGTTATCTCTGATCAGGTTTATGACAGCCGCATCCTTTTAGCAATCACCTCTTGACTTTTCTCTTCCATTTGAGCATTCTCTCTTGTCTCCCGACAGCTCCATTTCTTTTTTTCTTTTCTCGTTTTTTTTTTCTTTATTTCATTTGAAGGCCGCACACTTTACCTTCAGCTGTATAAAAACACCAGAAGTCATCTGTGACAACCAGTTCTCTAGCCGTTTTCTCTCACAAAATGAGACCCTTCCTTGATCTCTGCTTTTTCAACAGGCCCTAGTCTTTTCAATGCTGCTATAAAACAAGCTTTACCTACCTAACTTCATCAACCCAGGTGAAAAACAAGTGCACTTCCATAATGTACTTAAAGTGCACAAATCTTATTCTAAAAATGATTCTTTAATACTTCTTAAGATAAACTTTAGATTGTCAAAGAGTACTCAACTGTGCTATTTTGGGACACCATGCATATTAACTAAAATGCACTCTTAACATACTTTCTCTGTATTTGAAAAAAATCTAGTAGTACACTCGAGCAATCTTTCATACACTAGTATACTCAAGTGTACTACAAATGGTAACTAAATACATTTTTTAAAATACAGAGATAATATGTTTTAGTTCATATTCATGGAATTCCAAAATAGCACAGTTGAGCACACTTAGATGATCTTAAGTTTATCTTAAGAATTACTGAAAAATATCTTTTAGTATATTAAGTATTAATTAGCGTGCAAAACTAGAACACTTAAGTGCATTATTAAGTACATCATTACACCTGACAGCACCTTTGATAATTCTCACGCATTTTATCTTGGATTTAAATACTGGAAATGTTGATTAATTCTTAAAAATAGACACAAAATTGCTTCCCTTTAAGTTTATTATGTGTAGTTTCAGTTGAACTGGGCATGTCCAACATTGGCTTGGAATTTAAAATGCAATTAAATTAAAGTTGCAATTAAAAGCAACAGTGACTCAGTGGCAAATTTAGATTATATAAATACATAATCAAGTTTGATTACTTATGATTGGTTCCTATTGATGCTCTATTATATACTGTGGAATATCCTTCAGCAAATTAGGCGTAGCACTTCAGTTTCTATACTTTCTTTGTCAAAATAATAGAGCCATTAAAACTTTTAAAGAGTTTTTTAAAAAGCCAATTTTTGTTTTTTTACATTTGTTAACATCACTCAACATTTCAGCATTGTTTGCTGAAGAAGATATTGTAATTATGTGACATTTAAAATATAGATTAATTCTTGTAATATATCTTGTATGTATGATAACGTTTAATTCATACTGATTTTTATATAAAAGATTATAATACAATTTTAATTAAATAATCATAAAATGTTCTTGAAATTCATAACATTTTTACATAATTTAAATTCATATTTAAGTTATGCATTGTGCTTGCTACTTTTATGGTTTGCTGGGTCCAAGGAGTGAGACGCAGTGTGGATCTGATCTAAGCTTTTGCAAACAAAATAAAAACAAAACAAAACAAAACATTTTTTTTTGTATAATTATATATATATATATATATATATTAGTTCTGTCAAACGATTAATCGTGAAGTTTTTCTTTACAAAATATAATTGTATGTACTGTGTATATTTATTAAGTATATATAAATACAAACACATGCACATATATATTTAATGAAAATATGTTATGTTTATATATTAAATATATTTAAATATAATATCAAATGCAAGAAAATAAATATATAAATGCATTGTAAATACTTTCAAAATATTTACTGTATGTGTGTTTTTTAATATAAACATAATAATAAACACAGCATAAACACATATATTATGTAAAGAAAAACTTTTATTTTGGATGCGATTAATTGCGATTAATCGTTTGACAGCACTATTACATAATTAACAGAAGATAACAAGAATACTATTTCATTCAAAGCAAAATCAATGAAAAAAACAGAAGATTAGTAATTATGAGAACAAATATAAACACAGGAAAAGAGAACACAAATATGAAAGAACCAAATAGAGAATTAATGTCTTTGAAAACAGAATACCTGTGACACCACTTCTATTCCAGTTTAGGGTTGGGGTTCTGAATGCTGTAAAATGGTCTTGAATGATATTTACTGCTATAAACCACTATAGACTCGTTCAAGTTGGTAAACCTCAGTCTGGCCCCTGCTACTTTTTGCAGCGTACCTCTGAATTCTCTGTTTACATTCTTACCAATATTACTGAATGTATTCAATCACACATGTTATTCTTAAATAACTTTGGGTCACACAATGCAAATACTGCCGTTTTACATCAGAAATACAGAATATTGTGTGCATATGAGCCATTATGTGTAATATAATTACAGTCTTCTGCTTCTTTTCATTGATAATATATTTCTCCAATTAGTGCAAATGCATCAGATTTCCACTCTGCTCCTGATGAACAAGTCTAGTCAAATATCAAGTTTGGACAAGGTTGTGATTACACATGAAATCTTACTATTACAGTACACACCAGATTTTCCCGCAGTGTCCATCTTTCTCTGTTTTGTCTCTGTCATTTTTCACTAATGTGTCATTTCTCCTAGTAGCCTGCAGGCTTTAAAGGGGCTGCTGCTAATTTCCAGTAAAAGGACAAGATGGAGTCATGAGATAAGCCAAGAATAGATGTGAAGCTTATGCTAATGCCACAAAATAATATCCACACCCTTCTCTCATCCCTTTGCTTTCATGGAAGCATTTTAGTTCACACGTAAAGTTGCAATTAATTCAGTTTTCTTTATTAATACACTGTCAGAAATAAAGTTACAAAAGCTGTCACTGGGGTGGTACCTTTTCAAAAGGTACGTTTGTACCTAAATGGTCCATTTTGGTACCTTAAAGGTACATATTAATGCTTAAAGTGTATATATTTGAACATGATTGGTACAAAAGTGTACCTTTTGAAAAGGTAACTCCCCAGTGACAGCTTTTGTACCTTTATTTCTGAGAGTGTACATATGTCTTTGTCTATGCATATTATTCTAACGAGTTAAAGACTATATAATCTTTTGTCAAAATGTAACTTGCTCCACCTCTGAAACTTTTTTCTTTTTATGCTGATGTTACCAAGGCCAGGATCTTTGATATATTTATCTCAGCCTGACATGTTTGGATTGATGGATGTTGCTAAGCTCAATTCTACATTTTCCCATGTTAAACAATCAAAATGCCTCCAGAATTGGATGCCATTTCTTCCCTTTGCAGAAAATTGATCAGATTTTATCTGAAACTTGTTTAGCTAAAACCATAATGCTGTCTGACTTTGTGGCCTGAGGAAAAAGCACTAATGTTCTCCTGGTAAAGTAAGATTTAAAATGTAAAAAGCTACATGTCAGGGTCATGTGCTGGAGGGTGTGGAGGCAGGAATGCTGAAACGGTGATGGATTATATGCTTATAGTATGAAGAGGCCTCAATACATTAAGGCAGTTTGGAGGCTCAGAGCTGAGGGTCAGCAGACGGGCGGGTGAGAGGGAAGAAAAAACTGAGGACAGCATTCCACCGCTGGTTAAACAATGGGCCATGCCAAGAAAAACAGAGGGCGAGAGAGAGAGGCGGGTGGTTTTGTTAAGCATGATAAATAACATCAGAGTCGGCAGCTAAATGGAAATCAATGTGATTAGTCCATTAGTGAGAGCTTGAACTCACCCGTTTCTCTCTCGCGCAGTCTCATTCTGTCTCTCTGCCCTCTTCCATTAGGAACTTATCAACCACAAGACATCTTTACTACTTTGCTCGGAATAGTCCCCTTTTCTCTATTACATCTGCCTGTGTTTCCTTTTTCACTAATGTCACAGGAATTCTTTAGCCTTCTATATTCATATCATGACTCTTCCTCATTGCCGCTTCTTGATCGTGTATTAGTTGCAATTAATTTTTATTAACAGTGTCAAATATTAACAATGGTGATGAATTAAAGACGGCACAGGATACCTGGATTTCAATAAAATTTATGCATAGAAAAATTATATATTAGTAGATAATCCACACACACTCACACACACAAACTATTTAGTAAACATAGCCGAATATTAGATTAATAGATAAATCTGTGTGTAGGGCTCTGTGTGTTTACCAGAGAACCTTTCCTGAAGCGCTGCTTTCTGTACCATTGATTTTAATAGAGCATTGATTGATGTTTATTGGACAAGAGGTCTGTACGCACATCATAATGGGTCTTGATCAAATGGTGTGCTTCACTGGGAGTCTGTGAGAGAGGAGCATGAGGGAAGATGTATCTTTGATTGTTCAATAGATATTAACCTTCAATGAATTTATTTTTATCTAAACTTAGAATCTACTCTCAAGATCTCACAACATAGATCTCAGTACATATTTTAACACTTGTAACTGATATCTGTGTACTGACCACAATTGAAATGTGAATTGTGTGTTGTGTTGGTTTTGTGTTCATCTGAAAATACCTTACATTTATTCACCATCCCTTGTCTTTGTCTGGCACTAGTTAGAACACCTCCCATAATCCCCTGTGTATGAGTTATTCTGCTGGAGATTATACAGTGGTATGTTATAATTTTACGAATAATTGCTTTGGCCGAAATAGTTCCTTGGATCCAGATGGCCATCTGTTCTTTGGGCAGAGCCAGTGTACACTTTTATTCTACACACACACTTCACCTGATAAATTATGAGAAGTTATTGAATTTGGTTTTAGATTAAGGTATTTTGGGAGTATGTAGTAATGTGTTTAGAAATATGCTTTTGTGATATATTGTTGATGTTATATAGTTTTAAATTCTCATCAACATATGCAGATACATGCACAGGTCTTTAAAAGTGCTTCATGCACAAAACCAAATTTTGCTAATACAGCTAAGTGAATGGATACTATCATAACAAGAATAGCGGGCAAAAAAAAAAAAAAAAGTTTTAACATAATTTTAGAGCAGTTTTAAGATAATTTAAGTGACAGAGTTAAAGTTTGTGCAAATTAAGATCTGTTGCTTCAAAATGTAACCTGCTGTCAAAAAGCATTGGTTCTCTGGTGTTTCGGGGCCAATTTGGGGACAAAATGATATCTTAGCGCTTTTTAAGATTTTATAGTATCCACTATAGTAATTAAAGGCTGGTAATGACAGCAGCAGATAGTTTTCATAGTACTAGAACTTATCTTAGTGATTAATTTATCAAAAGCGTAGCACAAAGAAGAATGGTTTTGGACAGTTTCCAGGTGTGCAGTTCATTTGTGTGTGTTGTGTGCATAAACATCATTTACGAGTGCTGCCATGTTTTGCCATGGCTGGTTTTTAATTCATGACTCCTGCATTATGCAAAAAGTTTATAAAGAGACTAACAAGTCATGGCTGATTTACAACTTCAGTTGGAAGCATTTATCTACTAACCCACAATATCCAAGAACTGACAGTAACAGAAGTAAGGACTAAATATATCAAATAGAATCTATCACTGCATTCCACAATTATTTTAATGACTCTATAAAATTTAATAGTGTAATGTAGATAATTTGATCATAATACTGAAATTCCATGTGCCATGTATTTATCAAGAAAGTGAAAGGTTATTTTCAGATATCTGGTCCATCTGTTATTGTACCATAACAAGAAGTCTAGAAGTGTGAAGAAGTAGGGTATGTCAGAAGTATATTAGCTCAGGATATTTTACTGTTTCGAATTTTACTAAGGTTACATTTATGTGGCATCACAATCAGCCAGATTTCAACCAACAAAATGATGCCCATGGGTGTGAGTGTGCATTCCAGATGTGAGTGAGAGTGTAATACAGATGAAGGAAAGGGTGGGACAATGTCTGCTCGCGGTTGGTTTGCTGGATCAGTGGTGTGTGGCACTATGATCAATAGAAGGGCTGAGCAAAGAGAAGCAGTGTAATAGTCGGGTCAGCCGTTCTGACAGCCATTACTGCTACTTCTGTTAATAGAGTAGCACCTGTGTGTGTGTGTGTGTGTGTGTGTTTGTTCTGGTATATATGATTTATGAGGATATAAATGTGCAGTCTGGCTACTTGTAAAGTCATAGCACTTATCATTGACTACATAAAATTAACACTGACTCTTTGCTTAGTTCCGTAATAAAGGTCTCTGAAATTATTGTAAATGATTCATCAGTTTGTCTATACATAACATTTTTCCCCCTATCCTTTGTAAAACTCTGTGAAAGAAAATAACTTTTCTTGTGATGTAATGACAAACAGGCAGGGGGAAAAATATGAAATAATATCATAGCCCACAGTTTACTATTCAAATCCAGATTATATTTCCTGCTGTTTCACTCAGAAATGTGTCATTATAGAAGGGTGTACTTTTTTTGTTGTCAAAATACTGACACATTTTGACAACTATGTAAACTACAAACACAAAAAATTAAGTACTCATATTCCAGGTTAATGTGCAGATTCTTTCTTAATAAATGTATTTAAATTATCACTAGTTTAACAGAAACACCATTGGTTTCAAAGACATGAATTCAAAATAGCTAAATTCATCATAGAAGACATCCATAGAGCGCATGATTACACTGACAGTCAAAAAATATATTATGTGAACAACCCTTAATTTTGCATTTCTATTTGCATTCCTACTTAATGAGGATCAGAGGTTATTCATATTAAAATTACCTAACATTAATATGAAGCAAAGTTTATTTAATTTTATTTAGTTTTTTTAGTCACAAATCAGAAAACATTTTCTGATCATGGCATTAGCATTTCATGAATTATACATTTTCATGTAAATAAAAAGTTGTATTGTCTTTGTGAGCACAGACTGGTTTTTAACTCTTCACAGTCATTAACACGTAAAGTTCCGCATCACATACTCTCAGAGTCTGTTTTCATGGTGACTGCTGGATTCAGTGTCCTGGGAATGTTTCTCTTGGTTCACTGTGGACACGCATAAATTAAGTCTGAGTTGACTGAAGGTGTGTTGCTGGGAAGGTTCTGATTTCACAGAAAGAAAGACTAAGTTGTTTGAGGAGAAGTTATTGAATTCTTCAAATACACTGCTTATTTTTATAGTATAATAAACATGAAAAAATCAAGCAAAATGTAATTTCTCACATCATGGCTGCTTACAGCATTTTTTCTGTTTTCAGAAAGACCCAAGAAAGATGTTGTTCACTCCTTTTTCTTTCTCTCAAAACATATGGCATCTGAATAAGGCTAAGACAGTCTAGTAAACACAACAATTAGCAAACTGCTTTCAAAGCTAGCATCTCCTGGCCACCTGTTTGATTTTACAGCATTCACTGAACAGTGGTCTGTTCTTGCTGCCCACCATAGAAAGTCTGCGTCCTCTTCCACTCTGTTTTTGACCGTCTGTCATGACCTTATGACCCTGAGGTCAAACTGTGTGTCATATTGGGTGATGAACAATCCAAATCTCTGTTGAAAGTCTGCTGTATGTATGTATGTATGCATGTGTCTGTAAAACGCATGTGTCTGTAAATCTTGCCTGATCTGTACTACAGACAATGTGAAGGACTCTGAAAGCAGTTCGATGTTATAAAGAGAAAGACAAACAGTGAGCCAGTTCTCTGTGTGTATGTTTGCAGAGGAAGGTCAGCAGGTCTTTGATGTTGAGCATGCAGTGGGAATATACGGTGTGTTTGTGTGTGTGTGTGTGTGTGTGTGTGCGGGGCAACAGCAGAGGCTCTAGCCTTCATGTCTTGCCTTTACACGTACACAAGCTGTTCTGTTCTGATTTCAAATAATCATACAAATAGTGGTTTGCGCAGAAGCAAATATTCTATCTCTAGAAATTGAAAATGTATTTGCTTCTGTATTGCGATTAAATAAAAACGTGGGAATGTTGACTTTTTCTAAACTACATGAATATCTTGTTGTTGTTTTTTTCACTTTTTACATATAGCACATAAGCCTTGTAATCAGTTTATTCTCATTTTAAAATGTCTGTAAATAGTCTTTAATAAATAAATATAATAATAAAATAAGCTTGTCTAGAAGAACTGTGCATTGATCTCCCTCATAAGCACTACTTTAATAAGATTTCTCTTCTATTGTTCAGAAACTAATAAAAACAACAGTTGAACCCTGTGATACTATCTACATTGAACTACACTTCACTACAATTCCTAAATGTACAAGACATTTAAAAATATGTTTACCCTCTGTATATTTAAATCCAAGAAATTCACATATTTCACCTTTTGAGAAAAAGAGAACATAATACATACTCGAGTATGCCAAATGTTTGAGAAAGAGAATACAGAAATACAAAGAGAGAGGGGCAAACCCTAACCACATCAACACACTGAAATAAAAGAGAGATTTGAATTTATCAGGATATAAATGATGGTTGGGTTTTTGATGCCTCACTGTGTATAGCTTTCATAGTCCTTTTTAACATATTTTTAAAGTATTAATTTTAATGTTCATTTGTTTTGGGCAAGTTATTAATTTTTGGTAGTTTAGTTTACATATTTTAAACTGTACATTTGTCAACCCTTGGTTAATGCTCAATTGCTTAATTTGCATATATTTAAAAAGTGATTCACATTGATTGAGACACAGAGCTAATTAACCTAAAGTGCTACCTCTCTTTGAAAACGATGGCCTTAACTCTGGGTTAAAATGTTAAGCCTAGTGTGAAAGCCAAATGCTCTATACACATATGCACAACATAACACAAAATTATATATGATAAAAAGGTTGCTACCTTTATGCATAGATCTGACCTAAGGGTTCAGGAGCAGGGTAGATCAGAGGCAGATGTTCTCTCTTTCTTTTGAGTTCTTAATTAATTCATTCATTTATTCAGGGCCCACTCACTGCCCACAGCCTTGTCTCCAGTGGGTGATGTATTGTAATGAATTTAATAGTAGTAAGATCCTTCAAAAGCGGGTTGAAGCTTAAGCCCTTTATTAAATTAAGAGAAAGCTGCCCCAGGCCAGAGCCAGAAAGAGACAGCCGGATCTAAATTACAGGATGTGTGGGGTGATTCTGACGCTTTAGACCCCAGGCTGAGCTGGACTCTACTTTACACTGTGGAATATGAAATGTAAATGTGTGTTTTTGGAAAACAACCTCACACCATCTATCAGGTGATGAATGTTTAATGTCATAATGAATTAGCCTGCTTTGCGTACATAATGATCTCTCTTTCTCTGGCTTGAGACGCAACACAATATTTAGAATGTTGTTACATGGTAAGGACAAAAGAAAAGGAACTGTAATATTCTGTTACAATTCAGATTACGGATATGCTTTTTGACAGTGTGGGGCTTACTAGTGGGATAAACATGTTTAATGTGTAACAAACCAAATAAATGATGCTGCTGCCATTAGTGGAGAACACTGCACACTATTGGTGGCATGCAGCGTTCTCGCATATAGCCATTACATACATATACTCTCCATTTCTCTAAAACAACTAAATAAGAAATGATTTTTTCACATTCCTGGAATGTCCAGAAACCTAACAAAAGGGACAACCAACCAACAAGAGTTAAGGTACGGTCCCACATGCAGGATTTTATTTCTGTACCTCTGGTAGTATGGTCCCAGTGTTGAGTGACATCACATAACTGCCAAACTGTGCTTTTGCACTTTGGCTGGCACTGATCATTTAATGACATCTATGCAATATCTTTAACCACATAATATTTATTTTAGGTGTCAGACATTTAAATACAAGTTCTAGAACAACAATACATTTAGATCTTGTAAAATACATATGGATGTCTATGAAACAGCAATAACAATTTGTAGACATGTTTTATTCATACCAGATACACATAGTGTAAGTAGCTATAAAGTTTGCTCTATTCTCATAGTTCACCAGTCACTTACTTATATGTATTGCGGGGGGAATTTATGTGCTGTAAATCTGACTGACAGGAACTAAAAACTGCAGCGTGAACAAACATGAACAAATAATTTATTACGATTTTTAAACAACAAAATACGCTCATATTTGTGAACTGGAATATCAGATGGTGGATGGCATGGAAAGCAAGTGTGTGAATATTTTTAATTAAAGAAGGAAAAACTACATAAAAGTGATACATCATGTCATACAGTGTTTAGGTGGCTACGGTATTTTACATGATAAGCATGACATGTCACCATGGAAACAATAAGGGGAAATGTCATAAAAAAAACTCACCCTGGAGGTTCAGATCAAATGTGAGGAAAAAAAGTCTAAATAATCCACTTGTACCTGGTAGTTAGTCATTTGTAACGAATGCATTTTCAAAATAACCCTCCCATTTCTAGTTGATGCGGCTGTCCTGCAGGCATGCAGATAGAAGACTAAAGCCATAACATTGTACTCCACATTTCTCAGGATTATGTTGTCAGCTGAACCTGCTCTCCTTAGTGACATGAAGGCTAAAGTAGATGAGCAAGCTGACGTCTTGTGTTTACACACATATACACACACAGAGGATCTGTTGAACAGGAGAGTGTTATGTTTTGACAAAAGTAAGGGTGCCTCTCAGATGTTCCCTGGCTAAGATCCCAGGGAAGTGCCGGTCAAGTTGCTTGAGAAGTGGGTGGCTCCCTTGAATGTCACAGTGAAAGACAGCCCTACATTTCCTCTCTCTAATCCACTTGTAAAGAGAAGGAAAAAGAGGGCTAGGGCATGCCCCCATCAAAAAGGAGGAAGTTGTTCAATAATGTACAATTTTAAATTCTTTGCTATGTATTTATTTGTTCTGACACTGCTTTTATACCTTCAAGACAGAGTGGAAGTGAAATGGCAGATACTCACAGCCACAAGCCATTGCTTTGTCTTGTTTTAATTTGTATACATTCATAACACTTCATTATTCAGTCTATGAATACACCATATAGTCATACCAGGGTCATTCCCAGACAGGGTCCTGTGTTCCCTAGATTTCTATGGCAATAATAAACATAGGACAAATGTCCTATGTTCGCAAGGTCCCATGTTCCTAATGGCAAATACATGACAAGGGATGTTCCTATATTTCTGTCCAAATATGAAAAGGAAAGAAAGAAACCTATTACTACACTTACTAAACATAAAATCAATTGTAACAAATATTTCTAAAAAGAATTGAAAGATAAAAGAATATTATTTTGTTCACAATTCAGTGAGGTTATTAAATCTGATTACCAGTTGGAGGCAGTAATGCACCTTCATTTTTATGCCAAACACCACTAAACTGCAGAAGAAGAACAACACTGGAACCATAGAACCCTGGGAAAACAGATTTGCTCACATCATAGAAAGTAGCTTACAAGCAGATAAACCAGGGATGGAGGTATCTGCCCTGCTAAAAATACAGACTTTTGCTGCTTATGCTGGCTAGTTCTAATTTGAGGCTGATAAAACCACAAAGCCATACTGCTCACTACTTTCTGTAATTACATCTTTCAAATGAAACTGGTGTACTAGCTGAGATGCTAATGGACACAGCACACTAGTTTCCTAGTGGGTTTTGGAGGTTGCTTCCAGTTTTATAACATTACAGTTGTTGTTTTTTTAAATTTCAGGATATCAGATGTTTTGTGTTTATATTTCTTATTGAATGCATGTCTTTGATATAAGTAAGTGCGTGAAGTAAAAAAATAAATAAATAAAAATGCTGTAATGTCACTGACAGCGTCCCTAAAGAGTATCATGAACTCTCTCTTGAATTAGGAATCCCTGATGGGTGAGAGTGCTGCCCCCTGCTGCTCATTTAACTGAATCTCACATCAAGTCTCGATATTAATTTGTATTGCGCCATTCGCAATACATATTTTTTCTAAGCTGTTTTACGGGAATTATTTTGTAAAGTATATATTGCGTAATATGCATAGGTTAGGCTATATTATACTACACATTTCATATTTTCACTGAGTGTAGTTTCTTGCTTAGTTATTGATATCTCATTTTGTGTGAAGAGAATTTAAATCGAAAAAGTGGCACTTAATGTGGGGTCCGCCCGACCCCTGAGAGCAGGTGCTCGTTACCCCTCCCCCTTCTCCTTACTATGCTAAAGTGTTATCTCATGAATATAAATTTAGTCACGCTGACGTAGCTACGTAGCATGCAGTTACGCACTATACTTGATGTTGGAGGATTGGTTACGTCTTTCCCCTGAGGCGGGAAACTCCTCACGTAAGCCCTGCCCACATCAGACAGGAAGCTCCTCCCCTCACCGGCTCCGCTCGGCTCTCCGTCGACGAGTGTGTCAACAATGTACTGCCGAGCGCTGTGATACGATGGATAAACCCGTCTCCTTTCCATTTACAATACGGAAATAGGCTTTTACTCGCTTTACAGGTGAGAAGATTGTATATTTATTTATTTATGTATTATAGCGCTTTAAAAGATTGATAGTGTAAATGGTGGCTTTATATAAGGGAGAGAGAAGGAACCGTCGCAGTATAAAGAGAGTCAGCGCTCAACGAGAGCGTGCGTGTGTATTGTGTGTGCGTGCTGGCGCGCGCGTGTGTATTGTTTAGTGTGTGTGTGCGTGTGTATGTATGTGTGTGTGTGCTTTCATTACGCGGACGAATAAACATTTATCTCAATAGGATCTAGCTTGCTTTATTTTTTCTGGAAATAAGCATACAAATAAGTGTTAGAGTAGCGATTATTAGAGTCATAGTCAGGGCTGTGTTTCAAAACCTAGTCTGCTCCCTTTCTAGACAGCAGCAATTAAGGGCGTCATGAGTCAGCGACTGATGATGCTGCTATGATATCCCAGAACGCAGCTTTCTAGGATGAGAATTTAAAGCCCAGAAATTGTTCTCGCTGTACTCACAATTATCATAACAGTAAGCTTATTCATGCTTATTACTAATTCATTACGTAAATGGTGGTCTAATAAACATACAGTTTTTTATATGCGGTTTTAAGTACTCTATCTATCTATCTTAGCCAAAGCCCATGCCTTTATTTGTAAATAAATACATACATGCATGCATACATACTTAGGCTTTTGGGTCATGTGACCTGATCATATACAGAATGAGTGATAGTGCATGAAGGATATTCATGTACTGGAGATTTGTGTGTAGTATGACACTCTCTCATGGACATATGAGTTATTGAGTTCATTCATTCACATATCGTAGCTTAATGTTCTTGAAAAGCTTGTTTACATAAAGGGCTACAACAATATTTTCAACAGTGCATAATTTGGTAAACGCTTAGTTATTTGTTTGTTTGTGGAAAGCAGAGTCTCTTCTGATTTCATTTACTATTCTTTTATTCCAGTGTCTAATAACTTCCCTGTGTTGTTGTAACACCACTTGTCACTTTTTGAACGTGATGACAGTTTGTCGGCAGTAAAAGGCAGCTGTGGATCTAGTAAAAGTAATTAAGCCTGCTGCTGTAATCTCTGGTGTTTACATTGAGCGCCTAAAGAAAAAGACTGACCTAGTTTTGCATGTCCTCATCACAACCAAATCCTTGAAAAGACTTCCAGTAGAGCGGTCGCTAACACACCCCTGCGTTTGCATGTGTTTCCATAGCCCTGTGCCGGAGGAGGCACGGCACATTTGCCTTTTTTTAACTAACATTTGACTAACTCTCAAAGCCATGACCTTACTCTCATGTCAGTACGAAGGGATGCAGAACAGCACTTCGAAGCAGCTTTCTTGATGAGATGTACAGCAGAACTGCAGGCGGATTTGATTGTAATGAGGCTGTGTATCTGCCAAGTTTTTTTTTTCTTCTTCTTATGGGCAACAGATTTTCTGAAATAATTGGGATGGGTATTCTCTTTGGGTGCCCACGTGGGGGTCCTCATGCTTGTCGACGGACGTTCTTGTGTAGGAAGATCAACAGGAAGTGGCAGAGCAGCTGTGTCAACATGTCGTAAAGCACCTGTCTGCTGTGGGCCGTTGCAAAGGGCAAACCCCCGCTGAAAAGCTCACAGACACCCCCTGCTGCCCTCTCGAACCCTTGTCCCCTCCCTCTTGCTCCTTTTTTTTTCATGTACCTCTTATGGAACCAAATGAGCGCTCTCATCTGTGTCCTGTGGTCTCTGAGCACACTGCCCTCTATATCTCTTCACATAGTATATAGCGCATTGCTAGCAGATTTGAATGTCTGGATCTAGAAAATGCGATGCCTACAGGATGGCCATTTTTATATCAGTTTAAACATTCACATACCAACCTTATTTTGCAACATGGAAGTAAGCTGTTTTTTTATGTATGCGCAAGACTTCCGATTAATCAGCAGATCTGTAAATTGCTAAGAGAATAACAAAATGCAGTAAATGGGGTTTAAAATGCACTACAAACCATTTGATAACAAATACGAGTTTACAATATAAATCAGTATAACAAACTGTTTTTGTACAGCTAAAGCAAATGTAAATGGATGACACTAGAAGCCTCACACAAATAAGTTACATATGGTTTGAAGGATGTCCTGCTCCTGGAGGGCCAGTGTCTAGCCTTCTCCAACACGCCAGCCTAGTCATCCTGAAGGCCTTGATTATCTTGTCCAAATGTGTTGTCTTGCAGGTTAGAGCTAAACTTTGGAGGAAGGTGGATTTCCAGAACCATTATTGGACACCTCTGACACACATGCTGGAATTTAGCATAATTTATACAGTATTTACTCAATATATGCAAAGCAATGTTTGCAAACATGAAGCATGAATTTGTGATAATGTTAAAAATATAACTTTTTTAATTACAGTGAAATGCAAGCAGTTGAGGTTTCTGCAGTGGAAACATTGTTTTGTATATTTCACACCTCCAGCCTCGCTGTCTTTTGTTAACCGCGAGGCACTTTCAGTATACTTTTGACAGACTTCCTCTTTTCTTCTCTGTATTTGCGTTTGATGTTCTATGATACAATATCTACAGTTCGCATGGATTCGGTAGGAATATGATGCAGTGGTTTTTTTTTTTTGTTGGTTTTTTTTTTAATTTAAATTTCATTCATCCAAACTTTAAACATCAGCTGTTATATGAAGAGCATAAATGACAAGAAACTAGAGGCATAACCATGTGCTTTATTCTCTGATGTAGTAAACACGAGAAGGGATTGTAACCAAAAGCTCTGTTATTTGGTTATGCATCTAGTTTCACGCTGTCTTCCGATCTTCACCTACATGTGTGATAGCGCCCTCTGGGGGTTGTGTATGACTGCACTGAGCACACACTTATTTTCTCATTTTGTGTGGCTGTACCAAACCACATAGCGTAGGTATGAATAGAAACCAGCTAAGTGAGCACTTCCTGTGCAAGCTGTAGCTACAAGGCAGTCACACAATAGACCACACGCGCGCTCAAGCAACCGTCAGTTACATATCGTTCAATCTCGTGACGACCTCAGCTCACAGAGAGAGTGTACTCTGATTTGCCTATCCGCCCTAGTCAAACACAGCCTTATCCCTGCATATGCAAATGTTTAGGCATGCTGGGTAATGTTCAGGGCGGGTGGTGACGGGCGTCCCCGGCTCACAGCTGTTATCTGATGTTATCTTTGACACCAGATCGGCCTCAACATGTTGCAGCATTCAGCATCCGCGACCTGGAAACCAGACCTTTTAACTGTCAGCACCTTCGTATCAGACTCAGCAGTGTTGTGTGTCATTCAAACATGCCAGAGAAATCATGTTTTCAAGGGTGAATTTGATGTGGTGTAATACAACAGTAAAAGAAGCTTATTGCTTTAAAGACAACATAATGACACTTTTAACTGTTCATTTTGATAGAATCTTAAGCTGCCTTCATCACATTTTCTCACAAAGGCTTTACAAGTTTTTTTGTTCAATCAGAGGATCATCATTTTGATCAAATTGTCTATGTCTCATAGCAGAGTCGCATGTTAAATGCAAGCTGTAAAGTACAGTAAAAATCTAAAAGGAGACTTGCTTTTTGAGGAAAGACACAAATTAAGACACATTTATTTAGAAATAATTTAATATTGTTACATTGTGTTGTTTTTTGCTTGTCATGAGTTTTCAGGGAACACTAGATGGACAACCCAGTGGATTTGAATTGCTTTGTGTGTGTGTGACGTACAGCAGCAGTTTTGGCCCCAGACACGCGTGTTGAGAACACAGCAGCAGTGTGTGACAGTAGCTGCTGTAATCCCTCTAGTGGCGATAAGACACAGCTAAACAAATGCAGCGAGAGCGGCACTGAAGCTGGAGATAAGACACACACTTGCCCGGACCTTGCCTTATCAGCCCGGAGTTCATACAACATGGCGCTCACTCTGTTTGTGTTGTCCAGGTCTGTGACCATCTTGTCTTGGTGTGTAAGCTTGTTGGAGGACTCGAGGGTCAAACGGTAGGGTGAAACAGCAGGGTAGCGGGGAAAGTTTAAAGTCACACTATCACTTACGGCTCGGCCTCTGTAATGCCTTCGCTAGTCTACTGTCCTCAGCTGACAGGAAACCCTTAGGGGCCGCAACAGTGGTGGCCCAAAATCCTCTACACCCACACAATGCACAAAAAGGCAGCATTCTTTACTCCCTGCAGTGCTCACACACTGTTGTTCTGCTATTGCTGTCTTCAATAGGCTGTGTACATGGGACACGCGCACACACACACACACAGGAGAAAGGCTTCATTATGAACCACCTGGAAGTGCCACAGCCAGCTGCCAGATCAGCTGAATGTCATATGGTGTGTATCTGTGTGTAAAGCTGCACGGCTGAAGTAGCTCATGTATTTCTTTCTCTCTAGCAGCATTTATCAGTCCCATATCTGGTGATACCAGAAAGCATGAGTAACTTTTCAGAATTGACACATTACTCACAATTAAACTCTTTATCTACTGATGATGATCATCACAGCTGTAATTTGATAATTAAACAAACTAGCACAGGAGAAGTAGTACATTTTGCAGTTACTGCAGTGTATACATACTTTATCATGAGGCATACATCAGTGCATGTTATTGTAAGCCAAAGTGTTTATTTCTTTCTACATTTTGTCGCTTACTCAGTATCTATCCACCAAGATTCTAGGCCTGAAAAAGAGACCCCTGCACTAGCAGGTATTGCAAAAAAGGGTGAATGTGTGAAATTATCTAATGTATCAGTTAGCGTATGTGCAGTCTGTTGCTGTGTGTGTCATAAAGATGAGTCTGCGTAGAGTTGTAGATAGTGCTCTGTGGAAGGGGAGTGTTGTGTTGGTTTTGTGCAGACTGTAGTTTCCCTTTTGCTATGTGTGTGTGTGTGGACCTGTGTGCCATCTCATTTATTCACACTACAGTGATAAAACCAGTCATTCAGGGTCAAGCATGTGTTTGTATGTCTGTGTGTATATCCTCACACACTCTCCCCGAGGGCCATGTTAGTCCGAGTCACGCACACACACGGGTAATTCCAGATGAATGACAGTAGATAGCTCTGTCCTGCAGATCTGGACTGCTTTAATGAGCTGATAGGCAAATCTGTTGCTGGTTAAAGATTAAACGCTCTCCAGGGCAGCACACCTCTTATCTCAGCAGTAGGCCGCAGCATAGCGGAGCCATCGGGATTATTGTCTCTCTGTGTTTACGCATGGTCAGGTCAGACGTGGGCTGCTCACTAGAGCCCTTGTGTGCTTTATGCCATGGCCTGTGCTTGTGATTGTGTCTAAAAGGCAGTGGCTCTACAGCATTCACATTACAGCACATCAGCAGATTAGTTAAGATTCGTAAACACTGACATTTATCCATGCTCATTCATATTAAAACATTAAATAAAAAAAAATATAATAAAAATAACAAATACATGAATGATTTAATACAGTCAGGATCAAGGAGAGTGTTTAAAACTGTTTATGAGATTTTGAGCTGCTGGCTCAACATGTTTTTGTTGCATTTGTTGTATCTTCATTGTCTGATGAGATATCCAATCGAAACAGATGCAGAGATGCTCTCAGATCTACTCTCTCTACTGGGTAACTAGCATTTCACCATTTTTTAAATAGAAACTGTTGTCATATACAAAAGGTCTTCATGAGACCTCTTCAAAATAACGTTTAACTTAAAGAACTTGTGACAAATAAATTACTTTTATACAGTGGAATGTACTCCTCAAAGTAATAATAATAATTGTAAAATTATCAAATCTTTACCTTTTTCGTCCATAATTTTAACTGTAATCCTGATTCTTATTTTAATGTAATGTTTTTATTTATCACAATTTTTAAAAATTAAATGTTTAATAAATCATGAGTAATCTCATGGTTCTGTTATTGTTTAAAATATTAATCATTATTAGATGATTAAGTAATTCATTATAAGAATTGATTTAAAAAGGAATCCACAAAAAGTACAATGGAATAATGGGTTTTGGAAAATAACAATTATTTAATTGTGTCTTTTTTTGGTTAAACATCATTAACCTGTTAAATTTTTTCACGATTTTAAATAATTATAAATTTGTTTTGATTACAAAAATGTAACTTAACCATTAAAGGGGTCATGAACTGACAAATCAAAATTCCCTTGATCTTTTGAAATATAAGAGTTCATTGTGTTATTAAAAAAATCCTGTAAACTTAAACTTTCTTGTTAATCTAGAAAAAGTTTATATTGAAGCCAGTTTGTCAAAACAAGTCTTGTGAAATTTATAGTGTAATAGTGTGGGTAAACACCGCCTCTGCAGGAGAAGATCTATGCCTGCTTCTACATCTTTGCCTGTTTAACCCCGCCCACCGATTTGAGCATGTATTGTAAAGAAAAAGAGGTGAAGGTCTACACAGAAACATTACAAGATGCTGTGCAGTGCCAATCTGTCTTTTTATAGCCTTCCATTGGATCCTAACATTAGGAAAGTGTGGATGAACTTTATTTTTAATGAAGTTCCAGACCAAGTCAGGAAGAACTGCACCTCATTTTACCATGGATTCGTTTACAAACAAGGCTCAATTTAATCCAGGATTTTCAGAAAGTTTGAAACTAGAAGGGGATGCTTTTGTTCTTTTGATTTCATATGGCCCTACATCATTGGTTCACAATCCTGGTACTGAAAGTTTCCTTATCTGATATACCCATTTAAGCTCTTGGAGTTTTAATGAATAAGCTGATTAGCAGAATCTGGTGTGTTTGATTCAGGAGGAGAGATCTAAAATGTGCAGTGTTGGGGTACTCCAGGACCAGAATTGGGAACCATTGCCCTTCATGTATCGTAGTTTAATGGGGATGAAGGAAATAAGGATCTCAAAAGTAGAAGTACTTCAGTACCATGTCAATACTAAGTAGCAATACTAGTCTGCATTGGTACCTAGGAAAAAATCCTCAAGTGTTGTTTGTAAGGTACTTTATTGTTTGAGCATGTGTGCAGCAAAATGAGCCATATTGCTGAGTTGAGATCAGTTCCTCCCTCACCCCTTTCTCTTCATATCTCTGCAAGAAAGCTGTGACCATCAACAGGAGGAAAAAGAACGGAGTCATTGTGGCCTACGGCAATGACTTCTAGACTTCAATTTAACCCTTTGTCTTTGTGTTGGCTGGTTGAGCCGAAGGCCCTGAAAAAGTCTATGTACCTAAATAAAAGTGTATCATACTGTAGTCATTTCTGTGCTTAAAAGAACAATAATCCATTTGCTAAATATGACAGATATGTTGGCACACTCCTGCAACAAAATAATGGGTGTAAAATTGAGCGATTACATTTATGTAGGAAAATTGCAGTACAATGATAATATCGGTCTGCTGTAAGCAGTATTAACTGCTGCGATAAAATGGTGCTAGATTAACCTAAGATTAACCAACTAAGCTTTTTAGAATTGTTCAAAGTTTTTAGTTACTTCGAACTGGACCATTTCTAAACAAGATGCTTAATCAGTAGTGCAAGGAAGTAGTTTTACATGTGACAGCATCTTATGGACAAAGACTGGTCACCCATATGTGGGTGCTTTTAAGTGTTATATGAGTGTAGTAATAATGGATTATTGTTCCTGTCACTCCAAAATAAATGGCACCTATAGCTGCTGATTCATGGTCCCCTCCTATATGAAACACAAACAACCAGAGTGCATTTTCTTTTTGAATTAAAATGCTTTTAGTGGTAAAAAGTTTTGCTTGGTTTGAAATGCCCATTAGTACTTGTTCTCATCTGTCTTGCTGTTTATATAGGGGGTGGAGCACAGATGTGCCTTTGAGAGTGCGAGACGTGGGGGAAGGAGATTGTTGCAGTGGAAGAGCATGTCAGAACATGCCACCACCTCTGGATCAGGATCTTCCTAAACACACAAAAAGAGGGAGAGAAGGACAGGGTATACCCTCCCCCGTCTTTCTTTCTGTGTTATCTCAGAGGGGCAGAGGAATTATGGGTGGAGAGGAGGAGGGTCATGTGAAATTGCATCAGCTGCTACCCTGAACGTTTCACTTGACGAAAAGGGATTGTGTTGTGTGTGCATGTGTGTGCTGCTTTGTTAGATAAGCTCCAAACTTTTTTTTTCTGAAAGAGTGACAGTTTTTGAACTGAGCAAACAGACAGACTGTGTGTGTGTGTGACATTAATGTAAAGGTGTTGAGATTGTGTGCTAGTGTGTTTGCTCACAAGACTTCCATCTTGCATCTGTGATCTGGAATGTGAACACAGTAGCACTGTACATCTGTGCCGTGTGAAGTGTCAGTCTGAGGATCAGCATTTCAGTGCTACTGTTGCTGTTGTTTATTTCATTATTAATTGCTCTGAGCAGTTTGTGTGTAGTGCAGTGGGTGAACATGTCTTCAGAGAGCTCCTCTGTATGTCTCTTTGTCTCTCTCACCCCGGTTTGTACTGAAATGGCAGTTGATCAGCTCTAAGAACCGGCCTGTGTTTTTACTACTGTGAAAGCAAAAGAGTGACTGAATGTTACTGCATATCCTGCCTACAAACAAACGTGGAGTCTCTTGGTCATTGTTTTGTTTTAAAACCACTTTGTTAACTTTATACATTGTGTTATCCGATTATTATTAATCAATGGTGTTTTTCAATGGATCACTGTTGACAACCGCAAAAAGCCGCATTTCTCACACAAACACTACTGCACTTTTGTTGTTGCAAATCTTCTAACGATGCAAGAATTTCATTGGGGGTGAAATTTGATTGCAGCAGCCGTTAATTGTCTGTCGGTGAACATGTCGAACCAGAGACTTTAACTGTGGATTTTAGCCTAAGATTATAAGAATCTTTTAGGATTTTCTAAATTTGTTTCAGACAACCAAATCATGGCCAAAATTGCAGAGTAAGCTGGGCTTTGGTCCAGATTAAACCCTTCACTCTTTGCATGGGTTACAAAAAAATTGTGATTCTGTATTTTATCAGTCTAAATAAAACAGACACAGCATGTTTAACCTGTTGATGATGTTTTCATGTTTTGGTACGTACTTTGAGTATATGTGTGTGTGTGTGTGTGTGTGTGTGTGAATGCTGGAGGACAGACAAGCTGACCTTGGGCATAATCTTTGACCTCTTCTTCTTCACCTCTGTCCTGCAGCTGTTAGGGTCAGACAGTGTTTTCTTTGTGTCAGGCTGTTTACGTCCTCAAACCGTCAGTGTTAGGGTCCATGTATCCTGTTTATTGCTTCTAATATCTCACTCTGTTTCTCTGTCTTCATCAGGCATGAGCCATGAGCCAAAGTCACCATCGTTAGGCATGATTTCCACAGCAACCCGCACCACGGCGACAGTCAGTCCCCTCACCCCATCTCCCCTCAACAGTTCTATTGTGCCCAATGGCAGTCCTGCATCTCAGTCCGCCCACTCGGGATTTGCCGCCGCTCTCCGCAAGCTGGCCAAGCAGGCAGAGGAACCCAGAGGTAAGCTGTGACCCCCTGACATTTGATCCCTGACCCATGTGTCAGTGCTCCAAGGACACAGATGTACCCTGGGTGTCGTCTCTTTATTACTATGATAATGACCCTTTAGTGGAATTCAAACTGGACTGAATGAAGTCTGGTTTTCCCTACAAGTCTTGGTCATGCTGGACTATAGTGGCATTATCTCAACAGGATCAGTAGTTCATGGCTCAGGTCATGATCAAATGTTGTTGGCTCCAAGGGCCCAATAGTTATTAAGTGAAATAACTGTATACTGAGCAAAAATTTAATTTTGCTACTTCTAAGACTATTTATTATGTTTGGAAAAAGTTCTGTTAGATAAAGTACCCCCACCCCCTAACACTACACATCGTCTGTGAACAAAAGCTGAAAAATGCTGCCTCTACAGGCTGCGTATGGAGGTAGGAAGGCAACAAGGCATTTCCGAATGCAGTGATCATGTCACATCATGTTTGCTGAGATACCTCCATCTGATTTTTGAAGGCAGCATATCATATCCCACAGTCCTGTGGCTTTGATTCTGTAACAGTTGAGCTATGGCATCTGAAAACTTTGTTTTTGGTCAGTTTGTCCATAAATGTAAACATTATTTCCACATTCAATGTCATTTCTAGCTAGAAATTAGTACTATAGAAATATAAAATTTACTTAGGTTTCCCAAAGAACTCTCTATTTTGTTGTAGATCATTAAATTATTATAATGTCTCAATCATTTGTGGCATTTTCTACATGTATGTTCATCATGTGTGTCTGTGTACACAGGGAATGTTGTTTGTGTATGTAGCCTAAAGAAGGTACACACACATTCTCTACATGGTGCTCAGCTGTGTTTGTAGACACTGTCTCAGCAGGGAAGCAGTCTTTAACAGTCTGCCAGAATACCACATGCTTCCTGTCTTCTGAGTGCTCTTCAGCAGACCCAGGAAGAGCTGTCCACATAGAGAACGCTTTGGTGTGAATGGATCCAGCACCCTGCTTTTAATTTTATTTAACCTAATACATTGTGTGTAAAACTGGATTCAAAAGACCACAATCGGGGTGGCACAGTGGCTAGATGTCTGTGACCCGTCTCACAGCAAAAAGATCCTCAATTCGAGCCCCAGAAGGTGTGTGGAGTTTCCATGTTCTCCCTGTCAGCCTGGGTTTACGCCAGGTACTCCAGTTACCTCCCACAGCCCAAAGACATGCAAGTCTTTAAGATAGAATTAAGATTCTAAATCGTCCTTCCCAACTTGTGTGTAAGACAGACTTGTGTATGGATGACTTGTGGATACTGGGTATATTATGTGTCAGCCGCACCACACGAATACGCTGTTTTCATTCAAATCAAAGCTTAAGTAAATGCAGAGGACATATCCATGTGGCACAGCTGAAACAGAACAGCGTACACAGTTTGTGTCCAGTGGATACTCTCTAAAATCATGGTACGGAGACACAGAGGAGATGAATTGTTGAATAAAGTCATTATTTTTGTTTTCTTTGCATACAATAAGTATTCTCATCACTTCGTAATGTTACGGTTGGACCACTGATGGCAGATGGACTATTCTGACAATATTTTTTTGAACTTTTCTGGGCCTTGATAGTGTAATTTACTTGGTAGTCAGTGGGAAACGGGTTTCATTAAAAATATCTTAAATTGTGTTCTGAAGACAAACTTATTTAACTAGTCTCTGAATTTGACAAAGTTTGTGAGATAGGCTATCTGACAGTAAATGAAGAATGAAATGAGATTGAGACACTATCCAAAAACCCACCTTTGCGTTAGGTCCAGATGCACATTTACTTGCCTCTAAATGTCAATTAAAAAGCAAACTCTGTTTGGTTGACCATATTGTATCTTCCTTTGTGAGTGGTTGGGTGGTTCTTGTTCAGGATAAACTGCAGTGTGGAGATGTTATGCTGATGCTCAGCACTAGCACTCATCTAGCTGTGCTTCATCACCTGTTTTAACTCTGCCTTCTGTTTCTCTTTCTCATTGTGTCTGTATCTGTAGCCCATCTGTGGGTGGCATTTAAAAACAGACAGTTGATGCACATTATGATTAGGTCACTCTCACTGTTAAAAACAGCTCTAGAAACGCCTCTTCCCAGTGTCTGTCTGATTTGTCTCCAGTCCAGACAGCTGTAGGTGGGCCGCATGAGCTTACAGACTGGGCCAGTGAAACGGGTGTGTGACAGTGATCTGAATAAAGGCAGGACGGGTGTAGTCTGACTTCCAGTAAACCTACAGTTCCTGCTATGAGATTTCCTGTTAAAAGCACAATATTATTGTTTATTGATTGATTGATTTATTTTTACCAAAACACCAAATCTTAAATTAAAGTTTAAATTTAGCCATAAAACTGTAAACTCTGTAACTGTAACTCAAAATGTAATAATCAGTAAATTTATGACATTTATTTCATTAACACATAAGTAAAAACTCTTGATTTTTTAAATTGTTTTATTAATTTACTAATGTGTTCATTCAGCGAGTAATAATAATTTATTGGATTTATATATGAAATATATTAATTTACATTTGTTGTACAATTAGTTATGTATGTGAGTATGCACTTGCGTATTTATTCTTTAGTTGTTTTCATAGTTGTCTGTATTTCAAAGTTATATTTTCTCCTCCAATATGATAATAAGAGGTGGTCCAATTAACCCTGTTGCCTATACTCAAAATTGGATTACAAATGGCATTTATTTCCATTACAATATTACACAGCCATTTATTTCTGAGATAATTGGATACAATGTCAATGTCAAATGTTTATGGTTGCATATAGACATATTAGGAAAAAAAGTTGCAGTATGCAGTACACAAGTATTCATTTCTAAACACGGCCAATCTGTCTCTCTCATAGCAGGTGTGGTGTGTGTGATTAATTAACTTATCCTTGTGGACTTGGATATTAAAGGGCTCATCCTTTATCCAGCAGAGTCAGAGACACAGGAGTAGAGGGGAGAAGTACGTCTCTAGTTCTGGTTGAGAAGAGTGAGCAGCAGACGTGGCCCTGGGGGGTAGGGGTACCCTTTTTTTTGTTGCCTTCCATCTGTAGAAACAGGCTGCATACATGACACAAGCTCATTGTCACACTAACCTAAATGATTGTAGCTCTATTCCATAAACTGGTGTCATTTTAAAGATATTGATTGGAAATAGAGCAGTTCTAAAATGTGACACAAATCCAGCAAGGATGGACAAAGCAAGATAAAGAGAGCTGAGGTTTAATTCATTTGATGCTAAAAAGAGTAGATAATAGGGCATTTTAATTAAATTATGCCTTTTTTTCTAGTAATGGTTGTAAAATGTTGTGTATTTTTATACTTCGTTAGAGTATTACACCTCATTTCCAAACTCTATTGGAAAAAGATGTGGGTTTGGTTCCTTGTGCACTTGTGCGGCGGCGGAGTCGCTGCCCAAGTAAAGTGCGTAGAATTAGTCTCTTATGTGACTTAATCTCAACTGAGATCCGCTGTGGAAAGAACAAAACTGATGTGTGTTCAAATGGTCATGATATCTGCTGTTTCACGGAATGAACCATGTGAATGCACCAAAAAACAATGACGTGTGTGTTTGTGTGTGTGCGTGGGGCAGCATATGGACTGAGGCATGTTGAGTTCTGCTCTCACACCAGGTGTGAAATGGGCTGTTTAATTAACTGCTGATGCTGTTCTAATGCAGCCTGAGACACGTGTGTGTGTGTATGTGTGTGTGGTCAGTGTGAGGTAGAGGTGGGTTAATAGACAAACCCTCAGAGAACAGAGATGCACATTAATCACACAGGCACACACACACACAGTCTCTCTCTCTTTCTTTGCAGTGTGAAATCTGTTCATTTTAGTGGCATTCAGAACGTGACAGGAAGTGTTGGAACCTCTAGTCCATATATGGGAATGGCTTCCTCTGAGAGCAGCTTGCACAGACGCATCGCACTGAATACATTTGAATATCATTAGCATCTCATAAAAGCATACCAGTTTGACTCAGATGGTGTGTGTGTGTGTCAGTGAGAGTCCCATCTGCCTGTGTGTGTTTCATTTGAAAGAAAAGATACCCATAAAACCTGCTTGAGAGAGATCTGATGCCTGCCTCTCTGTCCCACACACACATTCTCTTGTGATGATCTTTGGTGCAGTAATTTAGCGCTAATGCTGTAAAGACACATAAAATATAAATGTGTCTGACAGATCCACACTCACAGGAGCTGCAGGAGGATGATGATTTTTGATAAATGAGTGCGTGCCAGAGTGAATAAAAGACAAGAAAGCTATAAAGGCTAGGGGCAGGGGTATCTTGCTGCACATGTGCCTGCAGTCCTGCTGAATTATTCACTCTGTCCTGTGTGTCACAATGGGAAAAATAAATGAGAAGATGGTGAGAAATGGCAGCAGATGAGCAGCTATCGGTAATGACTACAGTCATCACACCGCTGTTGTGTAATAGGGAACTGCCTCTGTAGGCAGCAGTATAAGGCATCATAGGCATTACACTCCTGACATGAAGGTTACCAAAGTATATATATGTTGCTAAATACACATTTAACTGTAAAATTAAAATTACACATTCAACTGTAGGAAAAAAAAAAAAAAATAAAAAATAATATATATATATATATATATATATATATATAATCAAAGTTTAAACTGTCTGTCTTCAAGCAAGTTTGTGTATTTTGTCGTGCCATTCCTCTGACGCTGTTTGTTTTGGAATTTGTTGTGTGTAGATTCTATCATTCACTTCACAAGTTGCTGCTTATGCAGATTGTGCCAAATCACTTATTCAAGAACTTTAGTTTCAGTTTTGGACTGAAATAATTGAAACAGTGGTTTGATCACTGATAAAAAATAATCAAGTAAGATCAAGTGAACCAAAAATGGTTCTGATATTAGTTAAAGCTCAGTAACGTATTTTCAAATAAATATTTTGTTTATCTTGTTTATTGTTAATTAGCACTAATACAACCTCTTAACCATCCTAACCCTTGAAAATACTCATTTTTTGCCTCCTTATTGCAGTTGCGATGCTGCACGAGTAATAGATGCTAGTTTTGGAAGAGAGGCTACGGTGTATGTGTGTGTAGCCTGTGTTAATTGACTGAACGAGACAGGAGGAGACACTTGAGTCTTTGGTACTGCAATTTGCTGTTGTAGATTCACTCTCACTCTCTCATTCTCTCATTCCCTCTCTTTCACTCTGTCTCTACATGCATGTTTAATGGTGTGCAGCTGTAATTACTGCAGAAAGCGCCTCTTCACCTCTGCTCACCTTTGCTCCTCCTTTGGTGTTAACAGAAACCTTTGTGGCATTTCTCTTAAAAGCTTTATTCTGAGAACACGAGCTCCTAATGTCTTCCCTCAAGCGAACCTATTTTACAGACGTCATCTGTCAAATGTCTTGGCACTCGAATGAACAGGGCTGAGGTGACTGAGAAGTAGTTCTTATTCAGATTGTTATCCCGCTCCGTTTTTAAGGCATATTTTCTTTGCCGGGTAAAATGTATGTTAACACTTTAGTATAGGGTCCAATTATCACTCTTAACTAGCTGCTTATTAGCATGCTTATTATTAACATATTGGCTGTTTATTATCACTTATAAAGCACATATTCTGCATGACAATATTCTACACCCCTAATCCTACCTGTATATAGGTAAGCAAGATTCTGGTCAGTAGATAACCTTAAAAAATCTCTTTGGTGACAAGTGATCAGATGTCAGATGCAGTAGGTCAGGGTGACAGCAAATGACGATTTTGTCCTCGAGCTTATGTTTGCTTTTTTAATTCTGTTGGGCCACCGCAGGGTCCCCAGTGGTAGGGTCAAAGACCTAAAGTGTGCATAAATTTAAAGATTTTGCATGCAATTAAAGCTACCCCATTCCTTTCAATAATCGTATCTTAATTTCAGTAACAGCAAATGTGAATCTTGTGAGCATTTTAACATGTGTTTATACAGTAAGCACTTTGTATCAAATGCTTCATTTTATACGTTTTTTTGTAGTTAAAGACACCTAAGATACCATACCCTACTATCCTGAGACGTAGCGCTCAGTGGAAATGAGTAGGACCACTTTTTTTTTTTTTTGGTGCCCAAGACATGTTTAGCAGATGAACTCAGTCACCATACACTTTGATTGTACGAAAAAAGATGCAGTGAAAGTTAATGGTGACTGAGGCTATGTTCTGGTGAACAATAACTATGAGTTAGTAATGGCAGTTTTATTTATTTATTTATTTTTTCAGCGGAAATACTTTTTTATTATAAAAATATTCCACATGTGCCGCATGAGTTTTTTGTGCATTGGCTTGCGTTATGTTAGACCCTGTTCACCTCTTACAGTGGACAAACTGACAGGCTGAGAGACAGATGGAGTGTGTGTAGAGGTGCACTAATGATGACAGCTTTAGAGAGCGATGATTAAGCACTGGATTGTAATTGGCTGGATGTCCACACAGATAAAGAATTCAGGACAAACATCCAGGGCTTTATTTTTTTTCTCTCTCTCTCGTCAGAGCTTTTCCTGTCATCTCTCTTCATGAATTCTCCTCCCCGTCTCCATCTAATGTTTGATGTAGGCTGTGTCTGTCTCTCTACTCCTCCATTTATATTTATATAGTATATTTTTTCCACTTCAAACTAGTCAAAAATAAACGGGTGCAGAAATGTGTAAGAAGCTTGGGCAGTGTGTTTGCGATGTGGGTTTCAGTTTGCTTTTACTTATTTATCTCATGCAGAGATCACATGATTTTTGTTTTTAAGCATACAAAGACAATACCTATATAAATGGCATGAAGTGGATTACAAAATGACCGATAAACTGATTCTCTCCTGTTTCCTTTCACTTAGCAGGATCTTCCATCAGCAGCGAATCATCTCCTGTCTCATCTCCAGCCACTAACCACAGCTCCCCAGTCAGTACGCCCAAGCGAGGCCCCATGGGTCCAGTTATAGTGCCTCCTGGGGGCCACAGCGTACCCAGTACCCCACCTGTTGTCACCATAGCACCCACCAAAACCGTCAACGGCCTATGGAGGAGCGAGAGCCGATCTGTACGAGAGGTAAAATTAATCATAATATACAAAATCTCTGTTCAAATCCCTAGAGAGCCATTTCACCGATACAAAGACAGCTTTGTAGAGAGTCTTAGAATGCTGCAATTTATATTTAATGCAGTCTACCTTAAAGACCAGCCGTCTTGTCAGAAACCTTAACATGCAGTTTAGGCAGACAGCTGAAAAGGAATAGAGCATATGGAATTAGCCTATAACGTTTTCCCTAGGTTAATCAGTTCTCTGTCTGTCTGCATAACAATGCATAGTTATCTGTTTCAAATAAATGCTTATAATAAGTGTCACAGTTTCCACAAAAATATTAAGCAGTTTTGTCGGCACCAATAGCCTAGTGGGCAATGCTCTGAAATATAACATCGCTGCATTGGGGCATCCCATGTTTGAATCCTGGCTCAAGGACATTTCCCAATCCCACCCCCACCTCTCTCTCCCACTTCGCTTCCTGCCTAACTCTTCACTATCCGATCTTATAAAAGGCAGAATGCCACAAAAAGTAAAAAAAGCTGTTATAAATGTTACAAATCCAGCATATTATAATAATTTCTAAGGTATCATGTGACAACGGAGACTATAGTAACAGGTACTGAGAATTGTTCCATACCATATAGCTTTAATGAAGCAACTTACCTACTTGAGGCTGTTTGTGGCCAGAAAAACTAGCTTGTTGCTTTATTCACATACACATATAGTGCTGAATTTTAATTTGCTGTGTGAATCAGTGTTTCAGAATGTGTATCACATATGTGTGGGTGATACACAGCCGACAACAGGACAACCCCCTCACCATACACACCCTCTGGCCCCAGTGTTAAACAATAACCTTGCAACATCACCAAACATCTGTTTCCTCACCCCTCTTCAGATGCCTGTAGTAGGTGTTTGTGTGTACTCACTTTGAAACTTTGTAAGTTTCTGTTTGAAACCTGAAGTTGCAGTTATTTGCGGAATAACTTTTTTTTAACATGGGTTGTACATTGGCACGTCTGCTTAGTGCAGATAAATCTAATGTCAGGTTTTTTGCAAGGTGCTTAAAGTGCTAGAAATACTTGAATTTGACTTTTTGATATTTAAGTCCTGAAAAACCTTTGAAAACAGTCATATTTATGAAAAGGTACTTGAAAAGTACTTGAATGTTTAACGGGTAGTATACATGAAATTTGTGATAATTTTTGTTTTTGATAAAAACAATATTTTTTTTACTGTGTCTTGTCAGTCTCATCTAGTGATGAGTGTGTATTGTCACACTCCTAGTGTCCATGAATGTGATATAGCTTATAATGTTGTATGTGTATGATGGAACTTTTATTTATCAGGTTAATCATATATTTATGAAAAAAAAAAACACTTTGAATAAGGAAATTGATAACTTTGCAAATTGGTGATTAAATCTAATGATTGCATCAGCATTGCATGTCTACATGCATGTAGTGTGTATTAGCATTATGTGTAGATTTCAATTTCTGTAACTTCACTGTCTTATCTCTAATTGTCGTACCATTCAAATTTCATATAAAGACATTATTTTACCGTAAAAAAAATATTTTTTGTTTGAACTGGTTCTCCTTGAAATATGAAACTTGTGTAATTCCATTTAGCCTATCTGTAAACATTTAACACTGGGATATAATCTAATTTCAGTCACTTACATGTGCTTCATAAACGCATAATCCTTTCTGGATTACAGTTGCCATCAAAATAATACAATTGATTATTCTAGCTGCTCATATGCTACATAACCTACTACCGAGGACAATTTCTTTGTTTTTAGAGACATAACATAATGGCAGCATGGTCGGAATTTCCCACAAAAACCTGCCCTGTACCACTCAAATTTGAAAACATCATTATAAGCTTTAGATTGTGAACTGGATAAGTTAAGAGGATAATTTGGAACACTGGCTGGTTATGTACTTGCTCAAAAATTGATTTTGAAACCTTTTTTAAACCTTTTTTTTTTATTTAAGACAGCAGCTTTAAGGATTGCGGTCATCTTCTTCCTCTGGCTACTTCTGTGCTCACCCTGAAAAACTGGGGTGCTGGCAATTAGCTGTGAGATCTGTGAGCAAGAGGTGTCACTTCTCAGCCCTGTCTATGCGTTGCTCCAGCTGAGGTTAAACACCTCTGACATCACACTTTATGACAGGAGGGGTTCAACTACACATACTAAGGATTTTGGGTCAGTATAGTTGAGGGAGAGGAGCAGGGGTACTCAGGCCATATCTCTCACACACACACACACTGAACAAAGAGCTCTCTGTCTGCTGTTCAACGCTTATTATTGCTGAGAGTGTGTGTGTGTGTGTGTGTGTGCAGGGGGGTTAATCCCATAAACTAAGGTTCTATAGATTTCCCTGACTGCTTTGACCCTGACCCTCTAGTTACATAATCCTGCAGAGTGAGATACTATAGTGAATTACAAACTGTCTCTTTTACTTACTGTGATTTCAGTATGATTTTTCTCATTAGTTGTCACATACACGCTCGTGAGTTTTACTAAGATATTTTGTGTGAGTGTGGGGTCCTCACTATGTCTGGTGTCTCTTCCTGCCTGACTGCCTGCCAGACAAAAGCCACTGAGAGAGACAGACAGAGAGAAGGACAGAAGCCCAGGCATCAGGCAACCCTGGGCTCTATCACAACACAGTCCTCTTTCATTTTTAATGTGCATAAGCCCCACTGCACACCTGTCACCACACACACACACACAAACACACACACATATATTTATGTAGCTCTATAAAAGGACATGATATGTAGTTATGTTGTATGTTTTACACGATAATTATAATTACTGCAGTTTAACCTGAACCATGCCCACCAACCAACCAAAGAAATCAAACATTTATTAAATTCATGTTTTTGTGTGTGTGTGTATTTTATTGTATGTATTTATTATTTTAGGAATTTTGTCCACAAACATGGCTAGTAAATCAAAATATACACGCAGTATGTAAAGAACTCAATAACCAGATATCATTGCATCCTGTCTAGAAAAACCTAAATGCCCAACAATCATGATAAAAAAGTTTTGAATATATGACTTTATTTCTGTATGCTTACATATACTGTCAAAAGAACGAGCCCATATTCGACAGATAAAGTGAATAATATCACGTTATGCTGTTTCCTTATAATGGAGGTGAACACTTAACATGATATTATTAACTTTATAAACTGAATAAGAGCTTGCTCTTTTGACA
>JAUCMR010000043.1:5546535-5556658 GCA_032357425.1 Enteromius argenteus | reverse complement strand
AGCATCCTGAACTTCAGCTGACTGACTGAGCGGTTCAGTAGCCTTAGATCTAAGATGGGCCTCAGCCCTCCATCCTTCTTAGGAACTATGAAGTTCCGGCTGTAGAACCCGGACTCTCTTTGTTGAGGAGGGACCACCTCGATGGATTTTTTTGTTGGGCCCTCTTATCCTTAAGCACAGCCCTCAGATCTGTCTTAGGCTTCGAGGACCCTGAGGAAGAGTACCGCTGTATACCCACCGCAGGGGGACACATGAGGCCACGCTCTCCTCCTGATCCTCCCGATAAGGGGAGTGGGTACTTGCGGAGGGCTGCTCCTGCCCAGAAGCCCCCTCAGCAGGTTGGCCTAGTACGTTTGTAATACAGCCATTGTATGCAAACACGCACTGGCCTGACCTGCTGCCGAGTACCCCTTGCCCACTAGCACAAGATAGGAGCCTTCAGAGACGATGCCGAGTTAGGGGACAGCATCTGTTCAACCCTTGGCATCGCTCTGTATCTGCAATCATTCAAACCCATCACATTACCATTAGTAATCACTGGCAGGAATGAAGATGCGGGCCGAGAAAGATTTTCCCCATGACTTACACACCTCAATGTGCAGATCAGGGAAAAAATGCAAGCTCCTATGTATGGCTGAGCACGTAAGAAACACTTACGTGGCTCAGTCTGTTTCTCGGCTGGCCAGTCAAGATTTAATTTAGCTACAGCACGAGTAACACCTAAACAACTCCTCACAAAAATGTTCCTTTCACCTTTATTTATTATTTAATGGCGGAGGCTCATTTACATTTTCTACATCCACCTCCTTGGAAGATGAATGAGTGAGTGTTGATTGTGAGTGTTGATTTCGTACTTGATCTGGAGAGCACGGACGGAGATAGAGCTTCCCTCGTCTCCATTTCCTCCTCCAAATCGAGCTGCAAGCCGCACGATCGCGAGCGCCACTCTGCCTCGGCAGCCGTGGGTCTCAAACCGCAAGACTCGCTTTCGAAAACCCCCTTCTCAAAAAAGGGCTGCTGCGTGCTCCGCTCCTGGGTGAACCATGCACAGAGAGTGGGAATCCCCAGCCGTAATATAACGCTGGCATGGGAACACGCACTTCTGAAAGCAGCGCGGTTTGCTGTGTTTGCTCTTCCTATAGACATTGCTCATTCTTAGCTAAAGACAAACACTTTTAAGCTAGAACAGACAACAAAGAGACACAGAGCGCGGTTCTGAATGACAGAAAGGCTGACGCCGGTCTTACCTCGCGTGCTTTTAAAGCTTCCTGGTCTCTGACGTCACCTGCCCATGACGTCACGTCCTTCCATTGGACAGATGCGATAGCAGATTCACACGGAGGTCACACAGAAGGCGTTCCCAAAGCGTTATGACGCAGCTCGAGTTCCCGAAAAGGAACCCACATTTGTCACTGTTAAAAGTCTACACCTGCAGCTTTTAGCTTTTAACACTGTGTTGGCTTGAACTTACCTGAATATATTTGTTCAGGAATAAAACAAAATAAAGTCTTCACAACCAAATCAGAAACAACAATTTAAGAGCAGCAGAGGTTTTTTTTTTTTTTTTGCACAGATATTGGAAAGGTTGTTTATTAAAATGCTCTGTGTGAGTGTGTTTGTTTGCTTGTTTGTTTGTACAGTACTTTTAACGTTCTATGGAATTATTTTTTTATTCATATTTTTTTTTTTATTCTTTATATGTAGTTTTATAAAGTGTTTGTTGTGTACTTTAAGAGCAAATACTAATCGGAGTCAACCTGGCCAATAAAGCTGATTCTGATTCATACTGATTCATGGTAACTTCTGCATGTGTGTGGAACAAAGCCACCATATTTGTGCCATTGTCAGCAATCGCTGTGACCAGGCTAAGAAATTTGTGTTCAGCCTTCTTGTCCTCAGGGTTGAAGTAACAGGTGCTGACTCCCAGGAAAGAGTCCAAATATCCAACCCTGAAGTTCTACGTGCTGTGACCAGGTTTTGTTTGATCTTTTATTTCTCTTCTTTTTACATTTTGTCAATCAAGTTTTTTTTATGTCTTTTTGGTGCTTTTAACTTTTTGTCCATTTTTGCCATCATCGCGATGAATTTCTCATATTCGACAATCTATGCAGGGAGCCCTGTGAGGCCTATCCACTGAGTTATTCCCTTCTCTTTGGTACATTATTCTGGGGAATTGTCGTTGTACCTCCTTGTGGCAAAGAAATCCTGAGCACTAGTTGGCCTGTCCATCTTCTAGGGTGGGACTTGCTTCACTGGTGCTATTTCTGGAATCTAGCACAGGAATAGATACAATGTCAGGATAGATGCAGCCTCTGGAAAATTCAACTGTTGTAATATTAAGTAGCATAAATTTTTACCATAGTAAATCAACCTCTGAGTGAGTGACTTGACTGTCCATAAAAGAAAAAAAAAGTAAAATAAATCAAAACAGTAGTCTAAGCAGTAGTCTCTGCTAAACCATTTGCTTAAATGTGTGTATTGGTCTAGAATAAGGTATTCAAAGTCATGTTGTTGATGCCAAATTCAGTTTAGTGTGATTGCTTTGTGAATGACAAAACTCCCTACAGTATTTGGCCAACAAGGGATGCTTAGTACACATGGAGTCAGACAGTCAGTGAGGTAGGAAATAAGAACCCACTTTACACTCTCTCATAAACAAATATACACTCACACGGTAGTCACACACATTTGTCTCAATCGTTTTCAGGTCCAGTGGCTAACGTTTAAAGCTAACGTTAAAACTAGACACATTAACCGTAGCCTCATGAGTTGGCATGAGCTTTCTAAAATAGAAAGTAACGTTACGTTAATGTCTTGACTTAACTCAATTTCATTATGGAATGCCTTGCGATGTCTCTTAAGGTTCGTGGTGTTTTTTCTTGTGATTTTGTAGTCGCATTTCTCCCCATATTTTTCCGCATCACATTCCGTTTTCTGTTCCACTTCTATGTATGAAAGTCCAAAGGTCGTTTCTTCTTTTTCTCCCAAAGATGAACCACGGCTGGCCGGCCATCTGTCCCTTTCTCTGTATCAGACTTAACTTTTTTTGTTGTCGTTTTCTAAATAATATATATTTTTGTTATTAATGCAAAAAATTGTAGAAACATACAGGAACAGGGAAACTGGACATGGATATATTCCTCCAAAGCACAATTGTGCAAATAAAGACAAATATTCTGGATTTGCATATATTAAATTATTATCTACACAGATAAGTGCAGAAAAAAATAAAAATAAAGTTACATCCTTTTAGAAAAGCTGTCAAACTTTACACTTTTTTTTTGTTATTCGTAAGTCTAAGAGAGGAAACAAGAATTAAATTCAGCAAGGGAAAAGGGAAAAATACAGGAGATTTAAGCCATTTTTGCTCATGAATAAAGAATTTTGCATTCAATATAAGAAATTTAAAAACAAATTCAGCAGATAGTAGCTTTGGATTTTCATAATAGAGAAAAACTTCTTTGAGTACGAAGGTATGGGTCACATTTGTAAGTGCTTAAGTCATCCCATTAATTTTTGGAAATACTACAGTCAAAAAAAGGTAACACTTTCTATGAAGCCTGTATTTATAATACATTATAAGGGTATTCTTAATGGCAGGGTATACGATTTTTCAAAAGTGCTTTAGAAGACAGAGTAGGGCCGAGTACTCAAACAAAATTGTAGCCAATCAGCAGTAAGGGGCGGGTCTACTAATGATGTGGAGGAAAGTGGGTTGAGTGAACAGCCGAGCCAAGTGACAGAAAGATAAAAAACAAAAAGGAAAATGTCTGCGGAATGATAAGGCAAGAAGTAAGACCCGTGTAAATATCGTATCAGCTTTCCAGCTGGAGAGATCAAGGAGTGGAAAGGCCTGCGATCGGACGCAGAGGTTGCTTTGGTTCTTCTCGACACTAGAAGCCGCGTTGCGACAGCTAAAGTCTGCCTACACCGGACGTGGTAAAGCGATCCTTTAAAGGCAGGGTATATGATTTTTCAAAAATGCCTTAGAAAAAGATTCGGTCCATTCAACAAAACAAACTTGTAGCCAATCTGCAGTAATGGGTGTGTCTATTCGTGATGTGGAGGAGACGGTGTTCAGTGAACAACCGAGCAGAGTGACAGAAAGATAAAAAAGCAAAAGAGTAAAAAGTCTGCAGAACGATAAGGCAAATTTATAAAAAATATATCCCAAGCTTTGAACATCTCACAGAGCACTGTCCAATCCATAATTCAAAAATGGAAAGAATATGGCACAACTACAAACCTTCCAAGATGTGCAACAAGAGCATTAATCAGAGAAGCAGCCAAGAGGCCCATGGTAACTCTGGAGGAGCTGCAGAGATCTACAGCTCAGGTGGGAGAATCTGTCCACAGGACAACTAATAGTCGTGCACTCCACCAATCTGGCCTTTATGGAAGGTGAATACTTTGCACTGTAGATATTCCCATTATCTGTTGGGAAGAGATCCTGTCCTGGCATTTAGACAGGATTTATCTCCATACTCATCATAGTATTGAGATTCAGAGGGAGGAATACAGAGAAGCACATAAGAGAACATCTTCAGTGGTTTGGGTAAGCTGCTTGTTGATTTTGAGTCGGATATGTGACTCTTCTTTTTTAATTGTTTTAATTTGTCAAATTCTTGCTTGTGCCACATTATGATGACCCCTGAATCTCTTCTACATGTGATTTTACTGAAGGGTAGTGGCTGCTCTAGCATTCTTTGGGGTTCTGCCCAGGGCCACATCTTTAAAGGGGTCATATGATGTTGCCAAAAATAACATTATTTTGTGTATTCAGTGTAATGCAATGTGTTTATGCATTTTAAGGTGCAAAAAACACATTTTCCACTGTACATTTTTGTTTCTCCTCTAAGCCCCGCCTCCTGAAATGGGTCATACAAAGCTCATCATTCTAAAAAACAGAAGTGTGCTCTGACTGGCCAGTTATCCAGTTCACTGTAATTGACCAAATACCGCAAGCATGTGGCAGAAATGTTACGCCCCTTACCATAATGTAATGCTTTGTCCCAGAGCTATGACAGCAAAACAATAAATCACATTGCAAACAAGGTATTTGTTGCATCCAGTGGGGACATAATTACTGATTATCATAACTTAAGGCTTAAAATATTATATTAAAAACAAAATAACAAACACCCAAAAACCCAAAACAAATAACATAACACCTTCACCACACACACAAAAAAAAATTACAAGTATGGTAATTTTTAAAACATGACAGGACAAAGTCTGGTAAATCCAAAAACCTAAGTTCGGGACAATGCATCAGCTACCAAGTTGTCAGTTCCCTTTTTATGCCGGATCTCAATATTGTACTCCTGCATGATAAGAGACCACCACATTAAACGTTGGTTAGCATTAGACATTCTCATTAGAAACACCATGGGGTTATGGTCAGTATAAACCGCGCAAACTTCCTAGATGTACTTAGAAGGTCAGTAAGAGGTGAAGCAAAGTTTCTACAGAAACCCAGATAATATCCTGCCATACCCAAAAAGCGCTATAATATACTACGACATCATCGAGATATACTTCACAGTTTGATACGCCTAACAATACCCGATTCATAAGCTGTTGGGAAGTGGAAGGAGCATTTCGCATGCCAAAGGGCTTGACAGAGTACTGAAGAAAGTCATCAGGTGTGACAAATGCTGATATTTCTGAAGCACGGGATGTTAAGGGAACCTGCCAATATCCTTTTAGGGGGTCTAATTTTGTGACTACCAACACGGTCCACACAATCCTCCATCCTTGGAAGTGGGAAGGAGTCTGGCTTAGTCACAGCATTGACTTTACAGTAATCTGTACAAAATCTGTTGGTGGAATCAAATTTAGGTACTAATATACACGGGGAACCCCACAGACTTTGACTAGAAATGGCAAGACGATTTTCAAGGAGATACTGTACTTCAGTTTTCATAATATCACGTTTCTTCGGATTATCTGCTTAATTGGCAGACTGTCACCTACATCGATATCATGACATATCACCGTAGTTTGTGAAGGTACATCAGAAAAGAGTTTGGGATATCTACCGATCAAATTACTCACAGCTTCTGCCTGACTGGTAGACAAATGAGAGAGATGGGACTCCAAATTATCCAAAACTGCAGATTTCTGCAGACGAGCACACAAGATCAGAGCATCCTTTGCTTCTAACCCATCCTTCTCAGGACTATATAGTGATGGCGTAACTACAGTAGACACAGACACTGGTTTACAAGTGGAATTATCTTGAGACTTGTTATGGGCTACATAAGCCTTTAGCATGTTCACTTGACATACTCTACTCTTTCGCTTGCGATCAGGAGTACAAACAAGGTAACTGGTACCACCAAGTTTCCTTTCAATTCTGTAAGGACCGGTAAACCTAGCCTGTAGGGCTGATCCAGGAACAGAACACTCTTACGGTCATACTGGGCTTTCATCCTAGTCTGACAGTTTTCCAGATGAGCACGGGCAATCTCACATGCTTTATGAAGCCGCTCACGAAAGGAACTAACATAATCAAGGATAGACACTGGAGAAGGACTCTGAGACAGCAACTGCTCACTGAGCAACTTAAGGGGACCCCTCACTGTATGTCCAAAAACCAGTTCTGCTGGAATAAAACCCAGCGATTCCTGAACACTCCCTTACAGTGAACATGATCAAAGGTAAACCTTCTACCCAATCCTTCTGTCGAAATGCAAAACTTTCGGTGCATGGTCTTAAGAGTCTGATGAAATCTCTCCAAATCTCTTGTGGATGGTAAGCACTAGCCAATTGATGTTTAATGCCCAACTCATTTAACATCTGTGAAAACACTTTGGACGTAAAAGTAGTGCCTTGATCCCACTGGATCAATTTCAGTAGGCCAAAGGTAGAACAATCGTTCTAATCATCTAATTGTTCAAATGGCTCACCAATAACTGCTGGGGGAATGATTTGGTTTGGGTTGACTGCCAATTGACAACTATGACAAGAATGAACGAATTTGGACACGGATGATTTCAATCCAGGCCAAAAGAAATATTTAGAGACACAATGGAAGGTATTTGTCACACCCAAATGTCCTGATAGGGCACTTTCATGAGCGAGCTGAAGAACCGGCGAATGGTAATCGGACGGTATCACAATTTGGTGACCTTCTTGCCAATTCGCATCAGAACATTGCGCCTTCCACTTACGCATCAGCACTCCATCCTCCCAATAATATGCTACCCTAGCATCTGGCACCTGCATAATGTCCACCGTGGCATTAATGCAAGGGGCCAGGAAAGGATCAGAGGTCTGAGCAGCAATCAAATCCTCCCTGCAAACCTTTAAAGAAAGATCTGGCAAGGCACTTAGATCAGCCGATTTTGACACAACTTCAGGCACCACACTCACCTCACATTTGTCACAATCAGGTTGAGAGAAAAGGATGGTGTCTGAAAGATCAACAAATGTGTCAGACTTCCTAGACTGGGCACGGTTACAGCACAGGCAGAAAATACGGTAGAGAATTGGGTAAAAACAAATACGTCCAAGGACGTTTGAAGTACATCAGGGCCTTTAATACTGTCTTTTTACGCATTGCGTTGCATTGTGTCTCGTGAATATTCACCATGTCTGCATTTGAGATCGGAGTAACAACAAACAAGCAGCACTACCCATCACTGAACAAAACTCAAGTTTGAATAGTAAGTAGCAAGTTCTTTTAATAAGAAAATGTAACTTACTTAAAGGTTGTGAGTCAGAAGCGCCAGACTGTTCTTGAAGAGGAAGAATTGCGGAGTCCATCCTCCGTAAATGCGCTAAACACACTCAAATTTTTGTCTCGAACTGTTCTGAAACAGTGTTGTGAATACAACTTGACCTTTAGTTATGTCCTCTTTTGGAAGCACAAACAAAGTAGTTTCACTTTCACAACGAGAAACAGTACATCCAACACCAACACTGCAGCAACACTACAGCCAGAATAATAGTTCTGCCTTCTTTTTTTTTTAACTAAGCATTTGGGAGGTGTTTGAAAATAAACCCACTCTGTAATGTAGAAAAGGGGGATGGGGGCATATTTAAACAAGCTGTTTTAGGGTTGGCATGGACAAGTCATTACTTTAATAAAGAATATATCTTTTTTTTTTAAACTTTGCAACTTTAAAGGTATCCATGGGTATTAACACTTGTATGGCTTAACATAAATTATGTCTCTTACTGAAATATGTAGTAGAAAACCCATAAATGCTTTGTTATTTTTTTGAAAACACATAGTTTTATGCATATTTTAGACTATGGGGCACCATTATTCTGATGACGTAAAATGGTTGTATTGAGCTACAGGCGCTACCTTTTGCTATTTTTACCACAATACAATTAACAATTTAAGTTTCTCTCTTATAACAATGATTTTGTGGGGGCGTTCATGCTAATTCAGCTAATATGCAATCTTAAAGTGATTGTAAAGTGTTAATAACAATTTGTTCACGTGGGAGGATGAAGGGGTGAATGAGTGAATAAGGGAAACTCGGGTTTAAGGGGGAATTGCTGATATTGCATTAGATTTGCACTGATCATCACGTGAATGTCATTACTGCAAAAAACTTGCAACATGAACTCAGAAGATATGATTTATTTCTCTTTAATGGTGGTTGATTTGTCAGGCTCTGGTTTTGGGGAACAATAGCTTAATTAAGGGGATTTACTGTGTGACAAAATTTTAGTCAAAGGTTTTTCACCAAAATTGCCTTAGTAGGTTACAACATTTTACAAAAGAAAAACATATCTGTGGTCTTTGACTTATTGCCAACTTACAAAATGATGACTCTTACAATAAAGAAGTTTCAAGTGTGCTATTAGTACACACACACACACAAAATAACAATCTACTTTTATACTTATTTACTTTTTTTTTTACATACTAATCAGATATATACTTATACTTACTTTAATTTGTATTTATTTATTTAGTAGATATACTTAAGAAATATATAATAAAGAATTCTAAATATGTTTGTGTAATACAGTTAAATAAAGATAAAGGATGAGGAAGTCAAGGGTGGTGAGTAAACATTTTATTACTTATAAATAAAGAAACAAACAAACAAAAAAAAAACATCTGCCAGGCTCCTTGCCTCCACAACCTCACTCAGAACACACACAAACAACACTCTGTCTCACCTGGGCATCAGTCTCCCGGGTAAGCGTGATGCTTATATCCCATCTTTTCCCAATCACTGGAATTAGAGACAGGAGTTAGTCATCATTCACTTGACCTCCTTATCACTGCTTGTCTCCACACCCACTCTCCTGCTGCAGCCTTTGCATTCCCATACCCCCTCACCACATACTACGACCGCCCGACTCAGGCCGGAGAGCCCCCCATTTCTAGAGAGGAAGTTGGCTACTGCTATCTGGGCTCGCGGCCTGTGGACCACCTTGAACTCAAAAATCTGTAAAGCTAAATACAAATGGATGATCTACACGTTGGTATCCTTCATACAGGGTGCGTGGTCTGAACAGACAGGACTGCCCTCAGCCCCCTATCTGATGCATCTGTCTACAACAAAAAAGGGAGATCAAAGTTAGGAGAGTGTAAGAGCGGCCTGCAACACAGTGCAGCCTTTAACTTGGTTAGGGCCTGTTGTCACAGCCCCGTCCACTGGACTGGTTCTGGAGCTTCCTTTTTAGTGAGGTCAGTCAGCGGACTAGTGAGCTCCGAATAATTAGGAATAAACTTTCTAGAATATCCCGCCAGCCCCAGGAACTGTCTCATCTACTTTTTGGTCTTGGGACTTTTCTTATCAATTTTGGGATGCACCTGCCCATGTCCCAAGTGGAAAATATGTAAATATGCATACAGTATGCCCAGTAGTGGGAGCTAATATTATATCCCTTTGTCTTAACCACAGATTAGCTTCAGTGGACTTAAACTTGAAAAATGGTGTGTCCTGCAATCTGTTGTAAACTTTTTCAAGAGAGACCAAGAGACACTTTGGATATCTTAAAGCAGAATTTTCTCTTTATTCTGGAAAACTGCAGTCGTCAAAGAAGTCTGAATCATCTGACTCATCTCAGTCGTCAAAGTAGTCTAACTCAGGCAGTGTTACATTGTAGTTCATATAGGTTTCAAGGGGGAGGAGTTACATAGAGGTAG
>JAUCMR010000043.1:5513533-5524268 GCA_032357425.1 Enteromius argenteus | reverse complement strand
ACAAACAGGAAGTTAATATCACCAACCATTCCCATTTTATTAAGGTGTATCCATATAAATGGCCCACCCTGTATATTAGATATATGGGTATATTTTGTTTGTATTTGTCTTTTCCTGTTTAATTGTATTACTGCCTTGTACAGCACTATGGTCAACATTGTTGTTCTATTCAGTGCTTTATAAATAAATTGAATTGAATTGAATAACGCCATAAGCGTAAGGCCTAACAATTAATTGGGTGGGGAAAGTAAGATAAGGATGGTGAAAGTGTGGTAAACAAATTCAAACAGAAAGTGCGATCAGAGTCATAGAAACTTCAAAAACGGTTCTGGTTTTAAAGCGTAAGGTAATAACAAAAATAAATAAATAAATAAAAACTTCTTACCACATATTTTCATAAATACATGAACAATATATTAAGTCATCTGTTTTCTGGGGTCAGACCTAAAAGACAGACGCCTAAAACAGCGATATCAAAGTGTTGCCATGGACAGAATAAAAAAAAAACACAAAAAAAACATAAATCATCCCTATTTTCGCTTAAAATGGCTTATCAACTGAAACTCACTTAGCTAACTGCTGTTTAGAGTCATAGTTGATGAAAAAGAAATGTGTATCTGTGTATGTGCTGTTAAATGCACATCTTTCAGTGTAATAGCATAGTTAGATAAGTTTGAAGTGCAATAGTTGTATGTAGCTAATAGTTGTAACAGAAAAATCCCAAATACTCGCTTTTCGTGCTTGAGTTGTCATGTCTTGTGATCCCACATCTTAGACAGACAAGCAAGATGACCTTAAATAAATATCATTTGTTTAGTCTTAACCAGCGAAGTGTAGAAGGAGTGCCATTTAATTAATCAATGAAAATCATTTCTGTTGTATTTTTTTGGGGGGAGTTTAAACCCTGTTAACCCTAATTACAGAATAATGCAATAACGGAAAGTGTGATTATAAAACACTAAATTTAATTTCTTCATTCAGAGAATTTGTTAAAATGTTATCATTATCATTATCATTAACTTCATTAAGAAAAAATTACAGTAAGGATATCAAAATTCTAGGATCCCCAGCATGTTACTGTGGCGAATCAAAATGATCGTCCTCCCTCTCGGTCCGTGTCAAGTATCACCAAGGTTTTGTCTGTCAGATTTTTGATTGAATTAATTGTTTTAAGGCGTACATAACGCATAAGATCAGGGCGTGAACAATATGCGTGGTGGTTATTTTTATGTTTCAACATATTTTCAAGTTCTTTATAACTACACTTCTTGTTTGTAAGAATATGTTGGCATAGGCCTACACAAGAACTGTTTGAAAAGTTGATGGTAATTTACAACAATCTGAAACGATTAACGGATATGAGTTGTATAGTATTTGATAAATGTTGTATGTATTGACTGTATTGAAGTGACTGTTTAACAAGTTTGAAATATTTTAATGTTCTTGTTTAATAGTTTATATGCACCATATTGTAAATAAAACCAATTAAATGGCCGCATAGTATTATTTCAGTTAATTTCGTGTTAACAAACGGTAACATATACGTAGCCTACTTCAGTGGTTCTTTGCGAGCTTTCACAATAAAAGTATCTAAATTATTAGCAGGCTATTAATTTTTATATTAAAACTTAATAAAATGTTGTGTAAGGCGCATACCAAACATCACGTAAATGATCTGGTCTTTTACACCTATTTTGTGTACTAGTGATTTTAGCAGGGTATGTTTATCGTGCATGCAAATTATATTTAAAATTGTTAAGGTAAATCAACGCATTTATAAGACTGGTTTATTCCTTCTACACGCTAATACTGTAGACATGTAGAACATGTCATTTATGTGTAGGCTATTCAATATTAGTCCATTGTGACTCGTGACTGACATGAAGTATCAGCGGATATGAAACAGTGACCACAAACATCATCAGGTTAAGTGGAAAAAAAAAAAAAATGATACGCATTCACACTGTTAACCTTATTTGAATGTTTAGTGATATAAAATGACTTTTGTTAGAGAAATGAGAAATGAAAGTTGTTAGAAACGAAATGTATGATGACATCACAACAACATGACTTAAGGAGATGATGAATCGGGTTCTTTAAAACGATTCATTGAACCGATCTGTGGGTACGAATCACTTTGTAGAAATGAATCGGACTTTGCATCAATAACAGAGATCACAAACTAAAAAAGGGGATTAAGTTCAGGGTTGTATACTTCACAAAGGTGTGAAAATGTGAGTCTTTTTACACAGGGTATCTGAGCGTACGTATACGATTTAGAGTGATTTGGCACCCCTGGTGGTTACTGTTGGAAATCTGAGGGGCATGCTGGGTATTGTAGTTCCCGGACCTGAGAGCCTACAGCATTTGAATGAGGTATTTGTTACAAAAACAAAAATAATTGTTAAAGTATATTTAGCCTAAATAAAAATATATATAGAAGAAGAAAACATAAGACAGATCTGCCATGTATATGTTGTAATGGTCGCTAGTTGATGTGTAGTTTTGTGAAACGGCAATAGGATGTGGTTGCATGCTCTTGAAATCAAACACTTGTCTTTATCTTAAGAAAAAGACATGCATATGTCTTCATCTAATTGAACGTGACCAGTATTTTGAACGACTGTTATGCTTTTATTTTTTAGTTTCATCATAAACTATAAGCAGAGCGTTGTAATAATATGTTGAACATCTTATTAGTCTGTCAATTACACATCCAGATTTATATCTCATAGCTGTGGTATAAAACAGCATACCCTTGTTTGTCAAACTAGTCTTGTGTGATATTTTTCATATTTTTAGAGTTAAGCAGGTTAAGCCTTCTTTGCACTTTCCCCTTGTATTTATACTTGTGTGTTCAGTTATGTGAGTTAACGTAGAGTTAATAAAACTTTTGCACAAATTACAGAGATTCTGATTCTGCCTTGGAAATGAATGTCCCTTTACGATTTTCGACCCTTGCTACATGCTCTAATGCAGTGATACTGCAAGTAGGTATTTATTCTGTGTCCACGAAAATATCCCTTCTTAGAGTTTATATGAACTTACACTATATGTTTGCTGAATGAACAGATTAGTTGATGGTAATTCTGCTACAGTTACTACTGGCAGCTGATATAAATAATTGCAACTAATTATAATTAATAGTAATTATTTATATACATTTCCCTTAATGAGCTAATCTGCTACATGTTTGAAACCACAGACACCAGATCCCCCATTATAAATACCTCTCAACTTTAGCTAACTTTTAAGGCTTTAACTTTAACTTGCCAGATGTGTGTCGTAAAAAAGGTTCAATAAGATGCACAACTTTTTGACCGGACAGTGTCCCCTTAACCTAAGAGTTAGGAAAAAAAAAAAAGGTATGTGCCATAAAATGGTTAACAGATAAATCCTTTGATCAGTAAAGTGTAGCGTAAACTTTTGACAAAAAGTTCACTGAACACCCGATCTTCACTCACAGGTGCATGTTGTAAAAGAAATAAATCTGTTTTGATCGGCAAACTTTTCACCTAATACCATGCAAAAGTTCAAATCATCAGATCCCTCAAAACACATTAGATAATGATTACAAAACAATCTGCAAAAAACCTCCCTAACTGTTTTAATCATATATTTATTATATCGTTTGTTGATTTGGTATTGATGCGTTCTGCATGCCATCTTCAAACCATCTCTCATTTCATTGCAGTGCATGAACCATGATATTTTGCATTTCATGTGATGTTGTAAAAGGTTAGACATTGTACGAGTGTTTCAACAGCATTGCAACTGTTACGTGAAAATCAAATAGATCGTCAAAACATTGGCAATAAATGAGGGGCAATAAATCACTTTTGATACCACATAGTGCACTGCATTCTCTCTCACAACCACTGAAAATGATAAATTTATAGTCATGAAATATTTTTGGACTAATATATACATAGATATTTACACACACACACACACACACACACACACACACACACACCTGTATGTCCTATGCCCACAAACCTACCTCACAGTCCAGTTTAATATGTTTGGCAAAAGTTGTGTGAATTTCAGTAAGGGAACAGCTGAGACGCCCACTGGAGGTGTCAATCAGATCCTGTAGGCTGTACATGTCATCATTCTCCACAAAGTGCTGGCGATCTTGAAGCTGTGACATTAAAATTATACCATCTGTTATTTTAAAATCCACCATCTTTACCCTAATCCTATATTAATATATATTCAAATATTAAAATAGTTTATACAATACAAAAGATTACAGATACAACACAAAGAAATGTCTCGGTTATGTATGAAGGGAAATTAGACGTTATGTCGTCACAGTAGGGGACTTGGGAGCCTAGATCCTCTCTGATTAAGAGCAAATGCAAATAAAATTTGGCTAGTTGATTTTGCATGCTGAGCCACTCCCTGTGTATATGGGTATAAACAGGTGACAGGTAGATTCATGTTTTATGCTAAGGAGCCGAGAACATGTCCCTGGCAGCTATTAATGGTTTGAGGTTGTGGCATAGGGACATAATGTATTTATTCCCTCCAACAGGGAAAGAGGATTATAGAGGGTTATAAGAGGGTTATTCCTTTTCTGCCGTTAACTATGAGTTATGTCGTGATGGCATAGGCATGGTGGGAACCTTAGGCACATATCTATGTCAGCCTGAACACAAGGCACTCTTCGCTCACTAAAAGTGCTTGAAGGTCCCAACCCTCTTGATGAAAGTGAACACGATCAGAAGCACTCAACTGACTCTAGAGGCTCAGAGGGATCTCTCTGTAGGCCAGCCACGATGGCAGAGAGAAGAACACCAGTTTGCAAACAGACTCGACTTCAGCCTTGCCTTCAGTGTAGCCTTGCCTTGTAGATGGAGCTCTAGCCTGAGTGACGGTGGCTACCACTGCCGGTGGCAAGATCACTTAAGTCTGCGGTGTCACTTCCGGGAGCCACACATGGAGGTTCCAAAGATCTGGACGTAGAGAGGCTATGTGTTGTTAAGGATTTGCTGTTGACTGTTCAAATGTGATGTGTGTGCATCATGATTCTCGACTGGATCTCAAATGACTGGCTCATCATGGCCCAGTTCTGAGAGTAGTTGTGTGATCACAGGGACCTGGTGCTCTGGCACCTTAGCCAGTTGGGGCTTTGGGTCAACTGAGAAAAGAGCAAGCTCTCCCGCGTGCAGACACTGCACCAGGAGCAGGGTTGAAGACCTCTGCCCTTTGGCACATAGGGCAGAGGTCTTCAACCCTGCTCCTGGGGACCCATTGTCCAATTTCCAACCTGCTTCAACACATCTGCTTTTGTATTTTTAAGCAATCTTGAAGAGCTTGATTAGCTGCTTCAGGTGTGTTTGATTAGGGTTGTAGCTAAACTCTGCAGGACAGTGGGTCCCCAGGAGCAGGGTTGAAGACCTATGCCAAAGGGTGTCGTTTCTCTGAGAAAGAAGTTTCTTCCCCAGAGAGACGAACCAGGGAGGGGTTGTCGCAAGGAGACTGAGTTCTAAAAACCTTTTTGTGACATGTGATCGTAAACTTCCTTGTTGGTTGATGTTTGAAACAGCTGCAGTGTTGTCCATGAGGACAAACACCTGCTTGTCTTGCAGCAGTGGCTGAAACTGCCGCAAGACTAGACAGACTGCAACTCCAGGCAGTTGCTGTGTCATAGCAGTCGAGGCCCTGACCAGAGCCCTGAGGCTGCTAACCAGTTGCATGTGGCACCCCAGCCCAAACTGGAGGCATCTGTCATTACAACAACTTGCAGGAACACTTGTTCTAAGTGCACTCTGGCCAGCAGAAAGGCAAGGTCTGCACAGGGGCTAAATGTGTCGTGACACATCAGCTTGATGCTCAGGCGAAGTGTACCACAGCGAAGGCGAAGTGGTCTCATATGAAGCAATCTGAGCAGCGTGGCTGCGAGAGCTTGCTCTTTTCTCAGTTGACCCAAAGCCCCAACTGGCTAAGTTGCCAGAGCACCAGGTCCCTGTGATCACACAACTGCTCTTAGAACTGGGCCATGATGAGCCAGTCATTGAGATCCAATCGAGAATCCTGATGCACACACGTCACATTTGAACAGTCAACAGCAAATCCTAAACAACACATAGCCTACTTACAGTCGCTGATTCTGCATATACTTTCAGAAAGCCAAATAAAGTGTTTTTGCTTTGGGACAGAAACACACAGCTTCTCCTGACATGGCTGTATCAACACTCCTTCCATTTAAGTGTTGGCCAGGTGTCAGCCAGGCATAGGCTGATGTAACTTTGTCAGTGCTCTCATTAACTGTCAGCTTCACTACCAATGGCGGCCCAATAACGAAACATCGGCCACATTACCTAAAACAGGAATAGGCCGATATAATTTGGTCAATGCTCTCATCAACCGTTGACCCTAAGTCGGCTTCACTACCAAAGGCCGATGCCGCGCTTTTCTGTAAATTATTAATGTAATGTTTTAATTCCACATGTTTATTTGTGTAAATGCTATGTGTGCGTTGAGCTTTGCACTAACAGGAAGCAGAGTCACCATTGAAACAGGGCATTAACAACAACGGGCAAGCTGTAAGCTGTGTCTCTCACTGTTGTTTTCACTACTTTCAGGTAAGTTTAGTCCATAAAATCACACAAATAACACAAAAAACTTTCCAGACATGTTTCTTACTTGTTATTGACTTGTTTCTATTAAATATTTACTTTATAGAAACAGTTTAGTGTCTTCAAAAAAGTCCGTTAGCATCTTAGCAGTTTTCAGGTAGGCTTAGGCTAACCCAATTAACCTCCTGTATATGAAACTGTATATGAATCAGATTTTCATATGTATATGAGTGATATGAGAGATTTTGATAGCTCTGTAAAGGTTTTGCTGGTTATTGCCCTGCTGAAAAAACAGCATATGCTGATTAGGTACAGTATGTTTTGATGCTGGGATGCTGGTTTAAGCTGGCTTATGCTGGTACTTTGCTGGTTTATGCTGGTCTTTTTGCTGGCAAAGGAACAGCATAAACCAGCAAAGGACCAACATAAACTAGCAAAACGACCAGCTTAAACCAGCATAAACCAGCAAAGGACCGTCTTAAACCAGCAACGAACCAGCTTAAACCAGCCTCCCAACATCAAAACATACCTAACCAGTAGGGCTGGGGGATTTAATCATCGATTAATTAATGTGCATCTTGACAGTAAAGCCGGTTCTTTGATTAGCGGTAAATCTCAATCAGCTGTTTTTAAAATGCAGTTGATACACAGAGCCGTAGATCACTGACGAGCTACGCAATTTTGCGTTTAAAATCGGAAATGAATCGCTTCCGATTCTGAAGACGATATTGCTACTAACCAGCATATGCTGTTTTTTTCAGCAGGGTGGAAATAGGTTAATTTACTGAATCGACAATGAAGAGAGTGTTATGAACTGAAAACAAATTCAAATGCGTTTTGGTTTTCATGGTAAACAAATATTAATAAAGATTGCTCTGTGATTTCAGGAGGAAAGAAAGAAACTATAAAACAGATGAGAATCTCCAAGATTTCAACATATCTGAAGGGAGCTACTGACTTTTGGCCATTAAACAACTTACGCATTTTTCAGAATTTCACCTCTATCCCCATGCACCTGTTATTTCCTTTGGCAAAAAATATATATATTTATATTAATTTCAGTAATTTTAAGAAGGCCTTGACATCAAAACATATGTGACACTCATCCTTAAACTAAAAACACAAATTGTGTTATTTTAAGATTATTTTATTAGTAGTATTTTCTTTCTTATATCTGCATGTTTCCTTCTAATAAACATGGAGTTGGTACTAAATATTGTTGGTTTCTATGTCAATTTTGTTGTTTTGTTCCTAGATTCTTCAGGGCTGATGGCCTGCTGCACCCGGAAGAGTCAGCATGAATCTCCTTCAGACAACATCTCCAAGATGATATAAACCACAGGACTAGTAAGTCAAATATCCAACATTCACTGCTGTTTCATAAATTTGGGGTTGGTATGAGTTTTTATGTTTTAGAAAGTCTCTTATGCCCACCACAGTTTAATGCATGAAATTAATACAATTTACAACAATTTAAAATAACAGTTTTCTATTTGAATATATTTAGAGAAGTAATGCTAAGTTCAGGTTCTCCTTGGATGTTCGTACTAACGAGTTCAAGTCACTTTGGTCGGAAAATGATGGCGATTTAACATATCTAAAAAAAATTTTAACTCTACATCTGCAAAATAATGAATGAAGAATGTGCATCGTGTTTTTTCTGTTTTAATCTAATTTATGAAAGTGATGTAAACTGAATAACTATATATTTTATCATATTCATAAAATAATAGAATATTTTGTATGTGTAACTTATATAGTTTTATTGTACATTACAAAAAATAATAATTGTATTCATTTCTACAACTTTAAAGATGCTGCATATCTTTAGTCTTAGGCTGCATCTATTGCATCTGACACGTTTTTTCACTAGCATGCCCCCAACTCGGAAACTCTGAGCTTAAAGAAATTTCAAGTTTCCCACTAATAGCAACAACTTTGCAGTGGCATACATGTGCTTTCAACTCATAAATATGATGTATCCGACATGACTTGAATGCATGATAAGTTTTGAATTTTCAGCATCATTATTCCAGTCTTCAGTGTCACATGATCCTTCAGAAATCATTCCAACATGTTGATTTGCTGCTCAAGAAACATTTCTGATTATTATCTGTGTTGAAAACAGCTGTGCTGCTTCATTTTTTCTTTAATGAAGTTTTAAAACAGTACAGCATTTATCTGAAAAAGAAATGTTAATTGATAAGACATTGATAATAGTCAGAAACGGTTCTTGAGCAGCATATCAGTATGATTTCTTATGGATCATGTGACACTGAAGACTGGGGTAATGAAAATTCAGCATAGATAACAGCATAAAAAACGGTTTAAATTGTAATCATTACAATTAAAATCATTTAAGTAAATTTTTTTCCTCATTATTGTACACACAGGATACATATTGACAGAAAAACAAAGAATTTTTGACATTTTTGCAGATTTATTAAAAAAGAAAAACTAAAATACCACATGGTCCTGAGTATACAGACCCTCTGCTGTGACACTCATGCGGTCTCATATGAAGCAGACTGAGCGGCGTGACCGCAGCTGCGGCTGCCATATGCCCCAGGAGCCTCTGAAAAAGTTTCAAAGGAGCCCGAAGGCCGCAAGACATTTCAGCATTGACTGTGACCGTTCGTGAGTGAGACGAGAGTCCAACTCCATCCCAAGAAAAGAGATCCTCTGCACTGGGGAGAGTTTGCTCTTTTCCCGGCTGACCCGAAGCCCCAATAGACTGAGATGGCGAAGCAAACCAGAATGTCGGCGTTTGTCAGCATCACCCATCTGCGCCAGGTACAGCCAGAGATGGTGCTCCTGGACCACCATTGTGGTCATCACCTGCACGAGGGACCGCGCCGTCACCTTTGTTGCTCGTAAAGCAAAGTCGGTGGCCGTACGCAGTTCCTGCATCAACCTCGGGTCAGCACTACCCTCGTGCAGCTCTTTTGGTGCCTTGGCTTGGTGTACCTGCAGGATGGCCATGGCATGCAGGGCTGAAGCGGCCTGGCCCGCAGCACTGTAAGCCTTGCCAGCGAGAGCTGACGACAGCTCACAGGCTTTAGACGGGAGATGTGGGATTTTCCTCCAGGACGCGGCGTTTTGCGGGCACAAGTGCACCGCAACCGCACGCTCCACCTGGGGAATCTCCGTGTATCCCCTGGTCGCTCCGCCATTGAGGGTAGTGAGGTGGGAGGAGCTCAACCGCGCCCTAGATGTAAACGGTGCCTTCCACGATATGGTGAGCTCCTCATGTACCTCCGGGAAGAAAGGCACTTGGGCCGGACATGGCTGAGAACCACGCTCGGAGCCCAGAAACCAATCGTCCAGCCTCAAGCGCTTGGGGGTCGGTGAGCGAGTCACCTCCAGCCCAATGCTCTTGGCTGCCCGGAGGAACATCTCAACTCCGCTTTGGACTCCAGAAGCTGACGATAGCCCCTCCTGTGACGCAGCGAGAGACATCTCATCCTCTTCTGGAGCAACAAAGGTGACGCTAGGCCCGCCACAGGATGGGCCGGCGACATCGTCTGGTAACTCCACGGGGCCTCGCATTGGATGGTCAGGAGCCTGTGGGGATTCACCCGGAGGTCTGACAAGCCGCTAGCCGATGCGGCCGAGCGGCCGAGGAACCTTTACGGCCTGCCGAACTGGAAAGGGTAGCGGATGAAGCTAGCCTTCTAATAAAAGAAAGCCATGACCTAAGCGAAGCCATGGACATGCGCTCGCAATGAGGGCATGAACCATCCGCAATCGCCGTCTCAGCATGACTGAGGCCCAGACAGGTGAGACAACGATCGTGGCCATCGTTGGATGTGAGGAAACTCCCACACCCAGAAGCACACGGTCGAAAAGACAGCCCGGAGGACATGTTTTTATCGACCATGTAGATATTTGGAAATTTGCTCTATTAGCCGGAACCACCAAGGGGAGGACCGCCTGCCCAGCACCGTCTCTCCGCTGAATGCAGCTTGTCACGCCGGCCTTCTTCGCCGGCCTTCTTCGCCGGCCTGTCTTCTTCAAGGTTAATTTTTTCTTCTTCTCCAATCTTTACTCAATCGGCTCCGAAGCAGAAAGCTAATGGTGGTTTGCACGCCGCCATCTTATATACCCGTATGTACGGGGGAGTGGCTTGGCATGCAAAAACCACTGGC
>JAUCMR010000043.1:5333057-5347502 GCA_032357425.1 Enteromius argenteus | reverse complement strand
ATATCTTTCTTAATCATGCACTTTTTGGATTAATAACTTTGCAGACTGTTTACATTGAAGGACAGCTACATTACAAATTACAAATATGATCTTTTAAAAAACATATTACCCGCTCTTTAATGAAGCCATGAACATTAATTGCAATGCAGTGCCCGCATTGTTGTTGGTGTTTAGGCTTGTTTTGGATGCATTGGCATATAATTTTGGGGATGGTTGCCCTGCTGAAAAGTCCAATGATCATCACTTTTAGTTTATGCACCAAAAGTATTTTGCTAAAATAACCTGATGTTTCAAATTATTTATGATGTCCTTTATACAGTCAAGATTTCTGCAAAGCACACCAGTAACCATACTGGCCCACATTCTTGTTTGACCATGGTGATGGTTTTCTTCTTTCCTTAAGCCTTGCCATTTATGCAACAGACATACCCCTGATCAACTATTGGAGTGAGCAGGGCACGTGTGTGTCATAATGTAGTCGCTTGGAATGCACTTGGTGAAGGGAGTGATGTAATTTCCTCATTGTCTTCAATGTCTGTCAGCACTAAGCAGATTCACTTGTAAATTATTACAGTCTGTGGGGGACATCTTGTTCTCCTAATAATGATGATGATGTGATGTTATCTTTTAGTGTACACGCTGTCACAGTTGTTTGGTGTGGAGAGCGAGCAGTTGTCTGCAGTTGCACGACAGGGCTCTGGCAGTGCATGCAGGAGTTTGTATGGTGGCTTTGTCCAGTGGAAATTGGGGGAGCGGTCGGATGGGAAAGACAGTCTCGCTGAACAAGTGGAATCTGAGTCGTACTGGCCAGAGCTCAGAGTATTGATTCTAGTGGTGAGTGTGAGAATTTCAATCCTTATAATGGCAACTACATAGAAATAGTGTTCCTAAAAATGTATTAAAAATACTGCAAGATTTATTTATTTTTTTTAATTGAACAAGTAGTATCTTTGAGGATGCATTTAAAGTGAGTTTAAAAGTTTATAATATAAATAATAATAATAATAAATGTTTTATCACAATATTTTCTATGTAATATTAATAATAGAATGAGATCATTTTTTTTCTGTTTAAGAAATGAAAAAAATGTAATTGTGTGTGTATCGTTTCAAGTTCAGTTTTAGTTTACTTTTTCTTATTTAGCACATTTCTACTGCCTAAAGAACACCCCAACTTGCCCAAAATAGGAAACCCATGTTACATTACTAAATCAGACTCAAATGCCATAATGTAAAAGTGCTTCTTCAAAGCCATTTAAAATCAACCTTAAAATCGATCCAGCAGGTAACTGCAAGCATTCTAAAATTTGAGTTATTCTATCCCTCTTTCTCTTTTCAGTAAATAGCATTTACAGCATTTTGAACAAGCTGTAATCGATTACAGAACAAAATTCATCTCTAAATCAAAAAATATACCCAGCAACTATGATAATGCTGGCCATGGGCAGAGTCTAAAATGGACTAATTTGGTTTTATAGGGATAAAAATGAGTATGTAGATTTTTTATAGATTGTGATCACACACTACCAACACACATTTGTCCAAATTATGTAAAAGTGGATTTTGAGTAATAGGTGCTATTTAAACAAAAACAAAAATCAGACAGTTACTCATTTTTCCTTACTACTTTTTTTTTTTTTGGAAACGGCTTACTATACTCGTTCAAGAATAAGACATTATTCAAAATTATTCTAAATATTTATTTTACTTGTGTACATTCACAACAAAAACAGTCGTGCTTTTGTAAATAATTGGATGCTGCTTTCAAGAGCGCATCACAAGAATTCACTGAAATTCTGCATATAGGCTGCTACTTGTTGCGTATTTTTTCTTTCGTTTTGTTAATTATTTATTTACAAAAAATATATATTTGGCATATGGGCCTTTTTTTTTTCTTTTTCTTTTTCTTTTATAGCTTATGTTTTTCTCTGTCCCCACAAGCTCTGCGCGTGATGTGAATCCTCATGTTCTGTTTATACTGCTTTTTTCATGTATAAAATTAATCTCTGGAAACAAATTAAGCTATTTTTAATGGGTCACAGCCACATATCAATTCATATTTAATTTACTTGTAATTTAGCATAATCTTGTCTGTTAATAATGGCTTAACGCCAGTGGGTTGTCGGTTAGGAGAAATAAAATAACCTAAATTAACATTCCTATTTCCAATACAGTCTAATAAAATTTAATCAAGAAAAAAAACAAAAACAATAATACAACTGCACCTTCTTATGAATAGCCTATTGCTTGATGCTGGAGTATCTAAATAGTCTGTAACAAAGTACAAAAACATGAAAACTCATTAAACTTGTTGTTTTTATGTAGGCCTATATAATTTAATAATGGGCTAAGTTTTTTTTTTTCCAAATGGATTAAGAACAGACTATTTGCATATGATTTGCGTAATAGGTGAAATTATGTATGGAAACAGCTTAAGGGCAATTTTTTTTTTTTTTGCGATACACCAAAACTTATGCGACAATTAGTTTTTTAAAGGATGACATCATCAAGCACACCATTTTATTGGTAAAAGGCCAGTTGGATGGAAACAGGCTGGAGACAGCAAATTTCGCAAATATTTTTTTACGCAAATTTTCTTTGTCTATAACAAAACAGTGTAATAACTGAATGGAAACTAGGCTATTGTCTCCTTGGCATGTTTTTACCCTTCTGTGATTTTTAATTGTAGCAGTTGCAAACTCAACCAGCAGACAATGCATTTACAGAAATAACATATTAATTGAATATACAAATATATAAAGTTCTAAGTATTTTATTTAGTTATTTATTTTTACAAGTTATATGTTTTTATAATAAATTTAAACACAGCAGATGGCAAAATAAAGTAAAAAGTAATAAAACTAAAATGTTATAATATATTAAGATGTTTATTTGCTGATGTTGTAATATTCAGTCAACTGTTCAAGGGTGCATTTATCAAAAGCAACTGGTCACAAGTTCTGTCGTTTCCAATAGAGTTCAATGTAAATAACGACCAGAGTTAGTTTACGATGGTTTTGAGAAACGCACCCCTGATTTAAGTCACAAAACCCCCATGTTGAATTTGTCTCCCCTTGACATGCAAAAAAAAAAAAGACGCACTCTGTACTTTTCATTTTTTTTTATAATTGTTCAGTGTTTTCAACCAGATAAAGTTTATTGTACCTAATCTATTGGTTTCACTTCAGTTAAGTAAAAAATACATTTAGTTTGTAAAATAGGGTACGTACTGATTTCTATGGAAGGCAGCAATAATAATCCTTTCAGTTAATAGACAACGAGTTTTATCTATACCAAATACACATTGTGTAGGTTTACTCTGTTTTTCTCCCAGCTAACTGGCCACTTCTATGAATTTTGGGAAAAATAGATGAATTTACGTGATTGTTAATTCAACAGATCCACATGGCAGCATCCAACTCATATTGTCCACACATTATTATTGTGCTTTTGCATGACACGTCGCTATGAAAATACTAAAATTATATGTATAGATTATTTAATTATTTAATATTGCGCTTTGATATCACTCTCCATTGACATAATATATCACAAATTAAATAAAATTAAATAAAATGTAATTTCATGTAGGCTACTTTTGGGGTCCCTCTGGTGGCCACGGAGCCCTAAGCAGCCACTTAGTTTGCTTATGCCTTGTGGCAGCTCTGATTCAGATTCCTCAGCACCTCTACCTCTCAGGACCTGAAGGGGGACACTCACATAGACTGCATTTCTAAAAAGGCCCAGCAGAGGTTGTATTTCCTTCACCAGCTGAGGAAATTTAACCTGCCACAGGAGCTGCTGAAACTGTTCTACTTTGCTATCATCAAGCTTGTCCTGTGTTTGTCCATAACCGTCTGGTTTGGTTCAGCTACAAAATCAAACATCAAGAGACTACAGCGGAGAGTCAGAACTGCTGAGAGGATTATCTGCGCCCCTCTGCCCAGTCTCCAAGATCTTTACATCTCCAGAGTGAGGAAAAGGGCTTAGAAAATCAGTTTGGACCCAGCCTGCTTTCTCTTTGAACTGTTGCCTTCTGGTTGGCCAACAGAGCACTGACCACCAAAACAGCCAGGCACAAGAACAGTTTTTCAGCTAAATATTCAGCCTGAACAATTAAACTTTCAATATTATACATAGTCCATTACAACTGGCATATTTATACACAGAATCCAAAATTTGTACAGTTGTAAACTGCACACTTTGTAAATAGCATCTGCATTTCTGTACATTTATCTAAACAATTTCCCCCCTATACTACTATTTCTGTATATAGTACATTATTTAATACCTGTTTTTTCATATGTTACATTCCATCCCTACTGTGCTATTCCTGTGTAGCCTATGTCTGCGTTATCATGTATGTCTGCATTTTTGTCTTTTTTTTTCGTACTGGAAGCTCCTGTCATCAAGTCAATCTCCTTGTGTGTGTAAACATACTTGGTAATAAAACTATTCTTGTTCCGATTCTGATATTATTTTGTGCTGTATTATTGGTTACAGTGTTATTCGTTTTCCCAAAGGAAGCAATAAATAACATTCTGATATCTAAAGTGTGTTCGTGTGATTTTTTTTTTTTATACATTTAGTAATGTGGTGAAGCAATAAATATATGCATAATAATCGTAATAATCATAAAACTGTGATTATTACTCAGTCTATAATCATGCCAACAAAACCTATAGGGTAAGCGTATATGTTAAACTCAATAAAAATACAACGAGACATTTTTAGTGCACAAGATATCTGTACCCATTTTTGTACCCTTGTGTACACCCCTGTTCCCAATAGGCTCAGATCTTGTTTTATTAAAAAATCTTTCTAAAGAATAATTTTAAAAAGAAAGTTTTATTTGAAGATACAAAGCCAATCACACGCACACACACATACAAAACAAACGGAACACTAAACTCAAGCAACAAAGCACTCAACTTGATCAGTTAGATCAGAGCCGCTGAGAATCAGAGTTAAGACACACTTTGATCTCGCTGCTGGGTTTAAGTAAGATAGACAGCAGTTTCAATATATTTGCAGCAATTTCTAGTGATTATTAACACATCATGTACATTGATTGTGAATTGATAACTACGCTGACTACGTTTTACAATCGCATTTATTTTGGGAAGTGATGAGGAGACCGCATTAATATTTTTTTAATATGCTTATTTATATTACAATTATCGTAGTACTTAGAGTAAAAATAGAGAAAATGTTTTTCAATTCCAGCGCGTTTGGTGGCCAGAAAAATAATATTCCTATGTAATGCTACGGTTTAACCACTACATGCCGGTATGGCAGTTAAATAAATATAACCAACATAATAGCGGTCATAATAGCTTTTTTATTTATTTATTTATGTTTTGCTTTAGGACATTATCAAACACTTAATGTTTTGTGTCAAGTTTTGCTTTTTTAAAATGTTGAATTTAAAAAGTGTATTATACTCACATCAGGGAATACGGAATTTAATAACGTTTAAAAAAACACAAGGACACAAACTGCATTCCTCTGAAACTCATTCAACTTCCTACAAAGAGAGAAAGATTGCAGAAAGACTAAAAACTTAAAAATATGATAACTAGCATCTGGTTATGATCGCTATTGAGGTGTTTCTACTACTATTATCTAAAAATACACATTAACTATAACTTGTTTCATAAAATACAACTACTTCCACATTCCTTAGTTCCTATGGAAACCTATGGGAGTGTCGCAACTTTTTTTCTCAATGGCTCTTAGTTAGATTATGTTCATAGCATCATTCAAAAGTGTCAGTAAAACATATTCCTACATCAAGACTAGTCCATGTTCAGCTAAAAATCTTATTAAATGAATGAGTTATTTATATTATAAGCCTGGAATATACAACACAATTTTTTTTGCCCCAATTTTCCACCGATTTACACTTTTTTTTTTTTACTGGTCAGGTCGTTAAAATAATGCCCTGCAAGATGCATTCTAGAGGACTCACACCACCTCTCAATGTGGCCAGTTACATGATCTTAAAACATACACTACAGATAAAAACAATTTACCCTGAGATGCTAATAATGCTAAAAATGCTAATGTCTCTGTCAGCTACTCATTTCTGTATCTGATATGTATATGTTTTCTCTCAGGTGAGCACTGATCAAAAGTCTGTTGGGAGCACATCTGGAATGCATACTAGTGTGGAGACGAGCAAACTTCTGAAGGTTTTGTCATTTCTATTTATTTTTCCTTTCATGCATTTTAGCAATATCACACAAGCAAGTACAAGTGATGTTGTTCTGTGAACAGTGCTGGGTAGTAATTTATGTGATTATATAATAATAATTCACCTACTGATGTAACAATGTAACCTGATAATATTTAAAGGGCTGCTCTAGCCCAAAATGAACATTTTGTCATTTATCTCTTACCCCCATGTTGTTCCAAACTCGTCATTCAGAACACAAAGACATTTTGGATGAAAACCGGGAGGCTTGTGACTGTCCCATTGACTGCCAAGTAAATAACACTGTGAAGGTTTAGAAAAGCATGACGATTTTGGAGAATTTCTTCTGGAGGCAAATAGCATACTCCCGAAAATGGCGCTACGTTGGTAATACAGTGGCAAATTGTTGAATAAAGTCATTATTTTTGTTTTCTTTCCATACAAAAAGTATTCTCATAGCTTCATAATGTTATTGTTGAACTATTCTGATGATGTCTTTCATACTTTTCTGGCCCTTGACAGTGTTATTTACTTGGCAGTTAATGGGACAGTCACAAGACTCCCTGTTTTCATCCAAAATATCTTAAATTGTGTTCCGAAGACGAACTGAGCTTTTACGGGTTTGATTACACTTAATAAAGTGTTGGGAATAAGTATGTACAATTATTTATTTAAAACAATGGTAATTTTCTGTAATAAATTAAGTCAGAAAGATTCTGGGTAATGCTGCTGATTTTATGTGTGAGGTAAGCTGTCCACAAAGCGCTCACCCAAGCAGAAAAATGCACTACTGCTATTAGATCTCGATTATTGAAAATTACATTGTTTTAATGAATGAAATTAAAAAAACATTGTAACTGTATATTTTTATGCTTTCTCAAGCAAAGACAATTTTGAACGTCCACTACAAACATGTGTGTTTGAGACAATGTTAAAGTTATTATGGGGGTGTAGGGAGGAATTGGGGCTATATAGTCTTAATCTTAGCACACAGCATACCCTGTTAAAAAAGTCACCAATTTACATCTGTTGTAATCTAGCAGTGCAATGCAAGAAAAGTAATTTTTAGTTGCTTTAATTTACATAGGTTTGTAGACAAGTAAGTTTACCTACTATACTCTTCCACAGTACCGGGCAGATGTTGTTGTCCCCACTCGTATGGAGGAGATGATCAGGGTTATACGACAACGAGATTTTCCAGCATTTGGTGAGCTTACCATGAAAGACAGTAATCAGTTTCATGCCATCTGTCTGGACACCTACCCCCCCATATTCTACCTGAACAACATATCGCACCAGATCATCAGTCTAGTGCATCGCTACAACCAGTACTATGGGGACACGAGGGTGAGTGCAAGTAATAAATTCAAAGTTTCACATATTTAATGGCACTAACCCTGCAAATTTTGAGAAATCCCATGACTATTTCATCCTTGAAAGAGCTCATGATCTCAACCTGTTACCCTGTAAAACAAAAATATTGTTTCCTGGCAGACAGACGAAACCAATGTTAAATTAGCCGAACACAACAATGTTCACTAGAAAGTGTTTCTGTATGCAATATTCCATCAGAGAGGACTGTGGGTGGTCTTTTTGAGAGCGGAATCACAAATACCAAATCTCTTTTCCCAATATCCTATTATTACAGTTTAAATGCTTTTGACTGTGTGAGAGCATGAGGAAAAGTGTAAATTGAGTGAATATCACACTGGATGCTTGAGAGTTGAGGGCCCTGCAGATGATGTTTACGTAATTAACAGCTTAAGAAGTAATGAAAGGGAGAGTAAGGAGAGTTTAGTATCCACGTGTTTCCTAACGAGGCTACTGCATTTTAAATTATGGGAGGCACCTCCGCATTGGGAAATGCTGTGTATAAATAAGGATCTTTATTTATGGTATGTTGAAAGTGTTTTTTCAGCCCTAATCAAACATATCTTATCAAGCTACTTAAGAATAACTAGAAAACTACAGGCAGGTGAGTTTTTATCAAGGGTGGAGCAAAAGTCTTCAGGACTGTGGCTCTCCAGGATGTTTTTGGGCTGAAACGATTAGTCGTCATTATTAACACTGAGAATAAAGTATTAATTTGATCTCATATAGCCTAATGTTAAGCCATATATGACCATATTAATGTTAGGTCTCCTATGACCTAAAATTACACCATGTTTTACTGACCCTCAAGGTATCCTAGGTGTATATGACTTTCTTCTTTCTGAGTTTTGTGTAACTTCTGTTCATCACTTATCACCAGCCTGTTAGCTAGGCAATATATCCTACATCATCCGTCGGAACGGCTTCAGCCTACAATACTTAGAAGAAGTGAGAAAATGGTGTTCATATCATTTTAAATATGGATAATTTTCTTACAAAAATACATCAATTAGTTGCAAGAGGCCTTTATCCGCCCCCCCATGGTGTGTAATGCTTGTTTTAATATGTATGTATGTGCTTTATTTGACTACTTTTGGACCAGATTCTTAATGACACACATTAGAAATCCTTCGAGGACTTCTAGTTCAGCATCCTCATCTTCACTAACTATCTCTCTTTAGAAATTCTGGATTCTTCTTTTGAATCAGTGATGTTTTAAAGGGTGAATATATCACATCCACAGGAGGAAGGGATTCATGCAGTTTTACAGTGTTAAACAGGAAAATAGTGTGTTGATAATGAGTGAGGACAATAGAAAACTGTTTAAGTCAGTTCATCATTGATTCAGTGATGTCATCGCCCAGCTAGGTTCAGTTCCCTATCAAAAGCTACTCTTGATGCTGCATTTCAGTAATGCTGATGAGAACATTCTTTGTTTGACCAGTTGTGAGTGTCAAACATGCCAAGAATTGACTTATATAACCTCAGCTGGTGATGTCAGTTGATTATGTGCGCCTGAGGGTTAAACCTGTGGGCAAACAAACTTCTTGTCTTCAGAGTTGTGTAAGGAAAGGGAGTTTATCAAAACAAAACTAAAGCTATGTTGAGGACAGTACAATTTCATTACACAGTACAGTATTGGTATAAATTTGATTCCTTTATACAATGTATGTAGCATTTCTATTTGTTATATTATACTTTTTTTGTCCTGGTGTTTGTAATTAGTTTATTCTTTTTTTCTTATTCTTTTTTTTTTAGCCTATTATTAGTTGAAATTATAAAATTTTGATAACACCAAGACCTTATTTACTTTTTCAAAAATAAAATAACTATATTGTGAGATATATTTATATAGTGAAATAAAATTGCTCATATTGTGAAATAAGATTTTGGTCATAACACCCACCCCTAGCAGCAGACATTATATATAAATCAGTGCCTTCATACAGTGACATATTTGTTATATTGGCCTTTTTCATGCTATTGCTGAGTGATTTTAAATTGATTGAATTAATTAATTCTTATAACATACTATTATGTCTACATATAAGTGAACTGATGTTTGCACCTTTTGCCTTGTTTCAGGTGGCATATACATTTGATGCTGGCCCTAATGCTGTCATTTACACATTGCAAGACCACTTACCAGAGTTTGTACAGGTGGTCTGTCATTTCTTTCCCCCAGAAGTCAGCAAAGAAGAGTAAGTTACAAATCAGGCATGATGTTAGTATTCATTAAAATAAAAATTGCAGCTCTCACGGGGCACTGGTGCATCATGCTATGATCATAACTCTAAGCTCAGCAATTTTAATTTGCAGGTTTGTCAAAGGTCTTCCTGTGTGTTCAGCTGACCTTTCTGAGGAGCTAAAGAGAGGCATTAATATGGATCCCACGCCCAAGGGTATACGATATATAATCAGCACTGAGGTAACTGTCTGAAAATGGCTGCAATCTGTATTTTATTAAAGGGATAGTTAAAGGGATTTTATTCAAGGGATAATTAAAAAAAATAATTCTGTCATTAATTTCTCACCCTCATGCCATTCCAAACACATAAGACCTTCATTCATCTTCAGAACACAAATGAAGATTTGATGAAATCTGAGAGCTCTCTGAACCCAAGGGTACTTCTAGAGCGAATGTGATAGTAGTGTAAATCTGGTTCTGTAATCAACTGTTAATATCCATCACCTGCTTTCAGATGGAGCAGCATTTACTACACAGAGCTATAGTTCACTACTATATGTGAGATGATGTGGCTTCTTACACAGAATAATGCATGCAATGTATTTCATAGCATTCTCATCTGTGATAAAGGCATGGCATTATTATATACTTTATTATAAAGAAAATTATGCTAATATAAACTGTATATTGTGATAGTCGTGTGTTTATTATTAAAACACTTTATTCAAAAGCTACTGTCTTCCACCATTATTAAGAAAACCATGCCGTTTGTAATTGCTTTCGTCTGCACGTATACAAGGCACAGTGCATGCATGTTCTGTGTCACCAGTACCACATGCATACATTGTGATATTCTCCATAATGGCATTGGGGTGATGCAGAGGAATATAATAGTTGAATACATTTTCTTTGTGTACAAAAAGTATTCTCATAGCTTCACAAAATTCCAGTTGAACCACTGATGTCACATGGACTACTTTAATGATGTCCTTACTATGTCCTTACATTCTGAAGAAAAACATAGGTCTTGCAGGTTTGGAATGACATGAAGGTGAGTAATTAATGACAGAAGTTTTGTTTTTGGGTAAACTATCCCTTTAACTGTAAGACTTCATCTGTCATCATCTTGTTCTGTATTGAGCATGAAAGGAGGTCATAGGCCTTGTTTATCTCACTGTATATAACAATATACCCTATATTGAATCCTGTTTCAGGAGAAAATGTAGTATGTATGACTTGTTTACCATAATTGCTGCATAATGCTTTTAGGCTGGTTCCGGGCCATGTGTGGTGAAGGATCCAAACCATCATTTGTTGGGAGCTGATGGGCTGCCCAAGAAGAGTGCTATTTCAGATGAACCCTAAAGATCCATAGTGGAAGAAAAAAATATGTTTTGCATCATTAAATATACTTTATAAATATATTTAAATATAAATTGCTGGTGTGAATTTACTCTGATTAAAAGATTGATTTATATGATGAAGGTTTGTTTTTTTGGATGTAATTTTACAGTTATTTTCTCACAAACCAGAAAGCTTTAATTAATTTATTTTTTGAATAGTTATCTTGTGTTCTCATAATCAGCCACCGAGAACATGAGGGCAGAGGACAGATGTAAGTACATGGATGTGTTCTTGATATTAAGGATTCATTAAATGCCACCTTTGAGAGAAACAATGGATTGAGGAGCAACTACATGATCGCTCATAAAAATAAAGTTTTGATTTGCATACTTTTAATAAAGACTTTAAGAAAGACTTGCAGTATTTGTATTAATAAATTAAAAAGAATCTTAACATTGACAAAGCGTTGGTAACATCAAATGTAAATACTCATTTTCACAAATGCATGCTGTAAAATAAGATAATATTAAATGTAAAAAAAAAATATATTGAAATAATGTATATAATGAAATAAGTTTTAATAGGTTATGACATTTGTTTATGATGTTATGTTTGATTTGATATGTAATGTGCTAGAATGGTCAGTTCAGCAACATCACAGTGTATCTCAATTCTCCCAAAGATGCATCCCTCTTAGTACATTCTTGCAAGGTAGTGGGTCACCACAAGAACACAAGTCCATAATATAAGTATGTCCAACAAGAGTAATGTCTGTTTTACTACTATGTAGTGTGAGAAAATTACTTGGGAAAACCACATTTTTAATTAATCCAGCTACTCAACAAGAGCAAAAGGAGAGAACTTTGTGGAGGGCTTAGAAGACAAGTAAAGTTGGGTGTCATCAGCATAACAGTAATAATTAATAACATATTTCCTAAAAATGGTGCCAGTTGGTAAAATGTAGATAAGAAACAGAAGAGGTTCCAAGACAGAACCCTGTGGAACACCAGTGAAAATGCAAGTGGACTTCGATTTAAACTGTTTGAGTTGTATGAATTGAATGCTGTCAAAAAAATTCCAATCTGCTTGAGAGTATTGAGTGTGAAACAGTGTCAAATGCTGTAATAAGATTAATAAGTATAAGTATTGATAAGAGTCCAGCAGCTAGTAATAAATTATTGGTTATCTTTACAAGTGCAGTCTCAACACTATAATTGGGAAGTAACCTTGATTAGAACTGCTCATATAAACTATTACTAGAAAGATGACCATGGAGCTGGGTAACATCAATCTTTTCAAGAATTTTTGACAAGAACAGATTTGAAATAGATAATTATAAAAATTGTAGGTGATAATTATAAAAATTCTAATCTGTGCCCGGTTTCTTGAGAAAATGTGTTATCACTGCAGTTTTAAATGCAGTAGGGACCGTATTGGGAAGAAGTGAAGCATGCATGATGTCGGTGATTAAAAAGGAGTGAGTTGGTAATGGATCCAACTGACACATGGCAGATTTAGATTTGGGGAGAGGAAGCAAGTGTATGGCCAGGTATGCTTTCCCATACTAGAAATTTGTGCTTTGCATTTAACCCATCCAAGTGCACACACACAGCAGTGAGAAGTAAACAAACACACACACACACACCGTGAACACACACCCGGAGCAGATTTTCTGTTTCCTACATCCGACCCAATTATACTAGCATAATAATATGATTCGCAGTGGAAAATGCAGTCTTGTAAACTTTTATATGGTCAGTATACAGATCTTTGTGAAATACAAGTCCAGTCTTTTGACGTTTAGCTGATGGAGTTCTGATGTAAACCAGGGCACAGAGTTGACTAACAAAACATGGAGCAAAACAAGCATAAAGGATCGTTTGAAGATTATCATTGTAATGCTGGACTAGGTCATCAAGACTCCATTGATAGTCTTTGTAGGGAAATGTGGAAAAACATTTGGTGTGAGGAATGGCCGTAGACTGATCATTTTCTGTAGATAGAAGTATTCAGAATGAGTAATATTGTTCACATGCTTTTCAAAGGATAAAGTACTATCGAAGTGTGATGCCCAGACTTTTGGGTAGGTGGGTAGATTATAGAGTTATCATAGGAAACTGAAAAACTACTGGAGTTTAACAAATTAAATTTGATACCAACAAGGACAACCTCTGTTTTGTCATGTTAATTTTTTTATAAAAACAAAACAAGAAAATGTCCATTTGTCTTTACATCTTGTTTCATGTCAAATTATACAGCAGAATTTGTAACAAATCTTGTGATATTGCACAATAGGATAAGATTAATAATATCATGAGAGAACATTAACGCATTTCCGCTTCTTTCTACGAACAGTAGGAGATGAGGACTTGTGGAAGGTGATTTGCTGTGTTGAGAAAGTTGACAAATTATTCTATCATTGGGTAAGTACATTGTGCATTAATCTGGTTGTGTTTTATTTGTTTGACACGAGGGAACTGAAAGAAATTATGTGCACACTGTCAGCTGAGTGTGTTTGGCTAGAATCAGCAAGTAGGCTACCCAGATAGCACACGTACGTCTGCAAGAGGTCTGTTAAAGATCTCTTGATCTGGAAAGCATCTGCTGTCTACAAACATCTGGCAGACGTCTTTCAGATGTCAGTTTTACATACATTCTAAATCATAAACATCTTAAAGACCTCTAATAGATGTCTATTTGACATCTAAAAGGAGATTTCCAATAGATGTATTGCAGATGAGCAAACAACCTAAATAATACGTCTTGCAGATGTTAATGCAGATGTCAAATAGACGTCTCCTAGATGTATGTGTGCTATCAGGGTAAGTTAGTTGGGATAACATTAGGCTTTACCTTAACTTTTATTTTGCCCTGTTACAGGGCAATACAAACACAGTCCTGTCAATTGCAATAACTTTTAAAATGCTGTTGTATTGATTACCCTTATGCAGAGTTCAGACTGCACGATTTTATCCCCGATTTTGACTCACCGACTGGTTTTGAGAAATCGCTGACAAATGCCCAAAATCACAGGCAAATCGGTGCTTGTTGCCAACTATTTCCAATGAAAAGTAGCTAAAGCCTGCCTGAAAAGTAGCTAAACGTTGCCAGATGACATCACTCACTAATTTGCATATCAGTGACGTCATCACGCAGTATCTGACAAGCGTAAGCCCATCATGTCTCTACTCTCTGAGGCACCTTGTATTATATTATATTAAAACATTACATCCAGATGCACAATAAATAGGTTCTTTTACTTATAGGTTCTTACTTTGCGTGATGACGTCATTGCGTAATCGCAACTCAAAACTACATCTTTATGTAGTATACAAAATAATTAATGT
>JAUCMR010000043.1:5318869-5332957 GCA_032357425.1 Enteromius argenteus | reverse complement strand
GAAAGTGACAACAATTATAGCACTATTGGAATTTATTGCTACCTAAATTACCAACAATTATACATGTTAACAAATATTAGTAAATTAACAGTTATGAAAAACAATTTGAGCTAGCAATTTAACTTGAATGTGATATGTGTGTGTTGCTAGGCATCTCTCAGGAAGGTGGTTCTTCTTGGCTGGTTAGCTGTACAGTGTTTCCTCTGGCATTCTTTGATTTCCATTTCGATGATTCACAGATTAGCAAGTAAATCATCTTCATCTTCACTGTCCAGCTGCTTTGTCACTGAGCTGGTATCAGCAGAAGAGGATGGTGTAGCTTTAAAACTGTATGCTGCAGTGGTGCCAAACTGTTGTAGTATGTCATAGGGTAGCTTATGCTGGTAACAAGTTTCACCAGCCAGCTTAAGTCCATACCGCACAAGGAGTATGGAATTAAGAGTGTGCAGTGACATTCTGTTTCTTAACTTTGACTTGACCACACTCATTTGGCTGAACATTCAACCTCTGCATTTGAGTGTGGCAGTGAGACGGTAGCCAGTGCCACTTTGCAAAGTTCTTCAAATGGTTTTGACCCAGAAGCATCTGTGTAGTTATATACTTCACTCCAGAACTCAATGGTATTTTCAGTTAATTCCCACCTCATCAAATGTATGCTTCTCCATTGGGAAACAATTTTGTCAATTGTCTGGGGCTGGTACCTCAGTAGCTCAGCTACATTTATAATTTCAGTGTTGCTTTTATTGTGCTTCAGTGTTTCCTTAACACTGAACAGAGCCATGATTTGTAAGATTTCGAGATTGTCTGGGAGCCTTGCTTGCATTTCCTTGCTTAGAGCAATGACATAATTGATGCATCATCTCCGAATGACCTTTTCATCCTCTATGGCAAGACTGAGCTGGGACAGTGTACTTTCAAAAAGGTACCCAAGATATGGTGTTGGACTAAGATGACCATCAATGGCATCCTTCAGAACATCAATTTTTGCCATAGGGACTACTCTGCTGCAAACTGATAATAAGAGGTTAACCAGATTGTCCAAAAGCTTGACAGGATCTGTATGTTCAACCTCAAATGACTTCACTGCAACTTGTACGTCAGACAGGATTGATTTTAAGAATGTGAGATACACATAGTTGCTCTTGTCCATGTACATGGCATGGACCACATCTGCCATGTAGCAATGCTCACTGCTCTTGGTAAACTCAAAGTGAAGTTTAAGTTCTTCCCATTGGTCCAATATACGAGTTACTGCGGGCTCAATCGATAGCCAACGTGTGGCACACACTTTGGTGATCTGCATGGGTTTCTGACCACAATTAATGGTGGCATACACTTGTATGCCTCTCGTCATTTTGGGGAAATCGAAAACCAGTTGTATGTTTCCCTGATTAAGTATTCAACACATCTTGGGATGGTTTCTTTGGATTCTGCACTGACAGCCAATTGTAAAGGATGGCACACACAGCGAATGAGTATCAAATTGGGCAAAGAACAAAATCTTGTGGACTCCATTGTGCACCCCAATCATCACAGAGGCATTATCAGTGCCAATACCCTGAAGATTCTCTTTTTTGAGATTACACTTTTCGAGAAACTCAACTATTGCCTTCGCTATTGATTTGGCATCACCTGCCTCCAATTCAACCAGCCCAAGAAATGTGGACACAAGTGTTATTTTTTTAGCACTAAAATACAGAATCACCACACCCAGCAGACTGAACTTCTCATCCCCCACATCTGATGTTATCATTTTCAGAAAACAAGGAGCTAATACTCCCTTAATCATTTCTGTGCATTTGGTGCGATGCATGTGGAAGTTTGTTGCTGCCACAGAATCTGAAAAGGCAGCTTTGCAAGCCATACCTAAATGGTCACATGCTAGCAGTGAACAATGTTCCGCAATGGCCATTGCCATAGTAGCTTCTGCACTTTTGCAGTTATCCACTTTCCTAACTAGCTGTGGTAATGTAGACTGCTTTGCAGGGTTATATGGTTTTGAATTATTTGTTTGCTGTAGCACAATGTTTTCTAATGTCATACATTTTTGCAACCATATCTCATTTGCAGCAAATTTTAACTGTGGTTACTCTTAATTAATTCACTTAAAAATGTGAAATGTGTGCTACTGCTGTTGCACTCAGCCAACAAATTTTGCTGCTGCATATGTGCCTGGGTATTTAGACCTTATGTAGCCCCACCCCCGCACTCTTCTGAGTGAAACCTGCAGCCACTGCTAAATGAATGTTAAAAATTGCTAAATTTGTTGCTAGGTGCTTTTTTAAAAAAAAGTTGCTAGGATAGTATGAAAAGTTGCTAAATCTAGCAACAAAATTGCTAAGTTGGAAACACTGCACACAGTGTGAATTATCAAAGACGCGATCTGAGAGAATTGCCGACGTGTCGCCGACACCCGTGAGATATTTGGCATGCTAAATATCTGGACCTGTCAGTGATTCAAAATCATGCAGTGTGAAATGTGTTCTGACTGAATAACATCGGTGATTACCTACAGCCAATGAGAGAGCAACATCCAGAGCTGCGGGATGTTGGGGGAGGAGTTACGAAGGTAAAGAAGGTAAATATCCTCCTCCATAATCTTCTTTTCATTACAAATGAGCGCACATGCAATTTGTAAGGCAAGCTTATTTTGCTTGCTATCATTTTTAATAATAATCCCAGTCTCACGTGAGAACTCCGGTCTTGCACACGTGACCTCGCGTTGTTTCTATGTCACTTCTCGTGAGGGTTTGGCAGTGAGACAAAGTTGTTGGCAATCCTTCCTATTGTAAAGTCATGGTGTGTGAAACCCCCTGTCGCTGATCTATCATGCAGTGTGAACACAGCAGCGACAGTATGCTACCCCAGATAGTCATGCAGTGTGAAAAGATCTGTGACGCGACTACTTTGAAAATCGTCCAGTCTGAACTCGGCATTAGGGTTCAATTCAGCAAAGTCACAATGCCAGTTGGACACCTCTGGTGTGACTTTAAATGCAGACCTTGAGCCAATAACTCATCACCAAACACCAATGACTTGTACATACACTATATGGACAAAAAGTATTATTTAGAACAGAAAGACACTTCCAAAGCTGTGGCAACAAAGATGGAAACATAATTCATGTGTTTATTAATTGTATTTCCATCTCTGTTGCAACATTTTTGGAAGTGTCTAAAATGACTGTACCCATATGTACAAGTCATTGGTGTTTGGTGATGAGTTATTGGCTCAGGATGTGCATTTAAAATCACACCAGAGGTGCTCAGCTGGCATCATGACTTTGCTCTTTGCAGACCAGTCAAGTTCTTTCACACATCATTTCTTTTTAAACCTTCCCTTATACACAGACATTGTCATGTTAGAACAGAAAAGGGTCCTGTCCAAACTGTTACTATAAAATTAGAAGCACACAATTCCCTAGAATATCATTATATGCATTAATTTAGTTTTGCACTCATGGAAATTACTAAAGTAGTCAGATCTGTTCATCGTAAGGGGGTGACCCAATACTTTTGGCAATATAGTGTAAAATATTATTGTAGAATAAAATAACATATAATACAAGTAGATTACTTTTTTCCCTAATACTTTGTTCATAAAGCAATACAAAATCTTGTCTGACAAAGACATTGAAAAGATGTGGTTTGGACTCAGTGACTTCCTCTATGGTCCGGGTCAAATTGACCCATATTGAATTCAATGTAATTCCACAAAAAATTATCACATAAAAAAAATTAAGTACAATTAAAAAACTTTTAATATCAGCACGGGATTTTGCACATTTAAAAGAATGAATATTAAAATTTTCTAAATTTATGGTTTCTAAAAATGTTTTTAACCATTATTTTTGACTGCCACTCCCTTACATCTGTGACATGTTTGCGATTGCACGTATTTTAAAGTTATCATCTTGGTCTAAACCTAAAGTAATCTTGACTAATTATAATATGTCATTTGAAAGGTTTCGGATTTTAGTTTTCATATTTGGTGACTGTTTTTCAAAGAAATTACAGAGCAATAGTAGCGATATATTCCCATTTGTGATATGTATAGAATAAGAGTGTGTTTGGCACCATATGTTTTATGTGTTTTAGAGATAGAATTCAAATCATGGAAATTTATGGTTCAAAACACTTGAACAATAAATGGAAATCAAGAGTCATTGTATATCATCTAGTGGAAAGGTTTGGTACTGCATCTACAAAATAGTACTTAATTTTTTTTCAACCTAAAATTTGGCACAAAACTTGTTCAGATGATTGGCTTTGATTTTCTTGAGTATTTGTTGGTAAAATATATATTTTTATATATTTACATTTAGGTATCTGTCAGGCTCAGTAATGCAGCAAACACGGAACTTAGGTTAACTCAGGTTTATTTACACACATAGGAAGAAAACAGTGAGGATTCCAACAACGAGGAATGCATTGCAGGTAATAACAGGTAAGTCTCTCAGGAGAGTATTTCAATGTACAGTTCCAAGTAATAGCAATCATCAGGTGAGTAAGAGCAACTGCAGTTTGGTAAAGATAAGGGTGATCATAGTATACTCAGTCTTAGTGCATGAAGCTACTCCTTCAGTGAGGAAAAAGGCTTTGGGCAGAGAGGCAGGAGGAAGGTGCTTGTGAGTGTTGCACTTTTGCGCTCAGCCAACGAGTGACTAAAGACGCCACTCTATAAAGTGAGCGGGTGATTGGCAACAGGTGTTCAGTTTTCCGGTGATTGGGAGCGTGCAGCAGTGACTGATCCAGGGTCTGTGGTAGGTGACTGTGACTGAGTGGTAGGAACTGATCCAGGTTCAGCAGATTGTGACTTTTATAATATTTTAAACATTTTATAAATTTACTTTTATAATTGTTTACTTCTACAAAAATCTGTGATGTTTCATCTTTAAAAATATACCAATCTCAAGTATGTGCTCTAAAGCAGTGCTTTCCAAACCTGTCCTGGACGACCCCCTGCCCTGCACATGTTGTATATCTCTCTTATTTAACACACCTGATTCCACTTATCAGCTTGTTAGTAGAGACTGCAAGAACTAAACTGGGTGTGTCTGATTAGGGAGACACAAAATTTGCAGGGCAGGGGGTCCTCCAGGACAGGTTTGGGAAGCACTGCTCTAAAGTATTCAAGTTTTTAACTTTAGCTGGAAAAGTCATTTTTATGTCTATGCTCAAATAACATGACTTACAGTTAAAAGGCTAAACAGTTGTTTTTTTACAAACTTTGAAATTAAAAAGTTGTTAAACTCATCAAGACACTGACACTAGAAGGTACTTCAGGAGTAGAGTTGAGAAGTTTCAACATACAACAAAGGAATTTGTTCTTCCGAGTTAAAGGGTTAGTTCACCCAAAAATGAAAATTCTGTCATTAATTACTCACCCTCATGTCATTTCTAACCCGTAAGACCTTTGCTCGTCTTTGGAACACAAATTAAGAAATTTTTAATGATATCAGAGAGCCATCTTACCCTCCATAGACAGAAATACAACTGAAATTATCACAGATCCAGAAACGTAGTAAAAACACTGGTAAAACAGTCCATGTGACACTAGGAGAATACATATTTTTTGCGCAATAAAAACAAAAAACAATTTAACTCTACCATTCTTCTCCTGTGACTTTTAGATAATATCACAATGTAAGCATACGACTTCCACTAAGCATAAACAACTGCAGATTATGTACATGCGCGTGCTTTCCCCAGGATGTAAACAAGCCTGATGTGAAATACTATGTCAAATACGTTAAAGCTTGCGTATGATTGCTTTGTGATGATACTCTCTGGTGGAAGATGTAAGTCAGGAGAGTTAAATTATGTTATTTTTGTTTTCTTTGTGCCAAAAAAAGAAAGAAAAAGTATTCTAGTAGCGCAGCAAAACTGAAGTTGAGCCACTGATGTCACATGGACTGATTTACCAGTGTTTTTACTATGTTTCTGGATCTGGGATCATTTCAGTTGTATTGCTGTCTATGGAGGGTCGGATGGCTCTCTTGATATCATCAAAAATATATTAATTTGTTTTCCAAAGATGAACAGAAGTCTTATGAGTTTAGAATGACATGAGGGTAATGAATGACAGAATTTTCATATTTCCATAAACCCTTTAAACCGAGGCCCTGACTCTCTTTGGTCATTAAAAAAATCCATGACACTCATCGTAAAGAGTAGAGGTGTAACCCCGGTGTCCTGGCCAAAATCCCTCCGCTGGCCCTCATCAATCATGGCCTCCCAATAATCCCCATGCACTTGATTGGCTCTGTGTCTCTCTCCTCTCTACATGTAGCTGGTGGGTGGTGAGTGCACTGGCACCATTGTCCTGTGGCTGCCGTTGCATCATCCAAGTGGATGCTGCACACCGGTTGTTGTTGAGGAGAGATCCCCTCACATCATTGTAAAGCACTTTGGGTGTACAGCTATACACAGTAAAGCGCTATATAAATGCCTCATTCATTCATTCATTCATTACTTTGGGTCTGTACAGTTGTACTGCCTATGTGGGTGAAATTGAGCCACGAACATCACAAATGCATAATTTCTGTAGAGAGGGAAAAAACTACTTTTTTTGCTTCATACTACAGGACAGTAAAAAACTAAAACAAGATCTAACCAAGAAATGTTATTATTTGGGTCTGTAGGGTTGTCTCAGAACATAAAAAAATAGGTGGTTCAAATTGATCTGGGAACAGTCTGTTTTTTTTTTTTTTGGACATGTCAGAACACATGTTGAAATTTTTCATGCATGTTCATGACCCAAAATCAGTAGAAGTCACAAAATTTCAAGAAAGAAAAAAAAAACATAAGTTACATGATATTTCTGACAACACAGGTCAAATTGACCCAGAACATTTCATGAGGGTTAAATTTAATTTGAAGTACTTAGTACTAAACCAAGTAAAACCATGGTTAAACTAGATGTCAGATGTAACACGTGACCGTCTCCAGGTTCATATTGACGCTTCTTAGACAGCGTTCATACCACGTAATTCCAAGATGACAACACATGACATTTTACTCATAGCTTTCCATGTTGTCGAACTCAAAGGTAGCATGAAATGAACTTGGCGGCGGTCACATGGTACATCTGTCACTGGTCCAAATCGTAACTCTCAGAACGAGTTATAATTACGAGTTCAGAAGCACGTGATGACTTTTTTTTTAATTTTTGCACCATCATATCTCAAATAAATGTATTTTTGTGGAATGGCCCAGAGAGAAGTGCAGTTTGGTTACAAGCAATGAAACCAAAGGTAACATGCATTTCTTAATTTTTGTTTAAGGCCTTTTATTATGTAAACAGTTGCACATATAGGTTTCTTCAAAAGTCCACACAATCAAAGATAAGGGGTAAGTTCCAATTATTGCAATAACAGATCGGAATTGTCCACTGTATTCACAAAAAAAAAGTCTCTGAAGATGTAGCAGTTTTGCTGCAATGTGTTGAATGAAGTAAATATGCCAAACTAAAAATGACAAACAGTAACAGAGTTCCTGTGTCACTGCAGATCAAAATTCTTTGGCTGTGATTGTAATTTGGGCAATGCAACTGATCTGTCAGTCACTGTCATGTCCTGGTCAGCAGACCAGAGTACCAAAAGAACCATGATTACAGAAAGCCTAGCTGACTCATGGCACCTGCATATCAGTCATCATCCTCATCATCTGAGTCCATTACCCGTCGTCGGTTAAACTGTAAAACAAACAAACAAAAAAAAACCAGACATTCACTGGACACTTATGTTTACAGATTTATGAAACTTCATTTTTTACAATCTTGAGAAGATACAGCATTTTTAATACAAATCACAAGGTTCTTACTTTTACAGTTGTTTTCTTCTCTGTTTGTTGACTGACTTTCTCCAGGATCTCTATTAGTCCAGCCTCTGTAATCTAAAAATACAACACTCAATGCTATAAAACACACATTCTAAAATGATTAAACATTATGAATGAAGCTTCATTTTAGTTCTTACTTTTCCTCCAAGCTGCCCAAAGCGAGTCATCTGTATCAGGTAATTCTCCACTGCTTTTGCTTTATCTGGCTTTACAAGAGCCAAATTACTCACTAAATAATAATAATAAAAAAAGCAACAACATAGTTACTGTAGATTTTTAGTTGCAAAATATTTAAATATTCAGATACAGAACACATCTCAAGTCTACAATGACTGGCTTGAGCATTGAACAATGTCAATTTAAGATGTTTCCTAAATATCTGCAAATATACATACATACTACAGTATATTTATGCTTTAGTACTGTAAAATAAATTACATACAGCACCTTTAGAAGGGTCCAAAATAAAAATTATTTAATTTCTTGTGTTGTTCCAAACCCACAAGTCTTTTGTTCATCCTTGGAAAGCAAATCAGTGTACATACATGGAGCACATCAAAAATGGTAAACAGAATCAGAAACATGTTTGCTTAATGCACAAGAACAGATGTTCTTATGTTTGAGCGTCCGTTAACCATATCTAATGCGAGTATGGTGGAGCTTCTGTTAAGTATATCTACATAACCCTGGACCACAAAACCAGTCATAAGGGTCAATTCAAAAAAAAAAAAAAAAAAAAAAAAAAACTACTTGAATATGTGCAATCAGAGGGCACCCAAAAAAAAATAAATAAATAAATGTGCTGGGTAAATATGTTCAGACTGCTCAAACACTTACATTTATGCTACTTTGGGTTTGAAATTTAGCCTATGAAAAATTCATATGAAAGATAAAACTTTTAAAAATAAAAAGAATATCAACTTAATTATAAACTAAAAAAGATTTTAAGATTTTAACACTTAATTTTTATTTGTAAAATAAAATAGCATTATCTTTGTTTTATTATTTTGCTTTTACTTTGTATAGTTATATTTAATAATCTTTCCTTTGAAAGCCATGTTTCTAGCATATACAAAACTATGTTTTACCATTTTAAAAAACATATCTAAATTGCAACCTATGCTCTCAATGTCAAATGCAGAAATCTTAATTCATACGTTTATGACCTCGAGGTTAGACTATTGTAATGCTTTATTGGGTGGTTGTTCTGCAAGCTTGTTAAACAAACTACAGCTGGTCTAAAATTCAGCAGCTAGAGTCCTTACTAGAACCAGGAAGTATGACCATATTTGCCTGGTTCTGTCAACACTGGACTGGCTCCCCATCAAACATTGTATACATTTTAAAATCCTGTTAATTACTTATAAAGCCCTGAATGGCTTAGCTCCTCAGTACTTGAGGAAGCCGTTTTCACATTATAGTTCTCCATGCCCACCGCGTTCTCAAAACTCTGGCTATTTGATAATATATAGAATATCAAAATCAACTGCAGGCGGCAGATTCTTCTCCTATTTAGCACCCAAACTGGAACAATCTACCTAACACTGTTCGGGAGGGAGACACACTCTGTCAGTTTAAATCTAGATTAAAGACACATCTCTTTAACCAGGCTTACATATAGCACACTAATACGCTTCTATTAATCAAATCCATTAGAGGATTGCTAGGCTGCATTAATTAAATCAGCCGGAACCGGGAACATTCCCCATAACACACAATGTACTCATTACATCAAGGCTGGACCAGAATATTCTGCAGAATAATACCAAATTTCTGCTCTCATTGGAAACTCAACGGCCTTTCACGAATTCGCACTTACATATAATTAATCTTAGTAAAAGGTAAGCAAGTTTGGCATGCTGTCCAGAGAGAGGGCTCAGAGCTCGGTGGATTTTTCAGGGTTTTTTCCTCTTGACCGTGGAAAGCAGCCCGATCCCCAAATGCTCCCCCCGAAGAAAGAGTAGTACCACTAGAGCGGCGTTTGGGGTGGCAGAGGGATGCTATGAACGAGATATCGAGGTAAGGTGCTTGTATGATTTTATAGGAGGCTTCTTTTGCTCTGATTGGCTGATGATATAATCAAGAAATGTGGAGCCGGCAGCTCCTCCCGAAATGTGTTTATAAACATCATCAAGTTTCACAACGGACATTTGGACACCTCCTTTATATTCCAGCCACTTCATCCACGTCGCATTTTCTCAAAAGCTGGCTACTTCATAAATAACACAAAAATAAAGACGGAAATAAAAGAGCGTAGGTACATTAACTAGCTTCACTACTTTTTTTTTTATTTATTTTTTTTTTTAAAGATTTTGTAAAGTTTATTAAAATATGAGCTGTCTAGCCAGCCTAATGTTAATGCTGTTACTGAAATTATTGCCGTGTTCTTTATTTATTACAGTTTGTTAAACTTCATTCATTTATTGTTCATTCTTCTTTTATTTAAATAGGTTACGGTGTCAGTAATTTCTGTGCTGCTAATTTCTGATTTGGGAGCAATTTGTTCGTTAAAAAAAAACAAAAAATGTAGGCCACCTTATCAAAAGTATTGCGAACAGACCTGTGTGTTTTGTATCACTAGTGCAATGTCCATTCTCGGAGCGCGCGGTCGGCGTGATGCTGTTCTGTAGTTTATTTAAAGTTTATTATGAATGTGCCGTGAGTCCATAATGCACCAAAATGCAACACTGCATTCCCTTGAGTCCGCAGCAACACACCTGCCATGAAGACCGTTGGATGAACGGTTCTCGACAAAATAAAAAATGCAAACAGACAGAGATTCCTGCCTTTATAGGAGAGAAGAATATGTTTAGCCCCTTCCACCGAAGCTTCGAATATTCTGTGTTAATTACTACCGAAGCTTCGAAGCTCAATAAAAGGTATTCGGACCAGCCCTAGTTACATCGTAAAAAGAATAGCATCTATGCTATTATTAGTCTGTTTCTCTCTTATTCTATTTCTCAGTCCGTATCCAGATCAGATGGTGGATCAGCATCAAGAGATGCCCTGATCAGCCCTAACAGCCCTGATCGTAAATGGAGATTAGAACACCTAGATGAGCTTCACGGACAGATCACGAGAATCTGACACACACACACACAAACAATATAATATTTTTTAACAATATGTATTGTTAAAAGCGCTATATAAATAAAGGTGATTGATTGATTGGTCACACAATATGCAGTGCGATCACCAAACCAATTCTCCACGTGCTCTCATGAAGACAAAGGTCTCATAGGTTTTAAATGACAGCACAGAATAAAATATCTGATAAGAATAGAAAATACAGTACTACAAGGATGCATACATGCAGGGTTGGGGAGTAAAGGAATGCAAGTTACAGTTAATATGAATAACATTAAGATTCAGTGTGTTGCCTTCTTGACCATCAGTAAAGGATAATGAAAAGGAAAATCAAGTAAAATTTTTGACGGATGTCAATGAAATCGATAATTACTTTTTAAAGCATGTATTCTGTAATCTGTAGTGAAACACATTTTAAATGTAACAGTCCCAGCTAAGTGGGACAGTTTTTTTCAGTCCCGCTAGATTATATTCTGCAACTTGAAGCTACCATTAGATTTCACTCTTTGTTGACCTCCTGCCCCCTTAGAACAATTTTCTTCCCAAAATCATACAAAATCACATTGTTATTTTTATTTGTCTCGCCTGAGTAAGAATGAGTAAAGTAGGAAACGGGATATTTTTAGACTGCCAACTCCTGTTCAAATTACACAACAGTTACTGACAGTGACCTCTAGTCCCAACCCTGCTTACATGACAATACTAATATAGTACAAGATATTTTGACAAAGGTGTGTAAATTAACTTACACCTGGCACGGGCAGACTGATCCAAGACTTGAGCCAATATAGAGTTTCTCATATCTGTCTCTCTGTAAAAGTCACAATGATAATAAAACTGTTTAGACATAATCCGACCAGTGTTTTCCAACCTTTTTGTGTTGCAGCTCAGTTTTGGAGTAGAAAACCCAATAATTAAACAGTGCTTCTTTAGAGTTGGTATTTTGGTATTTTCTGAAAATCATAGGCTACTCAAATGGAGTTAACAAGGTTTTTGTCATCCTTTATCGTTAGAATCGTATAGTCATCTGTGGCAATAAAGAAGTAGATGTCTATCTTCAAACAGCGCATCGCTGCGCTTCATTCTGAATGGAGGCGGGGCAGAATTATGAAGTTTGATTGACAACTTGAGGATCAGTGATGTTACAAGGTTTAGTCACAAGCTCTTTTGAATGCTTTTTCATTGGTCAAATATTTGTAAAATCCACAAACAGACATAGCAATGACCAATAGCACTGATTTAAAATAATAATAACGAAATAAAAAAAGAGATAAGGAAGTTTTAATAATTTTCCATGGCACTAGCGGTTGGGAAACACTGGTCTAGACAACAATTAAGAAGGAATTAAACATTTTGTGAAATTACGCAATAGAGTGTAAATGGTTCAAATCACCAGAATTACTCTAAATAAATGTGGTTCATTTGAATGAACGTTGCCTTTCATAAAGCAGTACATTTAGCATTGAATTTAATTTTAATAAAATGTGTTAGCAAATTTTTGTTACATAAACATATTTTAAATATTTAAAGAGCATGATGGACATTGAAAAAACAATACTTTTCAAAGACCAATAATTTAATTTAATGCATCAGAAAACTTTTGTTTGTTATTGTTGTTTTATGTACCTCTGTTTGGCCTCCTGCTGCCCCTGCTGGTCACTAGAAGGATCCTAAAAGGGGATATGTAAAATTAATATGCATCATCTCTTTAGGGATTCAAGCACCTAACTCTAAATTTCTTCTTTCGTGCCTTAAATGTGTCCGTACTTCAGAAACTTTAAGTTGTACAGACACTAAACTATATGCCATTTGCATTTTGGTTAATATCTCTGGAATCGTACAGTCCATCTTCATATTTGTTTTTTTTTCTTCTTCTGGAAATTAGCTACATTCCACCATATTCAGCTAAAAACGGAATAAATGGTAGGCATTTTGCCAGTTCTTTTATAGGACAACCATGTTTTGGGGGCCAGAAAATTTTGGGTGTAAAACTGCAAATTTTTGTAAACAATACCATTATGGTTTTCGTGTAAACTATGAAAAATTGCATAACGTGTACAGTCTATAGGAATGTGTGAGCTTACTTAAAGATTCGTTATTATGGTAGAAAACCAAATGGTTTTCTACATTTACTTATAGATTAATACGTTTTTGGAATAAATATTTCAGCTAGCTTCAGTGCGGTTAACTCTTTAAATATATACTAAAATTATAAATACCATTATTTCTTTCTTAACTTGTAATCATTATGAAGCTCTGGAAGCCATTAAAGCCACAAAACATTAACCCGTAACATTTCACTTAATTAACTCAGTGGCTAAGGTCTGTAAGAAATAAATATATTATAGAGAACGTTTAGATGGTTATTTTGGGCGGTCTAAGCAACAGTAAACGAGAATGACGAGAACAGATCTGATTCATACTGAAGGGCCTGGTGTAACGTACGGTTCAATATAACGTTACGTCTAAATTTGGAATACTTTTGCTTGTTTCTGTCATTTGTTTCTCTTACCCCATGTTTCGCCTGCAGTTCTGCCATACGTTGCCGCCTAATGGCTTCCAATTCTTCATCAGCCATGATTTATAAAGACAGAGCAAGCTTACTGACAGAAATCCGACACAATTCGAGTGCGTGTTCTGCTTCTGAATGATGGGATACAACGAGTGTAGCTACGTTCTTCTTCTTGTAAATTTTGCGGCGACTAGACGCAACGACGGCGTATTGCTGCCCTCCTCAGGTCATCTGGATACTCCACTCAAAGAGTCATTGCAGTCCATTCATATGCAGAAAACTGATTACGACTTTAGATGACTTATAATCCTTTATATTTAAAATTGATTTTATAAAACCATTCCTGACTCCACATTCAAATAACTTTGAAAACCTGCTGCATTATGAACAACACACTCCTGGATGTTTTCCAATCCTTATTAACCCAAAATGCAACGCACAATGACCCAACATCAGTATAGTTAAAACAACAATGAAGCTACGTTTTTTCCAGGTTGTGTTCAGTGTTGCCAACTATTTCCAATGAAAAGTAGCTAAAGCCTGCCCGAAAAGTAGCTAAATGTTGCCAGACGACGTCACGCACTAATTTGCATATCAGTGACGTCATCACGTAGTATCTGACAAGCGAAAACTCGTCATATCTCTACT
>JAUCMR010000043.1:5258839-5279153 GCA_032357425.1 Enteromius argenteus | reverse complement strand
TGATTGATTGATTGATTGATTGATTGATGCATGTGTTGTCAGGGATCTTCAAGAAATAACTCTCAGATGCAAATGAACAGACAAGGGCATTTTATTACCAAGATGTAGACTAGAACATTAGGGAGAACAAGGATATAAAATAACTAGATAAGAGATCGAATATGAAACATAGGGGGCAGGACTGGGAAGGAAGAAAATTGTTTCGGGGGATAGTTTGAGTTTGTGAAGGGAAGTTCTGGCTTAGGGGATCTGAAAGGGCTACGTAATAGGGAGGGTGGAATGGGAATCTGGTTGGTGGTCTTTCTGAGCATGTCCGAGGTGGCAGCTCTAGGGGAAGGGCCAGGCAAAAAGACAGGGACCTCATAGCTTGAAGTGAATCTCAGAAGTCGCACCAGTTTAGCCACCAATGTAGGGTACATAGCCAGAGACTTGAGACATGAGAGTGGAAAGCTGCTTCCAGGTAGTAGGGGTTAGGCAATAAATAACCAAAGCTAGCCAAAGTAATAATCAAAGAATAAAAAAAAAAGGACTGGAATTGCAAAAACTGGAGTATGCTCCAGAGTCTTCTTTTGCTCTGATTGGATAATGATATAATCAAGAAATGCGAGCCAGCAGCTCTTCCCAAAATGTGTTTATAAACATCAAGTTTCACAATGGACATTTGGACACCTCCTTTGTGTCCATCCATGTCACATTTTCTCAAAAGATGGCTACTTCGTAAATAAGATGAAAATAAAGATGGAAATAAGAGAATTTGTTTAGTTTTATTTAAACTGTTCGTTTGTCACAGATACACCAGGCTCCACCATCCAATCACAACGCTCACTCTCTCCTGACTACTGATCACCTGCACCTGATTTCATTCAAGACCTCATCACTCACCATACAAAAGCACACACCACACTGCACTCCCTGTCCGAGCTCATCATTGTATGAAGTGGACTCATTCCAGGCAAGATCATTCGTTACCCCGTTTGACTTACCTGTATCCTTACCTCTATTCTCCTCCCCATACTCCTTGTAGTCTCTGTGCTTCTCCCAGGCTCCTTCGACTCCAATCTCCAGCGTGTGTGCTCATCTCCTCTCCTCCTTGCCATTTCCTTCAGCGATCTCCTCAACTCCCGCTACCTCTACGGACAAAGACAAAGACAAAGACTGATATTAACCTCCATTTCATTACCATCAACTTCCCTACTCCTGAAATACTCACCTGCTATATTCCATCAGATACTGTTGTCATTATCTCGCACTGTAAATAAAGAGCACTGTTATACTTACCTTCTGCAGTCTGTCCGTTTCTTGACATCGTTAAATAAAAAATGTTGTTATTGAAAGTATTGCCGTGTTCTTTATTTATTACAGTTCTTTGAACTTTGTTCATTTATTGTTCATTCTTCTTTTATTTAAATAGCTTACGGTGTCCGTAATCAGTGTTGTAGTGCATCAGAGGGAATGAGACACTTAAGATTTGAAACATGAGGAGCCGAATTCCACAAAGAGGCCTCAAGACAACAGGAAGTCATAAATCGGCCCATGATACCCTGTGTCACATTGTCTGTCTGGTTTAGTTTTGGTTTCATGTCTTCCTGTTTTTGTTTCGTTCAATGTCTCACATGTTTTGCCCATATTTGGAGTGTCCGATTGTCTTCGTGATTATTAGTTAATTATTTCCCAGCCACGTGAGTCTTGTCAGAGTCTTGTTTTGCAGCAAACTCTTCAAATTTGCAAACACATTCTTTCCAGCTTCATCACGTCGAATTCCTCCAAAATTTGTGTTGCAATTGTCTCCAGTAAACGCAATGCATTTTTCCGACAGATTGTTTTTTGCCAGGGTTTCTGTGAGATATTTTGCAATGGTTTCTGCTGTCTCTTTGGGTGTGTCTTTAACTTCAATCAATTTTGTTTGCACGCCACCCTTCTTCCAGTCAAAATACTGGATTATGACTGGGAATATTTTCACTGCTCCGTGGTTACTCCCGTCTGTGGAAATACCACAGTACTGGATTTCTTTGAGTGCTTCATGAGTGATGTTCAACAGAGTGGGGGGCTATAGCACCATTGACGATGGCTTTGGTCTTTGTACGAGCACTACTAAACTTTTTTGCAATGTCAGAGTCAGGAAATGCCTTTTTAAGCAAAGTACTGGTGCAATCCATGGACCTGTAACTGTTGTGACGTTTCACTGTATGAAAAGCCATTGCACCTTCTGCTGCGTTTACATCATCCTCTGTTTTTCCTGGTCTGACAAAAAACTCTGTCAACTTTGCAGATGAACTCTCACCTCGCACAGCTTTTTTATGTTTCTCGGTGTCCATGTGGGCTTTCAGATCCCCAGCACCTTTATTGTATACCAAGACATATGTACCAGCTTTGCACACGGTGCACTCCGCCTCCCACTTGTCCCGACCGGGACGGTATGTGGGAAATTTTCTTTGCAGTTCATTGGCAGCCTCCCGGTAATTACGTCGCGCAAAAAAGTAGTACCCTAGTATTGTGTGCAAAACACCAGTCAATTTACGTACACGCATAATGGTCCTATGAAAAACAGGACATTTTTGTGAATTTATAAAACCCACCAGGACGCCCCAGACAGGACGTAAAAAGTGGACATGTCCGGGCAAAAGAGGAGGCTTGGTCACCCTAATTTAATGCATTTATGTAATGTATTTTTTATTATTATTTTAAGTCTGCTTGGGGTGAGATGGTTTGGGTTCTAAATTTGCACAGCTTTTTGTTTTTGTCAGGATTTGTGTTTAGTGTGTTCTGTGTTTTTCCTCCCCATGTGTCTGCTGTAGCCCTTATTTGTCCGTGCTACCGGATCACACAGCAGAGAGCGTGGCCACGCAGCGAGTGCAGCCGCCGGAATACGCACGGCGGGAGTTCACCAAAAGGCCTGCGCAGTATGGGGGGCCACCAGTGCCAGCTCCCCGGAAACGGTTCCAGTTCCCCGTGGATTCCAGTTCGCAATCACGGCCAGGAGAGCCGATCCCGAATCCAGTTCCTTAATTACAGCCAGGAGAGCCGTTCCAGATACCAGTTCCTGATTTACGGTCAGGTGAGCCGTTCCCGATTCCAGTTCCTGAATTATGGCCAGGAGAGCCGTTCCCCAATCCAGGTCCTGATTTACGGCCAGGAGAGCCGTTCCCGAGTCCAGTTACTGGTTTACGGACGGGAGTGCCGATCCCAAATTCAGTCCCTGATTTACGGCCAGGTGGGCCGATCCCGAATCCGGTTCCCGAGTTTGCGCTTGGAGAGCACCTCCCGGAGTTTGCGCTGCAAGAGCGCCTCCCTGAGTTTGCGTTGCAAGAGCACCTCCCTGAGTTTGCGCTGCAAGAGCACCTCCCTGAGTTTGGGTTCACAACCCAGGAGCCATGGCCTAGAGAAGGGGGAAGACCCCCCAAGAAAATTTCTTTGGGGGGGGCAACTCCGTCCCGCAACAACCACAGCCGGCTCCGGATCCACCACAGACACAGCCGGCTCCTTATCCACTGCAGCCACAGCCGGCTCCTGATCCACCACAGCCACAGCCGGGTCCAGATCCGCCATGGCCTCCCGAGTATCCTGATCCGCCATGACCTCCCGGGCATCCTGATCCGCCATGGCCTCCCGAGGCTCCAGATCCGCCATGGCCTCCTAAGGCTCCAGATCCGCCATGGCCCTCAAGGGCTACGGGACCGCCCTGGAGGCGGCCAGTGACTCTGCCCCGTGCGGCCACCAGGGTGCCCACCCCCCCTCCCCTTGGGATGTTTCGTGGTGCGAGGACGCACCTTCCGGGAGGGGGAGTGATGTCAGGATTTGTGTTTACTGTCTTCTGTGTTTTTGCTCCCCATGTGTCTGCCGTTGCCCTTATTTGGTCTTTCAATACACAGTTGTTTTGTTAAAAACACAAACACACACACATACACACTCATGTTGGTTTTTGTGATTTATGGGGACTCTCCATAGGCGTAATGGTTTTTATACTGTACAGACTGTATGTGCTATTGCCCTACACTGACCCTACACCTTAACCTACCCCTTACAGGAAACTGTGTGCATTTTTAGATTTTCAAAAAAACACCATTTATGACCCAGTCTAAAAGAATTTGTTTTGGTGTCATAGCTTCCAGTACACAGAGACAACAACAACACAAAGAAGAATAAAATAAAAATCAAAAACACAATAATAAATTTAAATAAATAAACTGTAAATTGTATGTACAGGTGTGCTATGGATTTAATAGAAATAATATAAAAAATAATGATTAGAAATAATAAGATGAAGGTTGTACTATAATGTAGGGTGATAAAATAAACATCGGTTATTGCACATATTTTTTGCACAGTGGGAGAATTATTAACTGTTCATGAGGTAGATTGCCTGGTGAAAGAAACTGTTATTGTGTCTGACTGTCCTGGTATTCGGTGCTCTGTAGCGCCGACCAGATGGGAAAAGTTCAAAAAGGTCATAGCTCAGATGTGAGGGAGTCCTTTTCCTCACTCTGGATGTGTACAGTTCTTGAAGGGTGGGCAGGGGTTCACCAATAAACCTTTCAGCAGATCGAACTGTCCTCTGTAGTCTTCTGATGTCTGATGTCTCATAAGTGTTATTGAACATAGCATATCGTTCCTACTTTTTCAGGGAACAGGGTTACAGTCAAGTAACCTGAGACATTTCCTTTTCCCCGCGTCTTAGGACGTTGGAATTGAATAAAATAAAATGATATATCCTCACTCCCTTTAGCGTCACTTCAAAACATTGTCTATTAATGATGACTCTGCACCACTGGATTTACCTTGCATAAACTGTGCTGAAAAGTACACGTTATACATCGAAATTAAAGGCATTGGCAAAACATAACCCACATTTACGCTAATACTCACATTATGTGTTTGTACCTTATGCCATGGTTAGCACTTGGGGGAGATGTTGCAGATGTGAAGGGGGAGGAGAATAATAAGTATGTCACGTTTAGTTGATACAACACTTCCACATAGGATACACCTTGCTCATGGTTCCTCGCTCATGTCTCCTCAGAAAGCCTCTTCACTCCTCAATCCTTGCCTCCTCACGGTACAATTAGAGAATTGAGATGTCCTACAAGATGGTTGAGTTTGATCGGTTTTCAGGTCATAGGATGTAGGACAGAGGAGCGAGAAAATGTGGAGGAATATTGAGAAGCACCCCTATCTCCGTCCTCTCGATCCAGATTAAGCACCCGCTCTGAGAGAGAAGCCCGTGTTGAAGATGCCTTCTTCTAGGGGAGCGGTCTCGATGCTTGCGCTCTCGTCCTCCAAGGAGGGTGAGGCTGAGAGGGCCCCAGTCAGTTAAACACGAGAAGCTGTTGGAAGTGGTGACTAATGCCGGTAGCTAAGCTCAACATCGTTTGGGCATTGCACTATAGCCTATTGTATATTTAGTGTGATCATATTAATTTTTTTTATTAATTTCTGTTTTTCTACGTGCTGCAGGTGCATGATGCGACGATATATCAACCTGTTGTTTGTGCAGCTATTCGTACATATAAAGCTAAAGCCCTGAATAAAAAAAAAAATCCAATTTCTGATCCAACTGGTTAACGATCGACTAATGAGCTTTGGTTGATGGTCAGGAAAATAACCTACAAATTCCTGTTATTCTGCAATTTTCCACCAGATTTATATGCTGCATGCAAGTTCAGGTAACTCAAAAACTTGCGTACATGAGCTGAGACCAGAAGTGAGATTTAATCATAGCTATTGCTCACGTCCATATTGATTCATTCCACGTTTTGCGTAGAAACAACCACATGCCCAATTTTCTGTTGTACGTTCGTTTAGTGTTTTTTGCAAGAAGGAGCACAATTGAGTGGACACAATAACTTGTGAATTTTGTAATTTGCCAGTTTACTAGGATCTAGTTGTGGTTTCTTAATAAGAGACTTAAAGGGTTAGTTTACCCAAAAATGAAAATTCTGTCATTAATTACTCATGTTGTTCCAAATCTATCAATGTACGTAATCTTCGGTTGTTTATGTCTACTGGAAAGTGTTCACATGCATTGTTGTTAATGTTTGGGTGAACAAACCCTTTAATAACCACCAGCTTGAATGTATTTGAGCTAAAGATAATGAGTTAATAATATCAATAACAATGCACTATGATTGTTTTTGTTGAAGAATATAATAGGAGATATATTCACACATTATAGAAACAAAAATTATGGTGTATAGAATTTAATTTAAAATAAAACTTAAAATAAAAAAATAGACCATAAAGAACTGACAGACCTCAAGCTCAAAACATGTGGCAGCAACAAACAGGAATTGACCTTGTCAGTTCTTCCCAGGCATTGTCGATTTAACTGGGTAAGTTATCAAGCATGTTCATGTCTTCTTCATAATAGCCTGCAGATAAACTCACTCACTCAATACATTCTACATTTCAGTTTTTTTGTTTTTTTTGTCTAATCTCCTGGGTTTAATATGTTTTTGTAACCATGGGTAACACATACAGGTGTAGGTGAATAACAGAAATCTGAGAGTATATATACACAAGACTGAGCTGTCAAGTTCAATTGTATTTTATTCACATAAATTGTTGCATGCAAACTAATAAGCAACGATGAGCATATATATGTGATGAATATATATATTTTTTGTATTGTAATCTTTACTAAGCGTTTAAATTATGAAATTGCTCTGTTTGTACTTTGAATGATAATTAATTGACTTTGTGCTACTAAGTCTCCACATAATGACACCAAACAGGACTGATGCATATGCGGAAAATATGCTTCTCTGCTATCCATTTCATCCAGACTCCTGTTCCAGAATACATCGTCTCACTGCAGTTAAAGTGGCTATGTATGTGTTAATGCTGCTCATTATTTTTCTTACAGTTTTTGGGAACATGCTGGTCATCATCTCCATCTCCCACTTCAAACAGCTGCAGTGTCCAACTCATCTGATTGTTCAATCTCTGGCTGCATGTGACTGTCTGCTGGGCACTTTGGTCATGCCCTACAGCATGGTGCGATCTGTTGAAGGGTGCTGGTATTTTGGAGATGTCATTTGTAAAGTACATTCTAGCTTAGATATGTCTTTATGTATCTCTTCTAAAATACATCTTAGTATAATATCTATGGACAGGTACTGGGCCATCTGTGACCCTTTAATGTACAAAACAAGGGTCACAAACAACAGTGTGACTGTTTTTATTGCCTTGGCATGGCTGTTTTCCTTTGTGTATAGTTTTTCTATTGTGTTTTCAGGGATAAATTCGGCAGGTCTAGAGGTCCTTATGTTACAGATTTCCTGTTTGGGGAGTTGTGTTCTGATTTTCAACAGACAGTGGGCACTTATATGTTCAGGTCTTACATTTTTCCTGCCTGGGGCTATTATGAGTTCTCTGTACATAAAGATCTTCCATGTAGCAAGGAAACATGCAAAAGTTTTGTCAGAAAGAGTGCATTTGAGTCAAATAAAAAGCCAAACATCTGCACAGAGAGAAAGAAAAGCAGCCAAAACTGTGGCCATTGTTGTAGGTGCTTTTTTGCTTTGCTGGCTGCCTTTTTTTATTGCCACTGCTCTTGACCCTTTTCTTAATTTTTTGACTCCAGTTGAGGTTTTTGATGCTTTGGTGTGGTTTGGATATTTTAACTCTACCTGTAATCCTTTGATCTATGGTTTTTTCTATCCTCGTTTTCAGAAGGCATTTAAAATTCTTATATCCACTTATATCTGTGGCTTCAGTAGTTCCAGCACCTTGACATTTGAATAAATCTATTGCTGTATTAATTAATAAATGAGAGTGCTAAGAAAATAAGTTCTGATTGTCACACAATTATGTTTGTGGGGAAGAACTTAGTTTAGTTCTTGTCAAAAACAAAACAAAACCCTGAATTACTCAAAGTCATATAGGAACACTTTAACGGAAGCTCAAATAGACATTTTTTTTATTCCATGTAATAATAGGGAAATAAATTAATTCCAGAACATACTGTATTTCTCCATTTCAAAGACCAAACACTATTTCAACTATAATTTATATGTATGTGCAGCAGAAAACACAATTTGTCTAAACAATATGCATTTGTTTATAGTGTGTAAAAAATTAATATACACATGTAGACAAATAAACACATACATTTATTTTATTTCATTTTATTTTAGACAAATAAAAGCAGAACCAGATGGAGAGGTGTAAAGTAATGAATTACACATACTCATATTAAAGTAATTAAGTTGTTTTTTTCAGTAATTTCACTTTATTTGAGTAGTTTAATTTTTTTTTACTTGACTACATTTTAAGTGATGTATCAGTACTTTTGCTTTACTACATTCCCTCTGTTTGTGGTCCCTATGTTAATTTTATTTTTATCCATAAATGTGATTGTATAGAGAGAGTATGCTGCATCAACAGTGCTACAACTATTATGCTATTGTAGTGAATTTTGCTTTTGCCAACCTAGGGAGTGAAATAGTGCAGTGATGGGAACCAATAACGTTATATTTGGATCACGTGTTGTCAGGGCTGCAAGCTGGGGACTATTTTCCAGCATACAGTGCAAGCTCACTGAAGCGCCCTAATTAAGTCTTATGAATAAAAAAAACTCCAGTGAATTTACAAAATATAATTATAAGAACATATTAAGTTGAGTGCATGTGAGCTATATTCATGTTTCACTGACATTTGCTTTGCAACCCTGATAGAACACATACATCTAGGAGACGTCTGTTTGATGCCTGCATTTACATTTACATCTGCATCTGTATTATTTAGGGTGTTTGCTCATCTGCAATACATCTATTGGATGTCTCCTTTTAGATGTCAAATAGAAATCTATTAAATGTCTTTAAGATGTTTATGATTTAGAATGTAGGTAAAACTGACATCTGAAAGACGTTTGTAGACAGCAGATGCCTTCCAGATCAAGAGATCTTTAACAGACATCTTGCAGACATAAGGGTGCTATCTGGAAATCCGCCGGAGATCTTGGACAGCGGCATCTTTATTAAACTTATTTTTTACATGTCTTTAAGCCTCATGAATAAAAACACTCCAGCAGATTTATAGAATAAAATTCTAAGAACATATTAAGTTGAGTGCATATGAGCTTTATTCATGTTTCACTGATATCTGCTTCATATCACGTCGGAGATTGCGGAGATATCACTGAGCTGCTGTGGCCATGGTATGGCAGTAAACTTCCTTGTGTCATGGTGCACACCAGGTAAGATGAAGGCAGGCAGAGATAATCCACGTAACACGTATTTAATAATCCAAATAGAAGGCAAATTCACAGAGACATCAGGTGAACACACAACATAACCTTAATACTGGACGAAGGACACTGAACTGAGGAGAACCTATAAAGGGGAGCTAATGATGGGGTAATTGACAACACACCTGAACAAAATGACACAATTAAAGTAAGACAGAACTAGGTCACACATGGCAGATGAAGAATGAAAACAAAACACAAGCAAAAAAATCCAGGGGCGTGACAGTTCGCCCCCTCCCAGAAAGTGTGACCTCACGCCATAGAAAGGCAGATGGGCGGTGAGGGAAATATGGTGGTTCAGGCGGTGGCCAGGTGACAGGGAGGAGGACGACAATAAACAGAGTCCAGGGTGGTGACGACAAAGGGAGGAGCCAATGAGGAGACGGGAGGGGTTTAGAGCAGGAGGAACCAGGCGGGACCCAGAGCGCAACCATGATGGCATTCCACGGAGGAGCCGACGGGGGAGGAGCCATGGAGGAGTGGCCACTGACTCCAGGGGGCGACTGATGGCAGCGGAGCAGGCAGAGGAGGAGCCCGAGAGGGAGAGCTGATGGGCCAGGCCGATGCCGAGGATCCAGAGGGCCAGGCCGATGCCGAGGATCCGGAGGGCCAAGGCGACGCAGATGGCGCCATCGACCAAGGCGGAGACAGTGGAGCCAGAGCGACAGAGGACTGAGGTGGAAGGAGCGAAGGAGGAGCCTGACAGAGCCAGAGGGATGGAGGGACGAGGCGGCGGATGGTCGATGACAGACCAAGGTAGAGACAGAAGGACGATGGAGCATCTTAGATGTCACTCACTCACCGCTGACTTCCACCGCACGCACCCTGATCGCCCTGCTCCCAGGGGGCATGGTTGCCCTCGTCGTCGGGTTAGAGCATCAGGAGACGCTCGTGGAGGAGGGGGTAGTGTCACGCCGTCACACACTTCAGAGACTGAAACATTAATTCGCTCCCAATCACCTGACTTTTGCTTACCTGCACCTGAGCCCACTTACCCGGTCCCTTTAAACAGGCACGCACGCCAGTCTGTCATTGGCTGAGCTCAAGGTCACAACGCTATCTTTGCTCTGTGGTCTCTCTGTCTGCCCAAGCCCGGATCGCTACTTACCTGGATATCCTTTCTGCTCAATGACTGGATCGCTACTTACCTGGATATCCTTTCTGCTCAAAGCCTGGATCGCTACTTACCTGAGAAATACCTACAAATGAACTGAGTATTCATCTACTTACCTGTGTTGAACTCACTGCACTGTGTTCTCAATAAACTCCTGTGTTCTCTATTAAAGACTGTGTTCATGTCCTGTTCTGAGCGTGACACATGCACTATTGTCCTCTACAGTGTTGGGAGTAACGCATTACAAAAGTAACGCAATTACAGTAATATATTACTTTTTGCTGTAATGCAGTAATATAACGCATTACTAAAATTATGGTACTGTATTACAACAACATGTTTTATGATGCGCATGAAAGTTGCATGTTTTCTTTCAGAATTATCACTGGCTGGTATAAAGACAAAATGGGTTGCATATAAGTTTTGTAAGCTACTTTTTTGTAATGCCAATTCAGTGTTTTTTCTTCATTCACACAATAATAACTATTATCTTTAATAACTTAATTTTAAATTGATGTGCACGTTAATCTTGTTTTTTTTTTTTTAGATTAATTTTATTAATTAACTGCACATTATGTAATTAGATTAAAGAAAATCACTTAACAGGCCTATTTAAAACATAACAAAATAAAGTTACAAGAAACATACAAAAAAGTTTGTCTAATTTTGTAATTCTGACAGTCATTGTTACTTACTTTATTGTGCCAAGAGTCTTCACTGTGTCTATTGTAGATTTAGAGACCCACACGGTCATATTATACCATGTCGGCCTTATACTAGATTTATAATAAGCTGCAATAAACATTGACATGTCATACATCTGTAGTTATTTTAATGAAAGCAACTCAAATATAGTGTAACACATTACAATTCAGACACAGTAATATTGTATTATAACTAATTACTTTTAAAAGACAGTAACTAATAATATATAATGTCTTACAATGTAGAAGTAACTTGCCCAACTCTGGTCCTCTACAAACAAGGCAATTATTATGCCACCTGTGCCTTCTAGTGGTGTAACAGTGCAAGTGCAAGTTCTATTTTTTGGTTATTTTTCCTACACATACGCAGTACAATATTTTATTACATGCACATCTATTATGAAATGTATTATTCAATACAAAAAATTCCATTCATCAAAGCATATGTGCATATATACTAATATATATATATATATATATATATATATATATATAACAACATATTTTTTAAATAATATACATATTTGTAATATATGAAAAGCAGCAATTCCTTATTAAGATAATATATTATCCTGTACATTTCCAATATATTAATTGAGTAATTTAATATATTGATTATTAATACTTAAGAAAATTGTCTTTGCGTAAGGGTCTACACACCATAAACACCAACAAGAAGAAACAGAAATTTCACTGCACAGCTTGTCAAGACTACTGCAATACTTTGTTGGCTGGCCTTCAAAATAGCAAAATTAGACCTCTGCAGTGATGAGTCAGAGCTATGGATCTGACCTCTAATCAACAAAAAGAGCCTACATCACATCCCTCTTGGTATCACTTCACTGGCTAACTTTCGACAGTTTTGTAGTCGTCACAATTGCCACTAGCAGCGACCCCCTACCTCAGTACACTCCTAAAGTTTTACCGCCTTCTACGTCATCTATATTGCAGCCTTGTTGTTCCATCACATCGAAGTGACGTTCGAAAACCTTCATTCACTTTAAGGCCCTGTGACGCGCTATACATACATTTTCTCTCAGCCTACATGAGGAGAGGCAAAATTGACCTGCTTCATAACCTAACCTTAAATTATGAACAATAGTAATAAAAAAGTGGTTGAACACATTGCCAAATTAGCTCCACATGATGGCGCTAATTCACTGTTATTCACGAATACATCTCTATATTGAAGCACTGAATATTACACAAAATTCGACTTATAAGAATGACTAGGATAAATAGGACTTGTTTAGTTTATTACGATTTCCTCATATTAAGTATTTATTCTTTTTTAGAGTTCACTAAGTGTCACTCTGAGCTGAAGCAGAGCGCACTAGCTCGATCCTCGAGCACATGACGTGACGTGAACTTGGGAGCTTTTTGCCCTCCCTGCCAAACCTTTACTTATTGCGCTACTGTAGTCTCGATCTGAACACATACACACGACTGCAAGACCGTAAAAGGCACAATTTTTGTAGTTCATAGCATTTTTCTTTTTCTTTTTCGAGGGAAAAAAGGCCACGCTAGAATAATGCAGCCAGGAAAACAACAGTAGAGAGCAGGATTAATGTATAGTTAATCTTCACAAAGAGGTATGGTGCATTTCTATAAATCTTTTAAAGTTTAGGTGCGAGCCCTGTCTGTGTTTACCGTATTCCCTACTAGAGAGTTACGGTGTACACGATGACGGGTGTTTGCTTTTACTATATTTTCAAATAGCCTACTTGGAAAACTTATTAAAACATGGGTAATACTCAGCGATCATTATTCAAAGAAGTTAAAACCTTATTTATTTGTAAATTCATAAACGTGGATGATAGAAAGCTGTGCATCCTCGCGCACAGTTTAAAGGAATATTTCACGTAAAGTAAAAATACTGTCCAAAACAAACAAACAAACATACGTTTTTCCAAATATGTATGACTTTCTTCTATGAATGCATGCTATGCTATATGCCAGTGACAGCTTATCACTTAAGTAATACGATGAAAGTGAATAGTGACTGGGACTTCTAAACTAATGTTCTTCTGTTTAAGTAAAAAAAAAAGTTGATGTTATTAAGGGCACAGTTCAACTTGCAATCATGTAACTTTTTCCCCTCTTTTTCGGTTCAGATAAGGGTCATAATGATTGCTGAGTGATATGAATGGACTCATTATGGATCTTGGCAATGAAGTGGATCTCTCCAATAACAATATCGCTCCTCTTTGGAAAAGACGGAATGAAAATGACAAGAAGCCCAAGCCCAGACCACTCAGTTACCAAATAGATGGAGTTCTCATGACAGACTTTCCTGTGGATGATAGATGTAATTTCAGTCTCACTCAGCCAGCTGAAAAGATTAGCACCACTGCGTCAAACACTACAGTGCTGAAACACACTCTCAACAAACCCATGAGAAAGACTAGGGTTGTTCGAAGCATCAGTATTGGATATTTATCTAATGGACGGTTTTCGCTGTCAAAGATCTCTAAATCGGATGATGTAAAGAATGAGGAGGCTACTTCTTCCCCTAAAACAACATTGCCCACCAAGAATGGCAATGGCCTCAGTGTTTGGCATGACATAACAGAGCCTTTCAAACGTCTCTCCAGTCAGTTCACTCTCACTTCTCAAAGGGATCAGATTGTTTTTGGGAATGTGTCTCCACCATCAGAAACTGTTTCACCAAAGCATATTGTATCACCTCGGAACTTAACACGTCCACCTCCACTCCAGTCACAGGATGGCCATGGGTCTCCCACCAACCTTCGCAGCTCACCGTCTCACAGTTCCACCTCGAGCATCCCCTCCATCTCTTCCAACCTTAGCCTCCCCTCAGACCCCCCCACACCCCGCACCCCTTCCCCTGCTGAGAGGCCAGTGGGCATCTTGTTGCAAAGGCAGAGTTCAGAGTCACCTCAGGGTTTAGAGGGCAAGCAGCCATCTTCCCCAATCATACTAAGCACCCATAGTCCCGCAGCACAGAAGATTGGCACCCAGCAGATTATACCCAGGGGTCTGGTCTCTGACACACGCCTCAGCAAGCCCTCTCAGAAGTTTTTGGACAATGGTAAAAGTGCCTTCCGACCGCAAAGCATGTTTGAGACTGGGTCTTCTTTCTACACCAGTAAAGAGGATGAGCCGGAGGGAGATGAAAATGCAGGACTGCTGACAAGAGGCCAGCGTTCCAAATCATATCGCCGAGCAATGGTCAGTGGCGTAGATATAGATGTGCCATCTTTAGACTCAAAGGCCAAACGATTGTCCCAGCCTGTGCTGAAAGGAGTCGCTGAGGAGAGACTGTCTTGTGTGAGTCCATCCAAGAGCAAAGTGAGTTGAACACTAAATGCAGAGTTAAAGTTATTTTACCTTTTACTGCCACTGGCTAATGGCTATGATGTCTCTGTAGTGGTTAAACTTGAGACAACAGGCTATAGTATTGTGCGATTTTGACAAAAAAAAATTATAGTGAAAATTAGACAATAATTTTTTGCCGTTGGTTTTTGAGCTGGTTTCTAGTCTGGTTTCATCCTAGTCTGGTTTCATCATCTGTTAACACACATTAAGTGCATTTGTTTTTAACATTAGCGTTCATTTTATCTATCCCTAAACCAATATAGAAAAGTGCAATTTAGTACAAGCTTAACTTAACAACACAGGTGGAGACCTCTTTAATAATTTACTTGTTGATGACAAGGTAGATTTAATGGGGGAGGAATGTCATGAAATCATTGTTAGGGAATTATATCAGAGAATTAGCTATCCAAGACAATATGATAAGTTCATTATTTGAGTTATTAGAACATAGGTACTGCATTTCCTGCTAAACATAATAATGTATTCCTTTGCCATATAAATCTGGAGAACACAGGACACTGGAAACATAGTAGCAGTTTAACAAATTTTTTAGAGCAGTTTAATGGATCCATGATCCATACAGTTCTGGGTTTTAGGCACCATGAAAGTTGTTTAGCTTTTAGCAATGTTCATTGCCATAGTAGCTTAAGCCTGGAATTATACTACCTGTACATCAGTGGTTCTCAACCTTTTTTAGACCAGTGCCCCCCTACCCATTATTCAGGTCCCTCACCTCCCCCATCAAATAAAAAGTAGCCTAATTGTCTTCACTGACTATTGAAGTTGATTATTATTTTGTGTTTATAATGAGGACTCGTGTTATATTTACAGTTGCATTAAAATGTATGGGGTCATTTTTTAAAGAAATTACTTTAATTCAAGGATCCATTAAATTGATGAAATTTTTTAAATTATGTTCATCGCCTTCTTGTGTTTATCGTGTCTAAATGTTATCTGCTCCACACGCTCGCGGGACAAGGTGACAAAAGGATATAGAAAGTGCGCTTTGATATATCCAGTGTAGAAACGTATTAGGATGTGGTAGACCATTTTGTTTTGCAAGTTTCAGCTCTTAAATCTTTGGTGTAAAGTCGCCATTACCAACGCCCCCCCAAGAACAGCTCAGCGCCCCCCTTTCAAAAATATTGTTACAGCGCCCCCAATGCTCTCCGAAAGCCCCCTGGGGGGCAGTACCGCCACCGTTGAGAAACACTATACTACATGATTATGGCCCCGGTTTTTCACCAATTTAAAGTCTAGGGAAGTTGACACTTAGTTGTCGAAAGTCAGTTGCCGAAAGAGCCAGTCTGCAGATTTGAGTTAACATATTCCATAGAGAATCACGGAGTGTATGAAAGGTTTAGATTTTGACTACACAACCATTCGAAGGATATCAAACATGTTAGATGTTTTCAATTGTTTTCATTTGTCAAGCGTCTCCTAGCAACAAGGTGCATGTTTCTAAATGTGTTTGTTGTGATCAGAACACTTCAAAACTCAAAGTCTGCTAGTGTATCATCCTCAGTCATGAAGTGTGTGATGGCCAATATTCCTCTGTCACGTTTTAGAAAGTCAGTAAGTGTGTGATGCATAGTGTTTTAAAAATTTGTTCAGATTTTAAAAGTTGTGTATTTCAGCCTTTACACTCAACAACTAAGCTTGTAGTTGAGTTAACTTTTATAAAGAATATCTCTTTGGGTCTGGCACTTTAGTCTTTGCAACTTTAGCGAACAGCTTGTAACACTCCAAAGAGAAAGGAAACTTGAAATTGCATATGGCCCCTTTAAATAAAATTTAAGTCATTTATTCAGCTGATTTTTAAAAAAATACTCTAGTTATAGTCATAACTTTATTCAATACTTTTTGCAACCTCCTTAACCTATAATTAAAGATGAGTTTGGAGATCAGAGACCATTCCTTTATCCAGGATCTCTCCAGACCCCCTTTTTTTTATTTAGATGTTTTTAGATCATTGTCCTGTTGAAAGATCAAGACTTAACCCATTATGTGATATCAAGCAGGGACAGTCAGGCTTCGATTTTTATTTATTTTTTTATCTAATGCTTTTGATTTTACACATGGGGTACATTTTTATCCCTACTGTATGTGCACCAAACCCAACTTGAGTGTTTGCTGCTAAAAAGCAATTATTATTATTATTATTATTATTATTTTTAAGATCCATCTGACCATAGAACCTGTTAGCTGACAGGAGTGGCACCTCCTCTGCCAAGCCATTTTTGCCCCCACAGAACTGCCACTCTCAATTATATTTTGCCATGTTCAAAATCACCTAAATCACCTTTCTTTGCCATTCTGATGCTCGGTTTGAACTTTGATGCAGTTTGTCTTTAACATGTCTACATACCTAAATGCATTACTGCTGCCATGTAATTGGATGTTTAGAGATTTGCATTAACAAGCAGATGAACAGGTGTACCTAAAAGGGTTTATATTCTGTATACTTTACAATAATTCCTTTTTTTATTTTTTATTTTGTAAAAGTTTCCTAGAAAATCCCATTTGTCAGTCCCAACTAATCAATCACCTGTGCTTCCTGCAGAATGTGGAGAGGAAGAAAGGCCTCCCGACTCAGCGGACATTTGACAGTGAGGGTAAGCATTGGTCATCCTCCAGACCTTTCTGTGTGTTATACAAAGCACACTACACAGAGACTTATGTGAACATCTTCAAAAAAGGTTATAGTTCAGATGGTCCCGTAAGGTGACCCTTTCCATTGATATTTTCATAGTCACAGTTTCTCTGTCTTTTGTTTTTTTAGAGGAAGAAGTTCTGTATCAGAATTACCAAGAGAAAGCCCTTCACAATGATTCTGATGAGGACACTGAACCCAAACAACCTCAGCCAGATGAAAGCATTGTGGTCCAGTACAAACCCATCCGTACTTCCTGGAGTCAACTCAGTGTGGTGAGGAACTATAGAGGCACATAAGGCACATCTTTTTTGAGTTTTGATGGACACACAGTTGTTTTGGAATTTCAGCAAACTCTATCAGGGTTCAGGAATGCTGACATTGTAAAGAATGTCATCCAACTATGTTTTGCTGCATGTCCCAGCCCCAGTTTTGCTTCACAGAGAATGAGAGAATGAAAGCAGGTGGTTTTTATCCAAATGTGGGAGGGAAAGAGTAGACTAGGATAAGCTCATCTTTTGGGAAATGGTCAGGCAGTGTGCCAGTTCCTTGGCGAATACTGGAGAATTCTTCCCTATGGAAAAATGTAGATGGATGAGACAGTATAGTAACTCCAGTAATGGAATTATGTAATTAAGTCTGGATAGTTTTAATGCTGTTTTCCACTTTAGGCATTGAGTTCCCCAGTACATTTGTTTACTAATATCCTGGTATTTTATATTAAGAATGTTCTGATGCAGAAAGAAGTAAAGATGAAAAGTGTGGGAGGTAAAGCAAAAAAAAAAAAAAAATTCTTCTAGGGAAACAAATAAACAAACAAACTATACAAAACATATTGTGGAGTCACATAAAAAGAGGACAAAGTGTACAAAAGGAAGAAGAGAGAGTGTAAAAGCCTGGAGTAGAGGGTTGTTGTGGCTGGAGGATATGCACTTTTGAAGTATGTTAATGCAAATGTACCATCTGTAAAACAGGGCTGTGCAAATGATTGAATGTGATTATCATGTGCATCTCACAAGTAAAGCTGGTTCTGTGATCAGTAGTAAATCTCCATCACATGTTTTCAGGTGGAGTGACATTTAATACACAAAGTTCACTGACAAGCTACGCAATATCGAAAACTTTTGAGCGAGGCATTGGATGAGATGTAGAAGAAGTAATCCTACTCACAATAGCAATTTAAGTAGGAAAACCAGACAAATGCCTTGAAATAAATAATCTGATTGATGTCTTGAGGAGTGGTAACCATAGTGTATAAGTTGTCAGTTATTCCTTAAATAAACATTAATCACTTAAGCTATTATGTATTTAATTGCCATTTTTAGTTCTGTTGGAATTTTAAAGAAACCGTAATAAATTTAGGCACACATCATTTTCTCACCCTTATTTCATTCCAGACCCATAGGATATTTGTGATTCACAAATAGAGATATTTTAAGGAAAGGTGAGAGATTTCTGTCCTTCAACTGAAAGTCCACACTACCAAAGCTTCAAAAAGTTCATAAAGACAAATAAGTAATTAAAATGAATCAAGTAATATAGTTCTTAAAAAGTCCTTTTAAAGTGTACAACATTATGTGAGCTTGACTATTAGCAAATTAGTTATTACCAAACATGTTACTGTCATCCATGTTTTCAGGGTAACAGGGATGACATAGATTAGGTGTCTCCCTGTTTTAAAAAAATGTATGTGTAAAATGCAAAAAAAAATTTAAATTTATTTTTAAGCTAATACCTATATTATTCAGTGGCATATGAGCATGAGTTACATTTTAATTCACATTATTATTATTATTGTTCCTATTACTGATATTTACTATTATCATGAAATATCGTAAATGGAAGCTCAAATGTGTTTACTCAACCTTCTACTGTGTGAGCAGTGCTGGGTAGATTACTTACAAATTATACATTTGAATTTATTGAAATTTTGAATTTATGAAAAGCTAATTAATAAAAAAAAAAAAAGTAAACTTAAAGAAACAATTAATACAATTAACAACAATTAATAAACAATGCCTTAAAGCTATCATTCATAAAGTTCTGTTGTTTTAGTTCTAATTATCAAAATGCAATAAATTATATTATCTTTCGTATCATATTTTAGGTTTGGTTATGAATTAACTAAACTTAAACTAAACTTAGTTAACTTCTTTAAAATCATCAAAGTTGTCCTAAAAAAAAAACAAAATATATATATATACATATGCATATAATATTTGTATGTGTCAAAAGTCAATATTAGTCAATAGTCAGTTCTTTTGGCAGTGTCTATAGAGGGTTGTTGCTAGATAATAATAATAACAGGGACACAAATTTATAGGGACAAGAATATTGCAAAGATATCCTCCACTACTGTGTTCTTCAGAAAATGTTAAAACTCTTGTTGCTTTTAATATTTTGACATACCAGTGTCAATACTAAATGTCTGTAGAGAGGGATTTAGCCATTGGACGATGTAAAGTCAACAGAATAAAGCCATAGTATGAGCAGAATGCTCGGAGTGTTTGAAGAGTTTTGGTGGCTTGGGATTGTGAAAAAGCAAAATGTGTTAAAAAAAAAAAAAACTTGTTGACTTAGCTGGATTCCATTGTAATGCACATGCTTTTACAATAACTATAGCATTTTATCAGAAATGCAATAGTCATGAGACAATAGTCTGCAGCTCTCTGCTATTCCCTGAAAAACTGGTGGTAAAACATTTGTCATCTGCTGCTTTTAATTTCGGTTTTCCTTGGTTTCTTAGAAATCTTTCAATTCCTTACAGCAATTTCGAGAGGTGTTTATTCTTAGAGGTATTCATATTCTTAGATCATATTACAGTAAATCACCTCATCTGTAGTGCAGTGCACCTTATTGTAGTGCCCCTGGCAGCTTTGTACAGGAACCTGGACGAGAGAAGTCTGGGTGGAGTTGTATTCAGACATTTCACCACTCCTAGTTCTGTCTCTCATCACTGTCACAAGCCAAGTTTCCAAATATTTAGCGCTTCAAATTTTTTACCGAGCTGATGGAAATGTTATCGATAACATTTTGTAAATGTCGACACAGTATTTTTCTGTTTAACTTTAGTGCATATATTCTATATCAATTTGGGAACACCTTTTTTCGAGAAAAAGGGCTTTAACACAAATAAATGTAGTGTCACATGACAGAATTAGCCTATAGGCAGCGTCCGTGTTTGTGGTGTTGCTCGTGTCAAAGCACCTTAGCCTAGTTTAAAAGCGCATTAAATCATATTCATATTATTGCATCTAAAA
>JAUCMR010000043.1:5242261-5258739 GCA_032357425.1 Enteromius argenteus | reverse complement strand
TTTTTTTTTGCGATACACCAAAACTTATGCGACCATTCGTTTTTTTTAAGGATGATGTCATCACGCACACCATTTTAGCGGTAAAAGGCCTGTTGGATGGAAACAGGCTGGAGACAGCAAATTTCGCAAATTTTTTTTCCTGCAAATTCTCTTTGTAGATAACAAAACAGCGTAAAAACTGGATGGAAACTTGGCTACGGTTAACCATTTGTCCTGCATGTTTGTGTGGCAGAGAATATATATATATATAATTTTTTTTTTTTTTTTTCTAGCAGCTGAGAGAGAATGTGTGATAGGAGAGTCAATATTAGTGCCAAATATATTGCACGACTATTCTTTTATTACCTTGTTTTTCTGACCTGATAAGAATTATCAGAACGTGCCTCGGGTGTTTGTAGTGTTGTTGGAGGATAAGCAATAAGGTCAACTCGTTTAACTGTAATCGACAGTGTCCTCGAGCAAGACTCAGGACACTTTTGCTCTACAGCTTTGGTTCCAACATTAGTCCATTTGATGTATCTAGATTTATCCAAGACATATTCAACCTCGAAAAGGTGGTCTGTGTATGGTAGCGCCAAGTAGATTACTTACAAATTGTAGTTCATTACTGTTGAAAACTGTAGTTAGTAAGACACAGTAATCAAGAGTACTCATTTTAGGTAATATAATCTGACTACTCTTTAGATTACTTTTAGATTAAATTTCTTACATTTGTTTTAACCTTACCATTATTAAATATACCATATTGATATTGAAAAGCAAAGAGAAACAAAAAATGTTTATATATACATAAATAAAATATATATCAGAATCATATCGGGGTTTCCCAAACTGGGCTTAATTTAAGGACTGCAGTGGGTTTGTGTCACGTCTCCTCCTGGTTATGGAAGCACTCAAGGCAGAGATTCAGGTGATACAAAGGGTTTTATTCCACAAGCAAGGCAGGATATAACTCACATCACAGGTACACGTTGGCGAAGACACTCGACGACATGGACTAGATAGAACATTGACACACTATATACACACACTAATGACACAGAACTAGACTCACATGGGGTACAGGGCTGGACACTAATTAACACACTCAACGAAACTAGGACAGGAATCACTAAATATGGGCATGGGCGGACACAAGAGGAGCAAAACACAAGGCACACTAAACACAGAGTCTGACAGTTTGTAAGTTAAAAAAGCTAATAATTAGTTAAGTCATAAAACTGTAAAATAAAAATTATTTAAACACTTGAACACTAAAAATTTAAATATTTTATTTGTTTACAACATAACCATCAGAACTGTAAATATTAGGAATGTGATGATAAATCATTTGAAATATTAACTTCCTCAGAGATATTTCACTTAAATATTTTTTTAAGAGGTTTGGCTAACAAAAATGTTTGGGAATCCCTGTTTAATGTTAACAATGACTTTACATGCTCTTGGTTTGAAATATTTTTGTCCAGACTTCCAAAATCCAAAATTTTGTCCAAAATCGACAGTTACTGAAGGTCCCTGGATATGATGAAGACAGTATTTCACCGCTATACTTCACCAGTGTTTGTTAAATTGCATAGGTAATTATTTGCTTCATACATGGTCTAATTGCTTGAGAGGTGCTATTCCCCCCTAAACCTCAGAAGCATTGTTTGCATACATACTCTCTCTGTACTTGGTTACAAAGCATTTAAAGCTGTTGTTGGATATTTAAAATTTCAGAAGATTTATTTATTTAATAACATATTGTTTTGGACCATCTTTGATTCTGTTGCTATGGTATCTGCGTATAGTTGTGATATCAGCAGTTGAACAAAACATTTAAACACTTACACCTGTAATCAAATGCTGTTTTCAATCTCAAACCATGATTGTGAACTTGTTATGTGCAGTTGTTAAAAAAAAGTAGTCTGTCCTAGCTGTTGGAAAAAGATTAACCTTGCTTCTCATGCTTAGGACCAGGATCAGTTTGCCCCAGCACAAAGCCTCTATTGATGTTAAACTACTAGTGTCAGGATTTGCAAAATTTTACAGGAAGGGACTATTTAAACAAATTATTCAAGTTAATTTATTAAGGTTTGCTGTAATTTACAGGTATTTGCATCATTATTTAATGCCCAAAAATCATGTAATCTTAATCATGCTTGTGCCTGTGTTGTTAGTAGATTACCTGCACTGATTATTATCAACTTTACTTGTTTAAACCTGCAGTCCATAACTTTTGCCACTCTAGCAGTTAATAAACAGAACTGTGTGCTTCTTCCGGAAGAATATTGTAGCTGGAAGTGCTTCTCTCTGTTTATGTCTATGGCGAATAATACATGTACTGGGTTGGTCTGCAAGCGGTACCTACCCGAACCAGTCTAAATAGTCATAATATTAACACGTATTATAGGTGAACTGTAGTGATTTATGACAAGCCAGAAACACGGTTTGGAAAATGGATTCATGGTTTCTTCACTTATTATGTAAATTTTGTAAATTTTGAAAAATAAATTATGGACTGCAGCTTTAAGACCCTGCGCTAATTTGTTTTGCTCTTGGTAGGTTGTGTTAGTGTAAAGCGTTCTGAAAGTTTTTTTTTCTTTCTGTATAATTAATTTTATTTACTAAGTGCTTATCCTCAACTTTGTATTCCAGGTTAAAAAAAGTGGAAAGTTTGAGAAGTTAAGTCAAGAAGAACGAAAGAGACAAGAGGTAAGGTTCCACATGTCAGCCTTCCTGACTTTTTCATTCTCTCTGACCTTGCACAGGAGTATCCCTGAACTTTTTCTGTTGGTTTTTAATTAAATTCCACAAGTCATATTTTTTCCCAACATTAGTTGATCACAAAGGAACTTGGACAAAATAGACATATAAGCATATTATTATAATAATTAAGATTTAATTTTGATTTTATTTTCATTTATTAAAAATTAATGCTTTTCATTCATAAAGGACACATTAAATTGATGAAAGTGACATAAATAACATTGTAATTGCTGTTTATGCTGGTTAAATGTTATTCTTCTACATTTTTATTAGAATAATATTCACAAGAATAAATTACATTTTAAAATATATTAAATTAGAAAACAGTTATCTTGAATTGCAATGTGTTTTTACTGTATCTTGAATTGTAATTCTGTTTTTACTGTATTTTTGGCAAATACATGTTTGTTATAATAAATGTTTATTGAGCATTTCCTCAAGCTTAAGGCAAGCTCCAGATATGTAAAAGATACTGAGGATTTGACAGTTCCTCTCACTTTCATTTCAGCTGTCACCTGTTATTATCCTGCTTTGTGTTAGCTGGGAGAGATCTTACACGATATGTGTAATAATTAAAACTGGACAGTTGTAATGCAGTGCCTAAATGACGTTTCTTTCCCTTAGGCCATATTTGAGGTTATTTCATCAGAGCACAGTTACTTACACAGTCTGGATATCCTCGTCCGTCTCTTCAAGAACTCAAATGAACTCAGCGAAATCATTAACAAAACTGACCATCACCACCTCTTCTCCAACATTGTTGACGTCTGTGAGGCCAGCAAAAAGTAAGAGACTCTCTTGACTGACCTCTCCTGAGATATATTTGTGAAGTTTGTTGATAGACATCTCTTTTAACTCAGTTTTCTGATATGGTGCTGCTGTTATAGGGCCCTGGAAGGTTAAAGTTGCAATTTTCTCAATGTATAATGGGAACCTGAGATTGCTGACATCATATACAGACATGAGCTGACAATTTTGCCTACTTAGGTATTAATTCTTGTCTTGGCATGTTAGGTTACCTCATAATTTACTGGAGTTTCTCAAAGTGCTCAACAGAAATGAATGTTTCCCAGAGCATGTTTAATATTTAAAGGTTTTTGATGTGTGAAATGCTTAAAACTGTTCTCATTGAGTTTGTAACAATCTGAACTAGGTCACTGGTTTTATTGCGATGATCAGTGGAAAATGTTAGTATTAATTATTTCCAAAACCCGCTTATTAATCTGAGAGACATACTGTCCATTTGATGCTTCAGGTAATGAAGGAATTTGAAACTGGAAACCATCACACTTGCAAAGAGCAAAGTTATTTGCTGTGCCAAGAGTTTTATTCTCTGAATGCTTTTTCTGGGAGCCTCTTCTTTATCTCGCTCATGGCCATTTTCTATTGGATGATATGTACCATGTTTAGTTTAAAGACAGCCTAGCAGCTGCCTAATGTCATCATTGCTCAAATGTTTTTTAACGTTTATCGAAACATTGGATTTTGGGTTTGGTTGGCAGGTTTAGGAAGCTTTTGGCTTAGCTGGGAGCTGTGATGATTAATGCAAACTGTATTTAAACTTTTATGTAACATTGATTGAATTGAGCAGTAAGTAGCTCTTACCAAAGTTCAGTTTATATGGCGATAAAGCAAAGTGCTGATAAAAGAAATACAGGCAGCCACCAATAGAAGATTTGAAATTAAGGGACCATTAAGCTGACCCGTCTTTTTGTCTTCGGGACCGTTGTTTTTTATGTAGACATTGTCTCAGCACTTCACCCATCCAGTCAGTGAGAAAGAAGAGGAATAAAATGATAAAACTTGTGTTTGCCTGTGTATTATGTTTGAGCACATATGTACTTCCCATCAGTTTTGTGCATGTCACATTCCGATACTCGTATGACCCTGATGTTCCCCGTGCTCACACTCATGAACAAATGTTCTGTTGAGCTGTAATGCCCTGCAGACAGAATCTACCCCCTGGCGAGGACCACAGAGCAGTATTACAAGAAATGGTTTAATTTACTGAGTTTAGTGTGCTCTCCATCTGCGAGGAATGGTCCAGCTGGAGAGTGTCATTCATGAGAACACACACTCACCCACACTAATACTGCTAAGTTTTTTTTTTCATATAGAATGGGGGGAAATAGTGGATTTTGGATTGATAAAGATTAAATGATTGTCAGGTGATACATTTTCTTTGCCTGTTTTTCAGCACGCAGTTTATATGGGCTGAGTATTGCTGTTCCACATACCTTATGAGAGTTACATCATGCTACTCTCTTTTTGAACAGATGTGTGTTTGTATGTTAGATAGATGTCCTCTTTCATAACTCTGATGTTTATTCGTCTTCACAAATATCCCTCAGACCTGTTCACAGCTGTGGCCAGTGCACACCCAATCCCTGAAATCAAAGTCCAACAGGCTGGAATGACAGCAATAACCACCGAGTGTTCACATACATGGATTAAATATTCACTAGCTGTACTCAGTGGAGGAGTGTCATAAGGTTGAGCTTTCAGCGACTCAATAAACAGGACTATGAAAGTGGGTCAAGCTCATTTGCGTGGACACATTTAAAGACATCTGGCAGTGAGTACTGCTGCAGTAAAACATAATGAACTTGTGGTGTAATTGCATTTAAAACATACTGTTTAAGCTTATTAAACTTGTGTAGTGTTTGAGAGAGGGGTTGTGGGATTCTTAGTCTAACTAAAATAGCTGAATACTTGGCAAAATTACACATTGTATACATGCTCAGATGTTTATCATATGGCTAATTTGGTTGTGCTTTCAGCTATCAGTGAGGGTGTAGTACAGTTTTGAAATGTGTTGTGCAGATTTTGATAGTCAGTAATCTGACTATTGTACAAGAGCCCTTGGTATGCAGGGACAGCTCCTCAGGAGCTCCTGCCTTGCTTAAAATCATAATGTCTTAAAATGTTCTTTCTACAGTATAACTTTCATTGGATAGTATATTATGGATGAGAAATGTGGAGGAGAAAGGGAACAGTCAGGACTTGGGTCACCTGAGGTGGCCCACAAGGCTTTGTCTTCGGAATAGCAATGGAATTGACATCAAGTGGCACACAAAAATCTGCTGAATGAATAGGAGGAAGAATGGCAACAAGGAAAGGCATATAAAAACACACAACCAAGCAAAAACAAGCACAAGCTCATCTCAACTATGCATATGTAAAAATTATAAATATGTAGAACAAAATAGTTACAGCCTTAGGCCTATAAGGTAGAAAGAAATGATTCCTTGAAAGTTCAGCTATCAAGTTTGTAATGGGTGTACTGGTATTACACAGTTTTTTAAGAATTACCCAATGACACTTGCAACTAGAGATACACCGAAATGAAAATTCTTGGCCAAAGTCTGAATACTGGACCGAAGGACCATTTTTCACAAATCAATTACAAAACAACTATTTAAAAATATTAACTTAACTCTAAACATTTTTTAAATATACCTATAACTATACCAAGAAAGCACAATTTAAGTTAAAAATAAAAAGCATTTTTTTTTGCCATTTTTGAGACCCCCCTTTTTAAATCAGGAATGTACTTTTTACTCTACAAGTAAATGTAGCTGAGAAGAAGATAATTCTTTCAAAACATTTAAAAAAAATATTACAGATCCCAATTTGAACACTATGCATGAGTGGTAAAATAAATGTATTAACAGAGCTGTTCTAAAATGTTACTGATCAGATGACAGGTAAGAATGTTTCAGCGCAGATTTGGACTTTGAACCCTGGCTAACAAGCAGATACACTGCAAGCTCATGCATGTGCTGTTTGAATAGGCTAAATGCGATTTGTGCGTGTTTTAGAAAACATAATAGTCTGCAGTTTATTTACTAATTGATTGAGGCTATTTTGCGAAATCAATCATCATACAGTAACAGACAAAAGCCACCCTTCCTCTTCACATCAGAGAAATGCAGCGCTGAACAGTCCCTCGCTGTCTGTTTTGCAATTTTTTTCTTCTTTTACTGGCATAATAAGCACCATCAAGTAGAGTTTCAAATATAGAAACGTAATTACAAACAAACATTGGTGGAAACCTGAAAACAAGGACATCCAAGAGTTGGCTCTTTTGAAGGAATTAGTTGATGTGATATTGATGTCATTTAAGGTGTCCCTCAGTCTGGTTAAATATGTCTAGTACACAAAAAAGAACGTTCTTTCTTGTCTGTTATAACCCTCGAATAAAAAAAAAAGGCAAATGAGTCTGCTTTAAGCAGACACTGGGCCTGCTATAAATGACAGACATACAGATGAAAATGCACAGTTGCCTTGATACTGCACCAGAGCAAAAGTACAAAGCATCGCTGAAATGCCCTGCTGCATATGTGTTCATGTAAGTATGTGTATGGATTGTATTATGTGATGGATTGCTCAAATAACTCAGATTCCCCTGCTGTGGTTCCTTGTATTGCTGTGGACAGATAAACTTTTCTAAATGAAAACAAAAACATTGGCACAGCATCTGAAATTTGCTTTTATTAAAGTCCACACGAACTGGAAGTTGAGGACAACTTCAGTACCTGTTTGGTATTAACAACTGTAATTGAATATTAAAATAGAGGGCAAGATTTTATTTAAACACTCCTCCTCTTCATCTCTCTCACAGCAAGCTCATGGTAAGAGAGGGCATGGTTAAGGATATTCTGCCCAAGGCATGGCTCAAGCCATCAAACTGACATTATCAGAGAAGGAATGTCATTACAGAGCAAAAGGAAAATTTTCAGATTTTGATTTTCTTTGTAATTAAAGATAATCTGGAAAATATATATTTTTTAGTGGATTAATTATTCACCTCCAGACTAACAAAGTAAAAATGTAATTTTGATTTGGTGAGGACTTTTAAAGATGAGGTTGATTGCTTTTTTTTCTAAGGTCAATTGTGTTTATAAGTCTAATATGTGTTAATGCTTAGTTGTTGGGTTTTTTTAAAAAACACATTATTTTTCACATAATTTATCTTTATTCTACACTAGGGATGCATGATATTGGACTTTTGCTGATATCCGATATGCCAATATTTTTCATCTTATTTTGGCTGATACTCATATATTTCCTTTGGTTTGGAAACAACACCAAGTCTCTCCTGTGCAGAAATAAGCAAATTATTTTTCATTCAGTTTAGTTTTTAACTTATTTGTTAGAATTTAATAACAATATCAAGGCTATTTTATAATGACAGTACAATGAAGATTTGAATATAAGTTATGTTTAATTGTTGTTGGGTTTTTTTCCAGAAAGATGCCGTTGTAACCTTGACATTTTATTTTAAGATTTAACATTTGTAAGTGGTCTAAAACAGATGTAAAAAGTTCTAAAAAAGTCTTTTAGAACTCATTTATTTAAAAATATAACATATTACAGATTAAAGGTGCCATAGAATGGAAAACTCTGAAAAATAGGCAAATCAGAACATAACATTGACTGTGACATTACAGTCGGGATAGCTAATATTTACACCCCCCAACATTTGCATATACCTGTTCTAGGCTAGCCGGACTTGCACAGCCGAACCATCAGAAGTTCTGCAGGTATTGTGAAGAAACAAGCTGTCATGAACGAGTTGGGGTGAAGCGAGCCGTAAGCTTCTCCAGCGGGCACGGAGGACACAGAGGCAGAAGTTCTCTTCGGAAGAACATTTAATGAAAGACAGGAAATGCTGAACAAAGCAAACGAGGATGAACCACATACACGAACGTAACTTCAACGACAGACAACAATACAAGACATGGGGCATAGATTTATACACAGACTAACCAGAGACATGGCGCAGGACACCTGGAACACACAGCTGGCAGGGAATGAACACTAATGGCAAGGGCAGAGTTACAAATGAGGGAAAGACACGAGGGAGAACGGTATGAAAACAAACAGAGAGCACATGGACAAAGAAACATAGACACAGGACACGCTCATGGCGTGACATAGCCCCCCCTTAAAGCATGGCTTCCAGACACGCAAGGACATTTTACAGGAGGGAGGCGTAGCGGCGGCACAGTACATCGTAAAGGGGGTGGGTTGGCAGGGCAGCCAGGAGCTGCAAGGAGCATTGTCTCTGGAGGCCTTCCAGGCCTGATATGGTTCATTATGGTCCATGGTGGATCAGGCTCCTTCATGGACCACCACGGAGACACCCGCCAGGGTGGAGCAGATGGTGGAGAAGCGCACCTGGGTGAACCAGACGGTAGAGACGCCCACCAGGGCGGAGCAGACGGTGGAGGTGCCCACCTAGGTGGCGCAGAGAGGGGAAACGCCCTCCAGGGCGGCGCTGACGGAGGAGACGCCCTCCTGGGCCGACCAGACTGCGACGATGTCCTCCTGGGCCGAAACATAGAAGAAACATAGACACAGGGCACGCTCATGGCGTGACACAAGCAAGGAAAATAGCGAAAATGGCAGATCATGGAAATAAATGTTAATGTATGTTCCAGGCTGTGCAGGGAATGTGAAGTGCAGGGATTGGTGTCTGTATTCTGAAAGGCACAGAAAGCAAATAAGGCATTCTAATAAAATCACGTGAGCCACTGAAGGGACATGGTTAGCTGCTTGCTAGCGGTAGCTAGATTTTACTGACTTACCACATAAACAGAATAGGGAGAGATGGCTTAGAATGATGGCAAATGATTTACAGATCCTGAGCACCACTGACAAGCATCTGATCTTGTAAATGTGTGGTAAGTAAGTACTGCCACTGTATTTTACACAGAGCATGTGCGATCGCAAATCTCGGAAGTGTAAAAAGTGATCATGCATTCAAAAACAGTTTCAATGTCAGAGAACATGCTGCTGCTGCTGCCACTGCACGTGCTATTTGATGACTCACATTCCGAATGTGTCATTCTGTATGTGCATTCTCAGTTTAAATGCAACGATCCAAAACAGTGAATTTAATCATCATTAAAGCAAAACTTTGCTTTAAGAATGGCCAGACTGCTGACTTGATCTAATCGCTAGCACACTCTGAGCTAATGTGTTCCTCTTATCTGCAAGTCGTATCGGTATATGTTTTCATATTGGCCGATTCCAATAATATAGTGCATCCCTATTTTTACACCACTTTGTCCCTTCTCTCATGAACACTGACTTTCTGAAGCCCTAAATAATAAAAAAATAAGACTAATTTGAAATTCCTCTTTATTTGGACTGCATCTGAACTCTTGTTCCTGTAAAACTGATAGAGCTCCAAACACCTGTAGGAAGGCCCTGGGGTCACGGTTGTAGTGATAACAACCTGACTGACATCACTTCCAGATTTAGCATTCAGGTTGTGTCTTTCTCTGGTCTATTGTGAGATTGTGAAGCAGAGGTCATGCTGGGTTCCAGCACAGATGGCTCTGAGCTGCATCCTCTGGATTACTGGAAAATCATGAATACCCAGCAACTGAAGTCATGAAGTGTGTGTCCCTCACAGGAAGAGCATGTGTGTATGATTCTCATGCTGCCATCCCTGCTTGGTCATTTGAGGGCTTTAGGACATCCTGTGCTCTGATGTGATCATAGGCCTGGGAAAAGACATGTTAGAACACCTTCCTGGCTTTGTGTTACATTTGTGTATGTGTGTACGTGTTTGTGCATGTGTAATGACTAAAACAGGGTGCTCCTTGCATCGGTTTTAACTCTTGTTGATGTTATGGAAAACATTTCATACATGTTATTGTTTTCATGCAATTATTTACCTCCCCTTTCTCCTTCCAGGTTCTTTAAGGAACTTGAGGATCGGCACCAGCAGAGCGTTGTAATCAGTGACATAAGTGACATTGTTTTAAGGCACGCCCAGTCAAACTTTGACCCCTATGTGACATACTGCTCAAATGAAGTGTACCAGCAGAGGACCCTGCAAAGGCTGCTGTGAGTACAGCACACATAAACACACACAGACTGTCACAGCTTCAGCTAAAAGCCATGTTTGGCTTTTATCATTAAGCCCTGAAGATATTATGGTTTTTCTACAATGAGGCAGAAAATACCTTCCCCAGAAATCTGATCTCTGAGTAAAAGTAAAAAAGGTAGATGTAGTTATGAAATTAACTTTAACTTGAGAAAAATTCTATTAAATAAGAGGGAAAATTTTAAATGTCACATTGCTAGAAATGAAAGTGTTAATTACGAGATCATAATGTGATATATTAAAGGGATAGTTCACCCAAAAATTAACATTTTGTCATTAATTACTCCCCCTCATGTCATTACATAGATATTTTTGATGAAATATGCAACCTTTATGACAATAGTATAGACAGTATAGACCGTATCGACAGCAGTGCAACTGAATACTCCCAGACCAAGAAAACTAGAAAGGAAACTTCCAGATGTAAAATTGCAGATATATTGTAAGATATAAAGATATAAAGGCATGTGAGATAAAGGTGTGACTTAGAGGAACAATCACAGCTGCAACAGATTTTGTCACAGATATGAGCTATACAATCACTTTCTCAGTCAAACTGCAAGATACTGTATAAGGAAAATTGTCAATTACTAGAAATTAGGTTGCAGTTTAGCATTTTTATTTGTTGCACAGTTGTTTTTTTTATATCATAGGGATAACATACTGCAGTCAGTCACTAGTTTAACAGTCCATTTATCTCTTCAGAAATAAAAGCCCCTCCTTTAAGGAGGTACTGACCAGGATCGAGACCCACCCAGACTGCAGGAACCTTCCAATGATCTCCTTCCTCATACTTCCTATGCAGAGAGTCACACGGCTTCCCCTGTTGATGGATGTGAGTGACATTATCCCTCGACTTACACTTTAGACCCAGCCTAAGATGCTAACATCTCTAATACTGACATAAACTTCTGTCTCTCTTGTAACTGCATTTTCAGTCTTCTGACATGCACCTTGTGCTTTGATTATGTGGTTTAATTTGACCTGCAGGACGTTCACTGTTATGTAACACATGAAATTAAGCCAATTAAAATATTCTGCTACTTGTTTTTCTTTCTTTTCTATTCATACTTGGCTCTCAAATTTGCACTTTCTTCTGTCCTTTCATTTTCATTCAGGTTTTAGCTTTCAGGGCCTCCCTGTTTTAACAGTAATAATTCTGTTTAGATTTATTTATTTATTATTGTTTGAGACTTTTCTACAGTATTTCAGCATAAATAAAGGAGTTGAGTTGGTATAAGGCCCTTTACTCTATTTCAGGCATGGTTTAAAAAGTTTGGTGTTGTTTCCTCTCTATCATCTTGTTCCTCTCAAGAGGATTGTGTGTAAAACGAAGTGAGGGAGTTTACTGCACTAAAAATGACCTAGAAATTTCACCATGGTCCCTATCCTCACAACTCTTGCTTTCATTTATTGCCATCCTTCCCTCCTTCCTGTAGACTTTTTCTTGCTTTCTCACCCTCTCATTTTTCCATCTCTTTGTCGCTTTGTGGGTCCCCTGAGCTTGTCAGTGGGTTTCCTAGTTTAGGACAGCTTGACTGGCTGACTCTGAGCATGAGAATGCTAGGTTTGGTTGTCTTTCTTTCTTTCCTTCTTTCTTTCTTCCCACAGCTCAGAAACAAGTGAAACTCTAGCTGGAAAATATCAGACAAGCGTGAGAAAATTTTGAGAGCCCTCCATTAGACATAAACTGTGTGAAAAGCTTTAGGAACAATAAACCAAAAACTTTTGTACAAACAGGAAACAAGTACTGATGCAAGTCTAATTTAGATATACAGCGTATTAAACTGTGTACTCAAGCACCAACAGTTCAAAGATAATTTTGATTCAAAATGTTTTTGTTTTGTAGACCATATGCCAGAAGACGCCCAAAGATTCAGCCTCTTATGAGGAATGTAAAAAAGCTCTTCATGTTGTCAGCAAGGTGAGAAATGCTGAGAATTACCACTGCAAGTTTTTCTAGTGTTGTCTGAGAGAGTTAATAATCATTTCTGTATGTGTGTATACGCAGCTTGTGAGAAAATGTAATGAGGGTGCTCGTACAATGGAGAGAACAGAAATGATGTACACCATTAATTCCCAGTTGGAGTTTAAAATAAAGGTAAGAGAATAATACAACCTGAACAGTACTGAACAGTTCAGCTGCTTTAATGATTCTTTTAATACTTTTTTTATGAAAGCACCCATTGATCCACACTGTATACTAATACTGGGCTATATAGTGGGCTACATAATAATGATTTTTCTTCAGGTCTTCTGAATGTGTAATTTTCAAACTGAATTTCTGCACAACATACAATTTTTAAGCATGTTCCAAACATTTTTTGTCTGTCTGATCAAATGGACGTTTTGGTCTAAGAGCCTGTTTACACCTGCCATTAAAGGGTTAGTTCACAAAAAATTAAAATGTAAAATTTGCCTGTGTTTTGCTCACCTTCAAAGCATCCTAGGTGTATGTGACTTTCTTCTTTCAGACGAATCAAATCAGAGTTATTTTAACAATTGTCCTGGTGCCTCCAATCATTTCAATGTTAATAAACGTATGCAAAGAAAAACCAGTCTTCACTTGACTTATATCGATATCCTTCTACATTTTTCTTTACAAATCCATGGTTTGTGCTTCTAATTCATGACTGTCATTTCACGTCTTCCGAACTGTATACAGCAACATACACTTAGTCCCATGGAAAGGCTTTTTATGTAACTCTGATTGGATTTATCTGAAAAACGAAAGAGGATGAGCTCAAATGTTTTGGACCCTGTTTACAACCATGTTTAGCATTGTCCATTTATAATGAAATTGACAAAAAACACAACTTAATGCTTAATTAGCTGTAAACATCTCATTTTCGATTGATAATCCAGTTACACATACCTATGTCAAAGCTTGCCAAATTAACAACCACCATTAAGTTATTATACTGACTTAAGTCCTGTGAGCGTAAGTACAGGTAAAAGTAAGTTTTTGGTTTATTGCACAAAAAAATTACATTCAGCTTAGTAAGCCAAGGGCCACTCCTATTGATTTAGTGAGATATTTCAAGTTAATTCAAATTACACTTATGCAACCAGCTGGGAAAGTAGTACATGATTTTGATTTCAGTGTCACAGTTTTTTTTTTCCGCTTCTTTTTTTGATCAAATAAATGCAGCATTGTTGGGCATAGTGAAAATATGTTGTCAGTTTAATAAATGTAAGTTAACTTACACAGTCTATTCACAATTAAAGTGTTCAAACTGCAATATTTCATATATAGCATGTGCAAAGCATCCTTTATGTAAACATAATGATTTACACATTAGATCCAGCAGAAACTCTGACATATTCTGACATAACGCTGACATATTTTTAGATGTTAGACATCACTATCTGAACATCACAGCTGTTTTCTGCTCCTCATCTGTATAAAGTTGTGCCTTTCTCAACTTTTTGGCTCACTCAATGCTATTTGGTCTACTATCAGACACTGACACAAACACTCTTTGTCTGCTGATGGGAGTGTGTTCACCTCTGTGCACGTGTCTGTGTGTGTGCAACAGGGGGAAATTCCACCTTGTGCGATACAGAGAGCAGAGTAGAATTGTAAACGTGCGGCTATGTAGAGACCGAAATGACATGCAGTCATATAAATAAGATAAATAACATAAGACTATTCATTTGTTTAATCAAAGAACAAGGTATAGACCTGGGGCCCTATTCACAAAACATTTTGTTTTAACTCTAAGAGTTCTCCTGAATAGCAGTAAAAGTTTTCTCTTAAAACCTTACAAAGCTGCTGAGACAAACTTTTAATAAGGAACAGAGATAAGTCTAAAGCTAAGAGTAGTGGTGGGGTTGACCTTGTTGCTATGGATGATGTCAGCATGCTTACTAACTCACAGATTTAGGAGCTAGTTTTAGTGCTAAAACACTTTGTGAAATACTCTTAGAGCAAGAATTTAGGAGTCCTAAATTTAGGACTGACATGCCCACTATTTTTAAGATTTTGTCCTTTATTTAGCAAGTTAGGAGCTACATTTAGCCTTAAGATGTTTTGGGCCCTGTTCTATAGGGAAGGTAACCTTAAATGCCCTCTTTTGTGATCTGGCATTATATAGAAAATAAAATTACCTTGACCTTCAAGGGAGGGGGTATATTAAGGTGCCCCCTAGTATAATAGCAGGGAAAAACACTTCAGGAGGGAAAGGATCTGAATCTGATTAAATTTTGATCTCACGGATTTGATTCTCTCTATTGTAAAACTTGTTCACACATTCTCAACTGATACACACATGCTGCTCACTTGCTGTGGGTCTTGTTCATCATGAAACATCTTTCCCTACATTATTTGCAAACTTGTTGTGCATGTGCAGTTTAAACTTACTTTGCATGCACATAGTGATGCATTGGACACGCTCACTAATGCAAACATATTTACAACCTTCTGCTTAAACATTGTGGGAAAGTTCTGGCTGGCACGTTTGGTACGGACAGTTGTCTAGAGGATTCTACATGATCACAAGTGTCCAGCTGTTAGAAGGTTAATAGTTCTCAGAGTTCTTTGTGACTTCTTTTTTAGCAGTTGCAGGAGTATGTGTCATACTGGGACGTTATTTCTTATTTGAAACTTTATTTCTATATATTATGTTTATATATTAAATGTATTTATATATAAATTATATGGATATAAATATGTACATGTAAATACATGTTAACATTTTCTAAACATTGCTCAACGATATGTTTGCATATCTTGTCAGGTCCTAAGTGAGAGTGTGGTATGTTTGATGGGAGTGACAAGAGACTTTGTGAAAAGCCTTTAAATGTAAATGGTTTGTTTTATCAACAAAAAAAAAAAACATTTAATTTTTAATATTTTGATTAACATTACATTACATACAGTACCTTTAATATTTTGACGATACATTTGAAAAACAACTAGGTATGGACATTGCATACCATTTTTAGCTTTAAGAACTCCTAAATGGAGCAAAACTAAGGCAATCATGGCTGTCTTTGGTGTTCCATTTGCTGCCCTTCTTGCCTCCAAAGCCAAACTTCTTAGCCTTGTATTTCCTCTTAAGACAGATTTTTTTAAAAGCAAGCAGATGTATTTTTTTAGCAATTGAAAATGACCAAAATGCACATCCCTATCTAATCATTTATTTCATTGATTTTAATTTCGATTTTTTATTTTAAAAATGAGGATATTTTACCATTCTTCATGTTGATTGTGTTGCATTGAAACATTAATGATTCTGTCTGGTTCATGGTTATTTATTCATTTTTTTTTCCTTTCACACTTTCTCTCTATGCAGCCGTTCCCACTGGTGTCATCCTCCCGCTGGATGGTGAAGCGTGGTGAGCTAACAGCTTTTGTAGAGGAAAATGGCATCTTTTCCAAGAGAATGTCTCGCCAGCAAGTCTATTTCTTCCTCTTCAATGATGTACTCATTGTCACACGAAAGAAAAGGTGAGCTGGAGACCACAAATGAGATCTCTCATACATGTCCAAATGTACCTCTGTTCTTTCCCTGCTGTTATTGTGCCCTGGGGGATACTATAGAGAACAGGAAATTATTGGGCTAATGTAGGAGGCAAAGCTTGCATGTAGGTGGGTGTGGGTTGTTAGCTAAATCACCTATATAGAAGAAGAAAAACAGAACCTAAAAAGGGAATAACTTTGTATTTAAATGAACAAGTTATGGGAATTGTGCTTTTAGAGCATAAACTGTGTCTGCATCACACAACCCATCACAAGACATGTCTGTCTTGTGTCAAGACACATCTGCACTACCCTCCAAACTGTATCTGTGATCATCTTTCAAGTGTAATATACAACAATGTT
>JAUCMR010000043.1:5224519-5242161 GCA_032357425.1 Enteromius argenteus | reverse complement strand
TTTAGAATATCGCTCACCTCATTTCATCACTTTTTACCAGGCACTGCAGGATTCTCCGGCTAAACCCTTCTTTTTGTTTGGTGAAGAAAGACTTTGCAGGTCAAACCTCATTCATATAGCAGATAGCAGATGGCACATTGCAGTGCTCCTCATTTTGTGTTTTGTGCATTTTCTGTCAGCATTTTATGTTGTTAAATACTGTTTCTTTCGATTTACATTGCCAGCTGCCACTGCGACTGTTGTGGTTGTCCTAGACAAGTGTTGTGCTTTGTGCTACGTGGCACAAACAACTAAAATAGAAACCAAGTGATCAAACATTAACTTCGTCATGCAGCACTGTTAATAGTGGTGTCTGGTGAATGCATGTTCATTTGAAAAAATATATATATAAAGGCTATTGTTTGTAATATATGGAGTAAAAAATATAAGATGGTATAAGAAATCTGTGTTTGTGTTACAAGGTTTTTCAGTCCATTTGTATAGTGCCTGCTCCCTGCTGCTACACAGTTCCAGTCATTCTGTGAGTGAGTCATGTAGTTAGCAGAGCTCACTTTTTTTTTATCCCCTAGTAATTTTTGGGAACATTCTGTATGCTATGACAAAGGGGATGACCTCCAAGAAAACAAGATGGTTTTCATTTCTACTCTGTTTTGGCCAATATGGCCTACAAACGCTCTGTTTTGTATTTAACAGAAAAATAAAGATAAAGAAAAGGTTTCTTCAATCAACGGGGATGTTCATTCTGATACGCGGTCTGTATAGTATGTGTGGGGAGTCACGCTACTCTCTCAGATCTGAAGGAAAACAAACCCGTGCACGCCATCACGATCTCCACTCTGTCCCTCTTTTCATTTCCTCTCTCTCACTCCCTCTCTGTCTTCCCGCTCCACTGTTTTTTATTCATTTTCTCTGGTTATGTAACTTACTCTTAAAAGCAGCTGGTTATTTTCCCTCCTTTTCTTTTCATTTTTGAATCTCTCTTTCTCACACATTCACACATGTATGGGCAGATGTTTATTTTGCCATATCCATTTTGGAAAATAATAATGTTTATCAGCATTATAAACAGTAGAAAAGAACATTATGTTCAGTACACTGTTGTTAGGTGTCCAATGAATAAATTATTGTATGAGTATGCAGGGATGTTATCAAAGTGTAAGTGCACAAACAAAGTTTAAAGAAAGATTCAGCATCATACATCATCCATCTCTCAGATTTGCAGTTACCTAAATACTGTGGTGGCCGAGAGAGCTCAACACATTGCAGACAGAAAAAAGCATGTGCAAATTAAGAAAACAGCTTAATCGTTTTGACAGCATGCACTGCAAATGCTCTCACAACACAATTAATCAAAGAAACGCTCTGCAAATAAAATTCTTTATTTGGTTGTGTTGTGAGCATTTACAGCACCTGCTGTGAAACTGATGAAGATGTTTTCTATATTTGCTGGTGCCTTTTCTGTTTGCATGTGTTTTCTGAAGTTGCAGCACATTGAGCTCTCTCGGCCACCATGAAATACAGCATTCCTTTCACAGGGGCCTGTGTGTGTGTGTTTGCATGGAAGTGTGTGAATGTTTTGTCCTGGTGCTGGAACATTTCTTGGCTGCTGGAGAGGATGTCATTACAGTGGTAGGAACATCTGATTGCTCAACTGATATAAACCCCCTGTTGTATCCTGTAATATGTAGTTGTAATATCTGATATGTCAGGAGCAGACGGTAGTGTAATTGTTCAGCACTCTTTTTGCTGATTGGAAAGCTGGTTAAAATTGATTAGAACCAGTCTAGGTACCCCTTGGGGCCAGGACTTAGACAGGTACATATGGTCAGTATCTCTTGACAGATTACCAGGCCCTAAGCTGAACAGAAATTTCCAGACAGCAGGATTGTTATACTTTTTGTGTACACATCAGTAAAAACTGATGGATGTGTTGGCACACATGCTCTTTCCTAGGGGTGGGCAATATGATTAAAATCTTATTTCACGATAAGGAAATACATCATAGTAGAGTTATTTTATTTATTTAATTGACAATTAATTAAAGATACAAATGACAAAACATTGCTTTCAACTTTAAGTCTAGCATTCAGATAAGAAATGCTACTGAAATTGCATAAATGTAAAATAATGCACAGTGTTCACTGTTTTCAACAGCAGGTCGCAGGTTCTGGACACTTTTTTTTAGATTTATATTTTCCATAGGGTTTTTAAAAGTGTATTTGTTAAAGCCATGAACAAGGTCAGACAGTTACGAGAGAATCACATTACAACTATTACAATTGGACCAAAAAAAGACAGAAGTGTAGATAAAGACTGTGTACCTAATGGCTTTAGTGTAATAATGAATTAAACATTTGTTTCACAGTGTTAATGTAGTAGCCTGGTAATACCAAGCTCTGCTGGGGTGGGGGGGTACGCTTGTCTAAAGTTTAAAATCATTGGTGTACCTGTAAGCCAATTACATAAAATTTGGATATAACGTATGTTATGTAAAAAAAACAAAACCATTGCGTGTAATACTGCAACTCAATTATTAATTACAGCATGACATGAAAATATTCAAGGACTGGAAAAGAAAGGAGACACTGACCTGGGCTGCGTTTCCAAAAAGCATCGTAAGCTTAAGTTTATTGTAGACCCATTGAAACCGATGGAGCTACGATCAACTTAGGCTCACAGTGCTTTTGGGAAACTCAGCGCAGTCTGTTACTAATTGGTAACAGTTGAGAAATTAAACTTCTCCCAAAACCTGTCGGGAGTAGGGCCACAACATCACCTCCATTTAAAATGAACCAAACACTCTTCTTATTCGGGCTTTAGTTGGCAAATACTGGGAATATTCTCCTCAACACGGCAAACCGCATCTTGTGTCTCCATTTCCGCTGTCATTTTAGATTTCCCTAACCTAAACTACAATCTTAAATTCGGCGCTTAGCATCTACGCCACAGCTCTAAGCAATGGGGCCTTCTGTTCGTTGATTGGTCCGGCCGTTTTGGAGCCGGAGAGAAAAGGTCTGCTATATCAGACTGAGTACAGAAGCAAACTAAAATTGAGCGGAAGTGTGAAGTCTGACGTAGTCGGGCTATTAATGGAGAGGACAAAAGAGTAAATTTTCATAAACTGCTGCTAAAATGGAGAACAGTACTGCTTCGCTAGCAGCACTGAAAAGACAGAGCCCTGAGTTTGCAGTGACATTTGACATTTTTTGGAGAGCTGTAATACTTCACTACATTTTTGAATGAGTATCTGTACTTTTTGGAATGGAGAGTGCTAGAGTTAAGGCCCGTTCACATCAAGCATGGTAACTGTAAAGATAATGATAACGGTAACTGTATTTGCATACACACCAGTGAACGATGTTGTCAGTTTATTATAAGCTCAAGTGCGTCTGCCGCTTTAAATTCTCAAACACGTGATAGCAAGATTCTGATTGGTTGTCAGTGTTTCTGTCATTCATCAGCTGGAAAAAATCATTCTAATATTGATTCCCAACGATATCGTTTCTCTGCCCTTTATCGTTATTGTAGTGTTGACGCTACTATTCTTTAACATTGAGAACGATTTTAAGAACTATATCTTTACCATTATCGTTACAGTTATTGTGCTTTGTGTGAATGGGCCTTTAGATGATCAAATAAAGATGTGTTTTAGCCGATCCTTGAAGATGGCTAAGGATTCAGCTGCTTGGGTTGAGTTGAGCAGGCCATTACACCAGGAGGGAACATTTAATTTAAAAGTCTGTCAAAGTGATAAGCATATATATGCATGTGTGTGTGTGTATGCACACATATATACAACATTTGGACTGCTTTTTAATATTTAGCTTCCTAATAGCCTTTTAGCATGTTATTTCCAGACTTCAGTTTAATTGTAATGACCCCTCTCTTTCTGTAGAATCTGTTATCCTCTGCTTGTGGAATGTAAATGGCATTGTAATTGTGTCAGTGAGAGCCCAGAGGTTGTCCAGGAACTGAACAGGAGGATCTGACTCCACTTATTCAATTAGCTCTATACAAACACAGTTAATTATCAGCTAACGACATGCTGAGTAATGCCACACCACTAGCATTTGTTTGCTTTTATAAATAGCAGATGCATTCACATGAACATTGCAATTCAATTGAAAAATATTTTAGCTTTAATGCAGTTTGTAAATTATAACTTAATGTATATAATACAAATGTGAAAGTACAATTGTGTGATTTAACCTTGAATATATCTTTAATCTAAATCTGTGACTCTCTCTGCCTTTCTTTTCTCAGTGAGGAGAGTTATACAGTTATAGACTATGCACTGAGAGATCAGATATATGTGGGGTCATGTCAACCAGAAGACCTGAATCTTTCTCCAGTCCGTGGCACTGCGGGAATGCTGACGTCACGGCAAAACATCGCCAGCCACCTGTTCCAGATCAGATTCCGCAGCAACCACTCTGGAGACAAAGTCACCATGATCTTGGGGGTGGAGCTTCTGTAAGTATTTGTGTATGAGTCCAGCAGAATAATAAAAATAAATAAGCTAATTCTAATTCTAATTGAACTAATGAACTAATAATATTTTGTGACAATATTTCTTTACTGTCACTTATTACTACTGTATATCATTGCTAAATAAAAGTATACTTTTTTTTTATTTCATCTTTTAATCTTACTGACCCAAGTTTTGCGTGGTTGGGTAAATTAATCGGTAAAGGATCTGGGAGTTAATGCATTTAGTTTGATTAGCTCATATCAATATGCATAACGCATTCATTTGTCATTTGAGTTATGTGATTCTGTATCTGTCTGAGGTTACTGAACTACACCTGTACTGACATACCCTTTAAATGAAATTACAAGCTTTGACTGCTCCTCCAAAGGGAGTTCCCATGTATTTTACCACCCCATCAGTCATCAAACTGCAAGAGTGAATGTACCAGCACAAGATTTATCAAAATGTAATCCTCTTTCAGGCATTCGTCCAGTGCACCAAACAAACATGAGCTGAGATATTGAGAACCGGTTTGCTTTCCAGATCTGCTTTACCTTGTAATATGTGGTTGGTGGTTTTGAATTAGGGTTTGTTTGAAACTGTAGCTGTAGGTGATGTGTTTAGTGCCAAGAACTGCTTATTACTTAGGGTTAGGGTTAGGGTTAGTTAGGGTTAGGATTAATCCCCTCTGCTCCTGTGTTTAAAAAGTGATTCATTACAGCCGTTCATTATGGGGGGTATGTACCCGTATGCCAATCACATAACAAGAACCAATCACTTATCGCCAATCACATCTTGCCTTGCCGGACTTTGGCCTCCCCAATTTCTCACTGACGATCGGTAAAAGTTGATAAATTAAAAGGTTGGCAAATGCCGGGAATCCTTTCCACAACAGAGCGAACAGCATACAGTGTCTCCATGTCCGCTGTTGTTATAGATTTCCCTAACCTAAACTACATTCTTAAATTCGCTGCTTAGCGTCTACGTCACAGCTCTAAGCCTGCCCTCTGTTTGTTAATTGGTCTGGCCGTTTTGAACCCGGAGAGAAATCATAAGATAGCCTGCTGTCTCAGACTGAGTACAGAAGTGAACTGAAAATCAGCGGATGTACGAAGTCTGACGTAGTCAGGCTAACTGAGGTCAAGAATGGGGATGAAAAAATTAACAGAGAATTGCACGTGTATCATTACTTCATACCATCTCTCAATAAATAAATAAATAAATAAAAGAGCATCACATAATCCTCTTGGGTAACACTTTACTTGAAGGGGTGTGCATAAGACACCTTATAATCATGACATGACATGCGTCATGAATATTTTTGGGTTTTATGCATGTTTATTACAACTGTCATTAAGTGATTTTTAATGCAAAGATGACATTGTTTGCCTTTGTCATGACAACTTGACATTACCAAGACAACGTAACCTGTCAGTGTCTATGTCATGCAAGTAGGGCTCACTGCAGCCCACAAGATCCAGGTGGGCTTGGTTGCCTCCACATCTAGAGGGTAGAGATTGGCAGGTTTAGGGGTGGAGATGGGTGGATTTAGGAATCGGGGTGGAGATAGGTAGGTTTAGGTATATGTCAGGTGAAAAAAGTTGGATCTGGATTGAACCACACCCCCCTGGATCTTGTGGGCTTGAATTTGTCATTAAAATGTCATTGAGTGTTAATGCCATGTCAAATTATTTTATAACAACGTCATGAATACTTTTCTTGACCTCAAGTACAGTGGTACAAATTGAATCTGCCATTAAAATGTCATTAAGTGTCATTAAGTGTTAATATTCTGTCAAATTATTTGTTTAATTTATTTTATATTGTAATTGTAATTATATAAGTAATGTCAAGTTGTCATGACGTAGACACTGACATTTTATAAAGTACTGGTTTATGACAAGTTGTCATAACAAAAGCATCTCAAACAATGCCATCTTTGCATTTAAAATTACATAAATGAGTGAATAACACTTATGACAATTTGAAGGTTGCCATAAACATGCATAAAACCTCCTTCATATTTATGACACATGTCATGTCATGATTATGAAGGTGTCATGTCAGTCTTATGCACACCCCTTCAAGTAAAGTGTTACCTCATCTTGCTCCCCTCTTCTGACCTTTAGAAATTAAGACCATCATAGCATCTGTAACTTTAAGACTTCTCTATGTAAATAACCCCTTCACTTACAGTAAATATAGTCTGGCTGGCTCCACTCTGTCTGTAAACCTATTTGCTTTAGAAGCATGAGGAATGATACAGACATTTAAAGAGCACTTAAAGACCTTTGTCATCCAGTTAAATTAGTGATATACTTTGGTTCCATTCAATTTTAAGTTCTCGGTGCTGCATTTGGACAGAAAAAGGCCTAGAAATAACAGTTCAAAAAGTCATATTGAAAACCAGAATATCAGTGAGTGACCACCTAGCAAGCACTCAGAACCCCCTTGCAGCAGCATAGCAACATGAAAACCACCCAGAACACCTAAGCAACCATATAACTCCCTCTTGGCAACCACTCACAATGCTCTAAACATTGTAATGCAGAGTTTTGCTTAGGCGATCACTACACTGTCTGCAGAAATTTAAATTGAATACTGAAAATGGGAAAGAGAGAATGAAAATAGAATAGAATAGAGGCAAAACCAGCCTCTCTTTCCCTCTCTTTCACTTTCTTTTTCTGATAACACTCTGACAACATTTTATTCTTTTAGGGTTAGGGTTAGGAAAAATATTATCTATATTTTTTTCAATTCGGCTTTCGAATTTTGAGGATCACTTAACACTGAGCAGAAGTTCGATCCTTAATTTCATTTATAAATGTAAATGTAAATGGAGAAATGTTTTAATAGGCAGCTCAGTAGGTTTTGAAACAAAGCCATTAGATCGTGACTGTGCTCATGTAAGTCAGATAACTTGTTATCTGTTGCTGAGAGTGTAATTATAGCTTAGTATGTTGCTGATCCACTTACATAACAGAGATGCCTATCTACTGTTGTTCTTGGTGAAGAGTCAACATGACTGTACTGTAGTTCTTCTGAAGAACCTTCGTCAACACAAGACAAGTTCTCCCACATTTCTGGACCTCTGTCAGGCTCCACCCAGTTGAGTGTCTAATAACAGCTTGATTCCACTAAACCAGCTCTTTTCTCAAGTGTGAGTGGCACAGTTCTCAAGATGATTTTGGAGTCCACTGTGACGTCATCAGCTATGTCTATTTGAACTGTGCTCAGTCAACTGTAGAAACATATATATTGTTCCCTATATTGGCCAAACACTTTTTCAGGAAATTGAGTTGTCTCGCTGCAGTGGCCCCTGCAGGCTCACTAAGTGTCTCATTTAGTATTCAGGAGAAGTAACCATCAATATTATATTTGAAAGGCCACTCTCTGCCCACTAAACGGGCAGTAATATTAACATAATGCATTGGTTTTGTCTGAATGAGCCTTATTCAAGATGCCTGATTCATCTTCATGTTTTTTTTTTTCCTTACTGTGCCTAAGGGTCAAGTTTGAATATTTACTTCCAAACGTACCTTCTACTGGTGCTCTGATGCCTTCAGTGACTTCTCACCTCATGTAAAATAATCTTTAAAAGTGATCGGCCTGGAATTTTGGCCTTTAGCTGCAGGAAACATGTGTGAGCATGCTGAAGCAGTGCAGCATACAGGATACCAGACAGTGGAGATGTGAGGTCTTCCTGGTGCTGCTTGCCTTTCTGGTGTTTGGGAAATAAGGCTTGGTAGATTCAAGCTATTGAAGTTTGCATAAAATATAATATCACCCCATCTATTCTTTAAATGCGTGTTACAGGACTGGGAAATAGGCAATGTTGTGGTGTTTTAAGCTTCCAACCTTATAAACATTTATAAAACTTCCATCAGAACATCTGCCTGTTGTTTCTGCGATGTCAAAGTACTCCAAAACTGTTGCCAGTGATTTGATCTTTTCAAGTCAGGTGATTAAGCTGACCAGGGCAGATGATGATGTTCATGTTGAAGATCTAGCTTTCCAGGTTTTATTATCATGACATGGCTTTTTCCCGTGTAGTGTGATTAGACCACCAAAAAGAAGTTATTTTCATCATATATAAATAGTCTCATATTTTTTGACCATAACAAACATGTGAAGTTATCGATTAAGAAAAAAACACATTGTTCAGTTATTGTTAAGAGCATTGTATGTAGAGAGGAAGTGGAAGCTGCAATTTTGTTTTTTTGGCTATGCTGTTCTTTCACTGGCTAGTAATTCAGCTGGTGCAATGCAGAACAGCCAAGAAGGCATTTGCTACCTGTTGTGATCATGTGTGCTGAGATTCCATATATGTGAATAGACAGCTGCCCTTCCCACGCTAACTACACACCCTGCAGAGTGAGGCTTAACATACAGCTAAACATACTTGTTTGTTTCATGTATATTTAATATCTGGACATGCACAATAAATGTGTAAGGGATGTGTGTACGTTGTTGTCACGTGTTGTTGTGTCACATTGGCACAAATTAATAATTTCAGTGTAGTTGTAAGAAGAAGAAAAAAAAATTATTCTCAAAAGACTACAGTAAAATAATCAATAAAACAACATTATTACAATTAAAAATAATTATTTACTATTTTTTATAATGTCATTCAAAATGTCAAGTATCAGCAGATATTTATACGGATCACATGATCTTTCAGAAATTATGCTAGAATCATTTGTTGCTCAAGAAACTGGTTAGTCATTTTAGATATGTTAGTTACGTTTAGATAGTATTTGTAATCACTTGTATTGTTTAACTGGAGTTAAGCCTTAAAGATTTCTCATCTTCTGTCCTCCCCTCTTTGTCAGCCACTCTACTAAACACTAATTACTATTTAACACTAATTGGTCAATGAATGAATCACACTGCACTCAAGCTCATTAATGTTCCCGATAATAGAACAGGCGATATGCTTCAGCTTTAAATGGGACTGGAATGAGCCAAGCGTAACTCATGCAGCTGGTCAGCTCAGGCTGTCTGCTGAGATTATGAGACCGGACTGGTGTCTGTATGCACTACAGTCGAGCTGAGAATCACACTGACTCACTCACTTTAGGTCAGCTCTGAAAGTGCCTTGATTTTCGGTATTTTTCTCTCACAACTTAACAGAAAATCTAGTTTAACGAAAGAGAAGTAGTGTCAGACAGATGACGCAGTCATTACTCTCCAAATACTCTGTTCGATGTGGGACATTTGTGCTGAATTTGACTCGGGTATGTCACAGCCTAAATCGTCAAAGATTTGATTCAGTGCCCGTTTCTTTCTTTTCTCTCTGCATCTCTCCTTTCATTCTTTGTTTCCTTTTTCTTTTTCTTTTTCCTTCTTTCTTTCTGTAAAATGAGTGGCATGTTCTCAGTGAAACTGAACAAACACAAAGGAGCTTACAGAAATGAACAGACACTTCTTGTCCTGAATGTAATGAATGCTTCAGCACCAAGGTCAAGTTTCTCCTAGTAACTTTACCTGTCGTTATACAAGCGTCTAGAGGCGTGTGTCTGTAAACGTCCAGAGCAATAAAGAAATGTTGTTTGGCATAACAGACATCACATACACCTGTGAGTAAAAAAAAAAAACTGCATCAGTGGCTATAAGTTAAAGTTGTATGTTTTTTTTTTGTGACAGTAACGAGCAAGCCCGCTGGATCAGCGCTCTGGGACAGAATAACAGTAACGACAAGAATGACAGAACAAGTGAGTACAACCAGCCTCGGAGAAACAGCGCCACCCTCTGTCCATGCAGTGTATTACAGTGACACTCTACTGTACTACTATTATTAAGCTTATAACCCTAAACACAATGATATCTCAAGTGAATGATATCTCAAGTCATGCTGCATGTTGACGTGTAGTTTTGTTGTAAGCTTATAATTTTTGTGGATAATAAAATAATAAATTAAAAAAGGTTTAGCCTACAATTAGGGAAGCATTTTAGGTTCCAGACCATCATAGTGTTTACTGATTTATTCATTAATTTTTTTTACTTTATTAGATACCATACAGGTAGAGGTGACAAGGACGTACACGGCTAGGCAGCCAGATGAGCTCTCTCTACAGGTGGCTGATGTGGTGTTGGTGTCACAGATGGTAGACGGTAAGAACATCCTGCTTTTTTCCCCATTCTTCTCTCTGAAGGACTGTTCACACCAACATGAAAATTCTGTTTGATTTTCGCATATGATTTATCTAAATTGTCAAAAAAAAACAACAACAAAAAAAACAAATACAAAATTCAAACAAAGGAATATCTGGTGAAAAAAATAAATATATAGAATACAGTAAACAGATTGCATGTTGTGACACTGTTATCAGCTATACTTGAAATACAAATGTAGAAACATTTAAGGGTTTATGATAGTATGTAGGAATTAAATGAGGAACCTGGGGCCTGTTTCATAAAACAAGTTTACCAAATAGGCCAAGCAGGTTTATCAGATAATCTGATTTATTTTGAACCAAATCAACTGAAAATATGTTAGACTAACTAAAATAAACCTGGCTTATTTGGTACACTTGTTTTTTGAATCAGTCCCTTGGTCTCTATGTATAAAAATAATGGAAATCTTCCAATCTGGATGAAGGTTTCAGATCTTACAGACGCTATAAGTTTCCCATATTGCAGATGTTGTTAGCACGTTTTTGAATGAACTGATTTTCTTATTGTTTCTACTCACTGAATATGTATTTAAAAAGTAAACATGGTTTGGAATACTTAAGAGAATTTGTTCAAAGGTCATGAACAATTAAAAAGCACTTTTCTGAAGGGTGTTTCATCTAACTCATACTCGGCATATTATATTTTCCAAATTCTCTAAACAAATCTGACCTTTCGCTGCTTGTGTTAAAGTTAGAGAACAGTTCTGTGTTCGTGGTTTTTTGATGTGTTATGATTATTGTCCCAGAACGGGTCGTGCTATAACCACAGGGATGTGTTTTAATGTGAGGCTCAGCTGAAGGTCTCAGTTTTGATGGTGCTGGTCAAAGGGTCAAGCAGTGGTCTCGCTCTGGCTGTTTCTTGTTGGCTGGCTTTCATGTTGAAAGGCCAGGGCTCATGGGATAAAGCTTCAAAGGCCCTGTGAATCTTTTAATGGCCATTAAATATACAAAAGACAGTTGAAAGCAGGCTATTTTAGTTTTGAACATTTCATTCTGCTCTAAAGAGATCTTTTAGAACTCTCCACAATTCTTATCAAAGAAAAGCAGTATGAAGTAGTGTTGTTTAGCACTACTTCAATTTATTACATTGTTAAAATTTCAACACTCTTTGCTAAAATTTTTGCTAGTTTTAAAGTACATTCAGAAAGTATTCAGACTTCAATTGTGTGTTGCAGCCTGATTCTGCAATTATTATTATTTTTACAATTATTTTTTTCTCTCAATCTACACTCCATAACTCACAACAAAGTGAAAGCAGAATTTTGGAAATGTCTGTAAATTTATTAAAAAGGCAAAAATGAAATGCCACATTTACAAAAGTATTAAGACCCTTTACTCAGTACTTGGTTGAAGCACCTTTGGCAGTAAATACAGCCTCGAGTCTTTTTTGGTATTTCCACACTTGGATTGGGGGACTTTCAGCCATTCTTCTTTGCAAATTTTCTCAAGCTCGATCAGGTTGGATATGGTGACCGTTGGTGGACAGCCATTTTCAGAGATGTTCAATAGGGTTCAAACCAGGGGTCTGGCTGGGCCACTCTAGGAGATTGCCTTACCAAATCATGTCCAATCAGTCTGATTTACCACATGTGGACTCCAATTGAGGTGAAGAAACATCTCGGCAATGATCAACAGATATGGGAGGCACCCGAGTTAAATTTCAAGTATTGTTGCAAAGGATCTGAATACATATGTAAATGATATTTCAGGTTTTTTTCTTTTTAATAAATTTACAGACATTTCTAAAATTCTGTTTTCACTTTGCCATAATGAGGTACAAGGTTGTAGATTAATAATTATATATATATTTATTTATTTATAATTTATTTTTATTTAGTATAAGGCTGCAACATAACAAAATTGAGAGAAAAAAAATACTTGAATACTTTCTGAATGCACTGAATGTAAATGAAGGGGGAATGACAGTAAGAAATGGCACAAGCTTATGTTAGTGACCACTAAGTTATGGTTTTGATTATGGAAGCCCGTTTCTGCTACTGAATAAAAAAGGTTATTGTGACTCAGAATTGTGAGATATAAAGTCACAATTATGTAAAAAAAAAAAAAAAGTCAGAATTGCGTGATATAAACTCGCAATACCAAATTATAAAGACTTCATATCTCGAAATTCTGACTTTATAACAATTGTGTGATATAAAGTTACAGTTCTGACTTTTCTTCTCATAATTGAGATGTAAACTCAAAATTGTTAGTTATAAAGTCCGAATTGCAAGATATAACGTCCGATTTTGAGCGAAAAAAAAAATAAAAATATATATATATATATATCTTACAATTCTCACAAAACCTTTTTTTTATTTTTTATTCAATGGCAGAAACGGGCTTCCATACTCTGACAGCAGATTGTTTCATTGTAGTTGAAATGTTTTTGCTTTGATCAGTGACTGGTTTGTGTACACAAGAATGTAAATTGATGTGTGGTTGTGGTTTCAGGTTGGTATGAAGGCGATCGTCTGCGGGATGGAGAGAGGGGCTGGTTCCTCGCTGAGTGTGCTGAGCTCATCACCTGTCCGGCAACCATTGAGAAAAACATGCAGAGGATGGACCGTCTGCAAGGTCTAGAGACTAATGTCTGAGGCCATTACTGGAGCTCTGTCTCCTTCTGAGGAATGCACAGCACATGAAGACTGAATGAGTCTAACCACTACAGAGCAAGAACGACATTAATAGCTTGATACAAAAGGAAAAATATACGCCATATGTTTTATCCAATAGCTTTTATGTGAGCTCAGGGCTCATTATGAAACATTACACTGTGGAACTGGAGTCCCTGTTTAAAGTGAAGGAACGTTTTATAGCAGCACAGAGATGTTCAATTGCTTGTTCACTATTTGAATTTACTCAGGGATAATGTAAACATGAATGATGCTAAATGTAAATATGCCATTTTTAAACTTTTATAATCAGCATATCAATTTATATTTGAGATTATATATGTACATTAAAAGAGATTTCATTGCTTAAACTTTTACTATATCTCTTTTAACCTTTGTGTGTGCATAGCAAGAGTAAGAATGTAAATAATGTAAGTCCTATCATAGACAAATTGATTGCATCATGGCAAATTTAATAAACTACTCTAAAGAAAAACTTACAATAACTCAAGCCAATGCTAAAATAATAATAAAAAAAATCTAAACCAAAAATCTGTTTCTTATTTTGAATGCTGTAGGTATTTACTCAAAAACCTACAAGTACAGAGAAAGAGTATCAGTGTGTTCACTCAGCTGTGGCAGCAGATCACTTTTCTGTATGTCACAGTTTAATGTCATTCAAATAAATAAGCTCCTATTGGTTGGTGTTCACTGGCTGCCTCTCCTTGGGCCTCCAACAGGGGTTTCCTCTGTTGTGATGAGGTCGATTATAGCGGAGAGAACAGCACAATCTTTAGACCTTCGGTCATTCCAGACCACAGGACGTGGACTCTTTATCTTCTCCTCCAGTAACACATCCAGCTCCTTCCTCAGGTCCTAAATCAAAAAGAATAAACTTGAAGTATAACTGCAACCCATCACTGATTGCTCTTAATCAAACGTTTTCAACAACCATGTCAAGTTAACACACACCTTGACAAGGTGAGCAATGCGTCCCGGGGACTGAAACACGATCCACTCGTCCACCGCGATTGTCTCTTGGTCCTGGTCCCTCTGGATGGAAATATCTCCTCCAAAAAACAACAGTGAAAATGGAGACACTTCGGTGCAGTCGTAGAGGAAGATCTTTAGAAATAAACAGAGAATAATAAGTAAAATTACAGTCAAGATTATTTTCTTAAAAGATATTAATTCTATGAAGTAAATATTCTTTCTGCATTAAGTCTTTAAAGTCTTTTAAGTAAAATTACTTCTTGTTTTTGTTTTAATATATTAGTAGTATAATTTGTCTGCCAAGATATTTAATCAATATAACAGTAAATTGTTTTGATGTCATGGACATAATAATAAAGAATTATAGTAAAAGAAATATCACTTGAACGTTACACCGCTTGAAATGTTTACAAGGTGTTAAAGGGATAGTTCACCCAAAAATGAAAATGTGATGTTTATCTGCATTTATTTGGTTTGGTTTCCTCTATGTTTTTTTTTTTTTTTTTACTCTGAGCTTTGGAACATTTGGTTGTCATTGATTTTCATTATATGACTGACAGACTGCAACAGTTTGAGTTAAAAAAAGTAATATATACATTTTCAAAATAACCATGATTAATACTTAATTTCAATTCAGATCTACGCTGCTAACTTATGGACTTTTTCCACTGACCAGCCTTGTTGATCATTACTCGGAATGCTGTTTTTACACTGAACTGATGCATGCAAAGGCACACATGCAAATGCAAAAATAATCTATCCCTGCAATCTTGAGATTTCCTAAGGATGTCTCTGTCCTTTAACGTACTGTTTCTTATGGCAGTGCGTGTGTGTTTATGATTGACATTGGACAGGGTGACATTTCAAGAGTAATGCTTTTACATCCATTCCACACACACACAGAAACAGCATAGTGTAAATGTGTGTAAAAAGAGTTCAGTGAAAAGAAAGAGGAAGAAGAGCTTATCTTCGGCTATTCCTATACTTTATTGGCACAATACCAACTACTAAGGTTTACCCATTGGGGTGGTGTCACAGCTCAGCTCTCTGTACACCGAGTAGTACATTTACATGGACAACAATATTCAGATATTAACATGATTAATACAATACTCTGATTAAGAATTTACCATTTAGACAGATTTGTGATTACCTTAATCCATCTGAAGTCATACTCCAAGTAAATGTGGACTGTTCCTGTTTAAGTTGCATTATCAAAGTGCACTATAGACATGTACACACCATGATCACACTATTATCGTCATGTAGGACTTTGACGGCAAACAAAACAGCATGGCTTCAACAACGCTGTCATCTGTTGGCATGTATAGCATGACAAATAATAAACTGCACTTGTAGCTTTCACTAAATTTAAAATGAAACACCCAAAAATGTATGGCACTCATAACGAAGACAAACTATGTGTTTATTCTATGAAATTCTGAAGGGCACGTCGGATGGCGTCATGTGGCGTAATGACGTGTGCCATTAATCGATTTATGTACCATGTAAAAAGGAACATGAAAGGATTATTCTTAAAAAAAGGAATATGTAAACACTTTAATCATCATATTGTCTTATTCAGAATAAGGTAAATAATTTGAATACTGATGTCCATGTAAACATAGTCACTGTTAGTTCTGACCAGACACCGTGTCCTTAGAGAGTGAGAGTGAATGAGGAAAAGACTGACGTAAGACGAGGAACCAAATTGCAGACGTTAAAATTCAGTTCACCTCAATACACTTTCACGAATCAATCTTCACACATACCTTTTAGCTTTCAATCTGATTGTCGCAATCTTCAGTCTCATTCTCGCTCCTTCCTCAATCTCTCCATACACGCTGGATTATTCAAACATCATTCACACTATTTCTCTTTTTCTAACACTTCAATCTTACTATCTGGCACTTCGCTTCAGGCATCTCCCTTGTCATTCTATTGAACAACATTCTCCTCCTTTTACATGCAATTTTCTCCTCTCTCCCAGTGTTTCCTGCATGGCTATGCAGGAGTGCCATAACTGCTGAGAAAGACTTAGCAAAAACCAAAAAAATAAGCTCTAATGTTGTTGCATCATGACTCCCTCGGTTATTACATGTCAACCTACTGAATAAATTAGCATCAACAATAAATTTGAATCTAAATTAGAATTTGAATAGAAGGAAACTACAGATTGACTCTAGCTTTAGTATAGGTTGGTCTCACTCTAACAGTCTCTACACTAGTGTCGTATTCTCAGAAAAGGGCAAGACAAACATGTCAAGGTTTCACCCTACAGGCACTGGTGCACAAGACAGGACTGTTCAATCTACATTACTGTGACAGAACAGCACCAAAGATAATATTATTACACGTCTTTTTCTGGCAAAAACAGACAGGTGTATCTGTGAGAGTGTGTGACTCACTGAGCAAGTAGAGAGATCCCAGAAATGGTACTCCTCTATTCAGTAAGGAGCTTTGATCTCTTTTGAGAGGGTGTCAGTTAAAAGGCACACAGAAACTGAATAAAAGATGGACATACACTAGAAGCAGCATTAATTTGCAAACATGCGTCCTGTCTCGAAACTTAACAGAGCTCTTCAACAAAATGATATACAGTAGCCCTTCCCTTTGAAATGAGTTGAATGAACACACTGCATGAGTGTATGTGTTTGAGAATATTGGGGAAAATCACTTTGGGGTAAATTAAAAATGTACGTACACAGGTGGTCTTCATCTTCAGGTGATAAATGAGCCATGTGTAGTGGAACTGAGTTTCCTCTGCATTGACAGATTTAGGGTGGATGCAAACTTTCCCATCAGCCTTAGTGTACACCTTCAGTGGCCTGCAAAAACAATTTCAAGATTTCACTTCCAAAAATTGACAAAATGGCCAAACAATGGACCTCATTAAAAGTCTACACACAATTCTAAGACATTTCTTCTCAGAAATTGCCTTGACATCATTTGCATGCGGATATAATAATAATAATTATCATTTTGTATGCAGCTACTGCAACATCAGAGTCTATATCCAGATTAACAAGTTTTATTTTATTTTTTCTCTTCATTTTCTCAGAATACTTTTGTTATTATTTAAATGTTTGCAACACATAAATGTAGCCTACTGTGTGGACTGTTTCAAACATAAAGCTTAGGCTATATGATGAGCGGCTGCATGAAAGCAGGTTTAAATTGTGATTGTTTTCATAGGTTAAACAGACAGTGGAATCACTATCATTTAGGAATAAGATGGTGTGTGTTTGAATCAAGATTGTGATTTTGTAATGAATAAATGTGCATACATACGAGCCAATAGCCTAAATTTTTTGTTTGTTTTTGTTTTGTAGCCCATGTCACATTTGTACCAGGCCCAGTGCCGGTGCACATGTGAAAAATGATTTA
>JAUCMR010000043.1:5203957-5219235 GCA_032357425.1 Enteromius argenteus | reverse complement strand
ATCAATCGTTTTGCCTCAAAAGACTTGGAATATTAATGTCTTTCAAGTAAATTATGACTCCCCTACATATATGCAATTATGCCATTGTTTTTACCTAATATATCTTTTAATTATGACGATAAAATAAAAAAAATATATAATGTTGGCATATTGATGCTAAGGGTTTCCTATTTACAACAACGGAGGACCCTTCACGTCGAAAAGTGACTAAAAAGGGGTACCTTGATCTTCAAACAGTGACGCAAAAGGGTTTTGACCAAGCGTCAAAATGTGACGAGTTGTAGTGAGACTATGTTGTTTCCAGTAATTGACACAGCTAAAAGGCCTCGTTACACGATTACACTGCCTCTCAGATACAATGACAGTGATTAATGTCCCTTTTAATCCATTAGTTTGTTTGTGGGCTAGCTTATTACAGTCACCGGAGACTATTTGTGAAACCTATGCCTCCAGGCCCCATTAGAGCCACACAGATTCAGGGGAAAGAGGTTGAGAGTGTGTGTGTAATGAAGAGAATGTGTGTGTTGGAGAGCATGAATGAGTCACCAGTGGAAATGTTCAGTCCAATTTCCTAAAACCACAGCAGTGAGAAGCTCTCTCTCTGAGAATTGCCAGCAAGCATGATTTTAACAGTATACACACCTACTGCTGACACCAAACCTGTATAGTGCGACTCAAACATAGCTAGATCGATTGATACTTTTGTTGATCTCTGAGGGGAAATACAACCACGCATTTTAGTGAACGAAGTATGCACAGAAATACTCAGACCGAGTGTCCGATAGGATACCTTTATTTGCAAGCAAAGCTCTTCAAGTGGCGTGCGTTGGATTTCAGGTAACTGGTAGTTATCCAGGAGACTGGCCCTCAGTCCATTATACAGGTGATAGCATTTGCCAGGAGACACTCTGCCCAGTCACACATACACAAAACAAGTCAGACAGAGGAAACAATCTCATACCACTTATATTAGGACAGTCTCTGATAAATGCAAACTGCACCCAGCTAAATTTAATTGAGAATTCAGGCCTATAGTTCATATTTATTTATAATATATAAGATAAAAATCAAATCATATTTCATTAGTTTAAAATAAAACCCTAAGTATTTCATTCTTTTAAATTAACAATTTAATTAATCTCTGTTTAGCCCTGCCCACTGATTCGCACATGTAGTGTTTATGAGAGAGGCAAATGTGGAGGTCTACACAGAAACCAAATGATAAAGATGGCTCTGAAGGCAACAAGATGCTGTGCAGGAAAAAAAAGTGTTTGCGTTGCCTTCCTTCTGATCCCAACATTAGGAAAGAGTGGAAGAACTTTATTTTTAATCAAGTTCCAGACTATGTCAGTCAGTACTCGGTCCTTTGTACACTTCAATTTTCCACGGATTCTTATGAACTTATGAGGTCTTTTTGGTGTAAAAGTCTTGATAACATAAGTGGACCTCAGAGACCAGTAATAAATAAAAAAAACACAGGCAGTTTACAGTAACAGTAAACAGTAAACAAGACACATTTTGACAAAATATGAATAAAATAACCATAAGAAGAAATTTGCAATAACTAACTGCTAAATGGTTTAATCTCATCATTATACATTACCATCACTCTGTTCTCCTATTTGATAATGTTCAGTGCTTTGCTACAATCTGTATTGTTAAAAGCGCTATTTAAATAAAGTGATTGATTGATTAATTGAGTGCTGAATGATGCATGCATGCCCAGTGTTGTCAAGGTAACATTTGGTCAATCACTCCCTTCCCCGAGGGACTTCCAAATACTTACACGAGAGAGTAATGTCCTACACCCTTCAAAGAACACACTTTCGAAGGGAGTAGGGCATACGGATTCTCACTTCAGTTTGGAATAAGCCCTTAGATAAGAAGGAAAAATAAATGTAGACAGGAAGGATGATATAGGCAGGAAGGAAGAAAGGTAGACGAGAAGAGACATAATGATTTTTTCTGTATCTTGGCCATCCTAAGCTGCAATCAAACTTTATGCCAACAGTCAAAGGTTTGTCTACGCAAGACTAGTCAAAGCTTGCTGATGTGAAAGTCAATTTGCTTTCCCATGAATAATGCAGCGCTGTGGAGATACTGTGGCAACGGAGCAGTGTGCGTGTCAGTGTGTGGATATACACAGGTACAATGAGATGGGGCATACATTTGGGCGTTTATGAATGAGTATGAAATTGAAATGGTGTGTCAGAGTCCGTGCTGAGCAGCAGGGTAGATTCATGTAGAAGCTAGTGCCTGACTTATTATCCTCCCTCTTTCATACAAACACACGCACTCTCACTCACTGCCTAAAAAAGCATGAGTCACTGTGCCAATTTAACACCCAACACGTAGACACCAGACAAAAAAGCACTCTGCCTCACTCACACACATACCTGAAATTAGTTTACCTTGTCATTTAAATACACAACATTATTTTATTTATTTATTTTTTACATATGCACAAATGCATCCTCCATTTACAGTAAATAGAACAAAGTGAGGGAGCCAAACAGGATCTGAGATGAGAGATATTTTGTGTGGCCTTGAACTTGAAAAGATTTGTGTTTTCACTTTCCTATCAAATGACTGAGATAACAATGAAGCTATTCAAGGCCACTTCTTTCCTCTCTGTGTGGACTTGCAAAAAAAGAGAGCGAGAGAAACCTTGAGAAAAGCAGTCTCGGCTCAGAGATAGACAGAGGACAGGCAGACCTTTCACATACTAGACATGAATACAAAAGTAAAAAAGTTTTTAGATTCAGAATAATTGGGGTTTGTTCACACAAAATTGATACCCCAGATGAAAATACTGACATTATTTACTCATGTTGCCTAATGTTGTTTAAAACAATGTATGACCTGCATAATGTTTGCAGGTTTTTTTTATTTTTTATTACGCTTTTTTAAACTTTTATTTTAATGGCCTGTCGGGAAGATCTTTCTGTTTCAGTTTATATCTGACTGTAGTATTTATGACATGAAATTGAAAAACTTTGTGAATTAAACTCTCACAACAGCTCTGGAGAGAAGGTTTGTTCAGGTTCAGGTCCTCATTTATTGAGAAGCCAGATGCTGAAAACTGAGCGTGAGTGAGTTTGAGTAGTAACTGAAACTACGCCACTCTTTCACACATAGATAAGGCTGGCTTTTTTCACATGTATTTAATATAGAGTAAAAACCATGGCATGAAAGGATTCGTTTTATCCTACAGCATTCCTGTGATACAAGAATACACTGCATATTCTCAGAGGTTTTATATTCTTCCAAAGGGTGCAATTCCTCTGACTAAAATTGGTTTTGATACTTGTGAATAGATTGAGGAAGAGCTGCTGATATATGGAAGGAATAACACATAAAAGAGGATGAGTGAGGGGAGGAAGAAAGGGAGAAATATCTGTACCTTCCAGCACGGCCTTTCCTCTGTTTGGCATTGGCTAAGCTCACCCACTCTGCTGCCATGGTCCTGATATTGTTCTGGGTGTCGAAATGAGTTTCTTTAATCTTCCCTCCATCTATCACATACACGACATCATCTATTGTGATACTGAAAGAGACAGGGATTAAAAGTAAGAAAAATATTTCAAAATATTAATGATATCACAGAAATAGGGGACAAAAAACATCCTCTAAGATAACATGAAATAAAAACTGGTCTTGTTTAAAACAATTTACATTATTTTATCAAAATGATAAACGTTGCTTTGTGATACACTATGGTGAAAATTTCAATGAGGCTTTGCACTAAATGTGTTTTTTGTGTGTGCGCTCAAAAATATTGAATGTCACATGTCTTACTAAGTGTAATGGTAACACTTTATTTCAAAAGTCCATTTTAGACATTCTACTAACAGTAAGTAACTTTGCAACTACATGTCAACTAGCAGTCATTAGAGTATTAGTAGGCTGTCTGCTTAATATCGTATAACACTTTATTTTGATGGGTCCAAAACATACTGACTATGAGAAACTCTGCAAGTATGTCAACTTATTCTACAAACCCTAAACCCAGGCTTACAGTCTATTCTGAGAGTTGGTAGATGATGTAATTACAATTGAATGAGAATTATTTGACATGTAGTGGGCATCTAGTTACAAAATGACTTACTTAAGTGGACTATCAAAATGAAGTGCAACCAGTGTAATTCACATTTCACCACTTAAGGTGGGAAAATCTTTTAAATATTAACAACAACAATAATAATAATAATAATAATGTGACATTAATATAATAATACCAACAACAGCACATCTTGACATGGCTCAGTGTTTTACTGCAAAGCAAGTACATACTCAAATATTCGTTTGATGATCTGATGAAGTAGCTGTCAGCAAATTTGAAGATGATGAAAACAACAATTGTTTTCAAAGTAATATAGCAAATAGTTCAGATCCCAAATATAAGTCAGATGCTGAATGCACCAAGGAAGCTGCTCAAAATCAATCCTTCCAAATTATAACAGATACAGATGACAAAATATGCTTAATTTTATAATTGACATTAAAATATCCGGAAGGTTTCACACTATTGCTATTCTAAACTAAGTAGATTGATGTAAGTTAGAAATACATTCTGCATCTCTAAACTCGTAATGATTGACTTATGTAATAATTGACTGCCGAACATTCATGCATTTAATGGTAAAAAGAGCATTTCCATGCTGCTGTCAAACTATCCTAGATATTCATGCAAATGCAACTTAACTGCAGTTTAACCTTGACTGCTTGCAAACTTTTCAAAATAACATATGATCAAATTAAATATGATGACAAAGTTGCCAAACTGTAATGAAACTCTAATAGATGATAAAAATCCAACACCGTTATAGACTCAGAGATGTTTATTACCAGAGACCAACATTTCAAAGAGAGAACAGCATGATGATACTGAGCGCAATTAAAAAGAGAATCGCTCATGAATTTATTTATGAAACACCATCAAATTCTGGCTGCTTTCTACTCTTTGTTGAGTTTGTTTGTACAGACGACACTTGAAGCCTATTTTAAAGCTGTGTGCTAGTCAGTTTAGTTTTAATTAGCTGGCTCTATTGCCACTTGGCCATCACATGGTCTCAACTTTTGCATACTGATGGCGCTAGCTAGAAAAACTTCATTAACACCTGTGTTAATTATTCATTATCACACAAAACGGACAAATGGCTATTTGAATTTTGACAAAAGATTCAACCAACACTACAAGAGACAGAAAAACACAAAACACACAGAGAGAAAAGCAATTGTACAAATGTGAGCGCACACACACTCAAGCCCACCTGGTTTCTGCGATGTTGGTAGCAATCACAATCTTGCGCACTCCCGGGGGCGGCTTTTTGAACACCTGAGGGGAGAGAGAAGCCAAGTGTCATTCACGAACATAACAGCACTATTAAAAGTTTGAGGCGCTGGACTTCACATGGAGCTTAGCAAATTCAATTCAGAAGTCAGATGGGAGGGAAAGATCACATTTGTGAGCTGAAGCAGGAGGCAGAGAGCTTTACACAGCTGTCTACATTTACCTGAGTCTGAGACACTGTGGGCATCAAAGAGTGGAGGGGGATGATGATAAACCGATCTGAAAGAGAGTCAAGATTTGAGCAAGTCAGAAGTCGAGGTGCTGTGGCTGCTAGCATACATGTGTTTGGTGTTAAATATGTGTAAAGATAAATATAGATGTGATGAAAGTAGATTAATTTTTATGTCCCTATAATAACCAACCCTCTATACTTCAAGTAAATCACAAACATATGCGACTGCATTTCATACTAGGCAACAACAACAAATACATTTTATCTTTCTGTCTTTACAACATAACATACCCAGCATTCTCTGATGCACCAGTGTTTAAACACTCACCATAGCCTGCTCTCTATCTCTTTAATATACACAGAGAAACAAAGCGAGAGGCTTAATTAACACATATAATCGAAGATAGAATTTCTATTATGTAAATAGTATTTTTTACTATTTATATGATAACTCAAAACAAACGAGAGAGTTTGTTTTGAATTATCATCATGAATATTTTAGCCTTTTTGCTAATGCTAATCACCATCCTCTGTTTGACAACAGTTTTCTAGTGTATTTTCTTTGACTGCTCGGGTAAGGTCTGGTATATACAAAAATAAATGTTTATATTTATTTACAGGTAACACCTTATTTTACAAATAAGTGACTAAAAGTGTGAAACATCTACCTGACTTAAACATCTGGTCAGCCATGAGAATATCATTCAGGGTGCTGATGTTGTCCCATCCAGGAAGAAACACTAGAATTGCTCCATCCTGAAAGAAAAAGCAGCATAAATTTATCTATAACTGTACACCCACATCGTTTTTTTTCAGAAGTTAAAAAATTTGGGGTCAGTAAGATTAAAAAAATAAATAAATAAATAAAAATTTTATTCAGCAACTAAGTAGGTATTAAATTGATCAAAAGTACACAAATAACATTAATAAAGTGACAAATATTTTGAATAAATGCTATTCTAATAAACTTTCCTGAATCCCAAATCCAAGGCAAAACTGTTTTCAACAGATGTTCTTGAAAAAAGAAGGATCTCTGGCAAAAGCTAACCGGCCATTTAAATGTAAAGCAGTAAGTTCATGGGCTGTATATGAGGCAACCAGCTTGTACCAAGCAGTTTAATTTACTATATGACTCGTTTAATGACTCGTCAGCCTGCTACAGTTTTGTGACAGGACGTGGCATTTATTTTAAACTACAATGATATGTCAAGATATTACTGTTATTACTGTATTTTGAACCAAATAAATGCAGCCTTTGTTGGCGTAAGACACTTTCAAAAGCATTAAAAGCAAAAACCGACCACAAAAAACAATTTAGAACATACTAACGACTGCATAACAACCTTGCAATAGGCATCCTGCAATAGCCTGGCATCATGATTGTTGACCACATAATCAGTCCACACAAACTTACTTGCACACAAACGCACAATTAATGAACTCACAATAATAAAGTGTTTTCATTAGGCAAGTTCAGAGAAAATTTCTGACAGTTCTTAAATTACCACAAGCACAAATTGCATTCCCACACGGTGATCTGAGGGGTAATCTCTGTCCTAAAAACGGAGCCGCCTACCAGTGTCAGATGAAGTGAATCAAATCTTTTATGTTAGCAAAAGCAATCTGAGAGGTTTACCCTCATAAAAATGCAGTGTTGACGGAGGGGAGGGGGAGATAAAACATGAAGTGTTCCCAGGCGGCCCTGGTTCTATATTTAACATCCCAGCAACGTCACATCAAGGGTACATGACAAATTAAACAGAATCTACTTACTCTTGCAATGTGTGTGTGCACATGAGCATGTCGAAAAGGAAACAGTGTACGTATGTGAATGCGTTTCAGAGCATTCTGTGACCCAGATTCCTCTGTGTAGAGCAAAACAAACCTGACATTAAAAAGCCAAGTATTCCCAAATGTTACGATTAATTAAGAAAACTTAATGTCCCTGTTCTGCTGTGACATCTAGGACTGTGACACTGATGATAAAAGTGCCCCTTTCTACTAAAACAAACTTGCTCTTCATCCTCCTCCCCCAAACAATAAAAACAGACATACACCAAGACTTAGAGGCTAATGTGATTTGACTATTTTATACTTCATGATACAAAGTGAGTTATTTGCCTGCCATTTTAGGGGCTACCAGACCTTATTTCTTCCTAAAACACAAACATTCTTGACTTTAAGTTTAGTGAAGAGCCAGTAAGAAGATAGTGAAGTCAACAAGCATGCTTAATCTCCAGACAATATTAATTAAAACTGCTTTTGATCTGTGATTTTATGGCTTGGCTTCTTAATTAGCCAACCGCAATTTCCTCCTGAAAGACAACCCAAACTGCTGTATTTGACAGCAGCCAAGCAGCTAAACTCTTCTCTGATTTCTCTCTTGCTGCACTGTTCTAATAAGGTAATTATGTTAAGTTTTTGACCGCATAACTCTAGGAAATATTGTCTGCCATCAAGACAAATCAGTTCAGGGTTTGTGTGTTCTCTTCAGCGCAATACTTGTTTGTACTGTCCTGTCATTAAAAAGTTGCAAAATATCGAAAAGGCAGGAAATTATTAAAAGCAGAGAGAATTAGAGACAATCCAAGCTTGGTTTACCGACAATGCCACCAATGTATCATAGAACTATAAATTATGTGTTTATGTACCACTAGGCCCAATTTCCACATCTGGAAAATGAGCTACAACAATATACTTATCTGACTTCAGGAATTATATACAGGTTTTACATTATATCAATGTTTTACTAAGGACTTTTAGGGACAAATAAAAATTTGGACTTGGTCTTATTGTATTCATTCATTTATTCCAATGTCCCTTTAAGGCAAGTTACTTCACTTGGTGTCCATCTTTTAGGCATCTCTCAGGCATGAAAGTGCAGCTCCTATCTCTTTGAAAAAAGAAACATCAAATTGTCCAAAACTGTTTGTCAAGCTTACAATTAAATTTCATATTTGAAATCACCAATAAAAAGAGACAACAACTCACAAATGCGGTTTCTTTCGCTCAAATAGTGTTTACTTTTCAGTCTGGACCAGCCAGTGTTTCTATAGCAACTGGAACTTCTGTCGCAGCTTTCAAAAGGCAGAGCAAATATTGAGCGACACATTTTTGCACACTTCTTGGGCATTTTATAGTATTAGGCAGCAAGTAAACAGTCAGTTGTTGAATTTCATGTGTTTGAAGCAGGACAAATGGGCAGCCAAAAAGATCTAAGGGACTTAGATAAGGGCCAAACGGGACAACTTATGAACCGGCATCAGGGTCATAGGCACCCAAGGCTCACTGATGGACATGTGGAGCGAAGGTTAGCCTGTCTGCTCTGTTCACACAGATGAGCTACTATAGCTCAAACTGCTAAAAAAAGAAAAAAAAGTATTGTGTAGTCAGATAACCCCTATTCATTTTTAAAAGGAGATACAATGGCAACATGGTCCATCCAGCAAAGGCTGCTTTGTTCGATGAACATGTTTTTGTTTAGATCAGGTAGACAGCCAGGTACATGTTACTAGCCGGGTAGGCAGTGTTATTCTATTGGCATTGGCAATGATGAGCTGGGAAACCTTGGGTCCTCTCAATCATGTGTATGTTACTTTACATGTACCTAAAGATTGTTGCAGACCACATACTGTACATGGCATGTTCTCTAATGGCACACGCTGTCTGCCACACTGCAAAAATAGTTTAGGAATGGACTGAGGAAACTTACACATAGTTCAAAGTGTTATCTTGGTCTCAAATCTAATTGAGCATCTTTATCAGGGGCGCCTAATCCTTCTCCTGGTCGATCGACTGTCCTGCAAAGTTTTGCTCCACCTCTAATCAAACACCCCTAAAGCAACTAATTAAGGTCTTCAGGATTGCTTGAAAATTAAAAGCAGGTGTGTTTGATTAGAGCTGGAGCTGAACTTTGCAAGACAGTCAATCGCCAGGAGCAGGATTGGGCACCTCTGATCCATAGGATTCTTTTTTCCAGCACTTCCATACAATTTGACAAAGCTAAGTTGTTTTGGCAGGACAAAAGGGGTTCTACATAATATTAGGCAAGCAGCTTTAATGTTGTAGCTGATCTATGTAAATTGACATTTAAAACCAAATCTTTAATTCCTGTTTAAAATGTAGCTAAATGAAACTTTTAATAAATAAAGAAATAAATGCAATTTAAACGCAATTCTAGTCCTCAATATTTTCTGAAGTGAGCTTTAAATTTATAAATGCAAGTGTCTCAAAAGTAAATCTTATCTTTTTTTTGAAGGAAAGAATGATTGTAAGTTTTAAAAACAAAACAGAAATGAAACGAAAGATGAAAAGGTATATATATATATATATATTTTTTTTTTTACATAATATGTATGTGCACTGTGTATATTAAAAATACAAATATAAATACAAACACATACAGTATGTGTTTTGAAAAATATTTACATGTATATTTAAATAATTATATATATATATATATATATATATATATATACACACACAAAAAATATAAACATAACACTTTTTTTTTTTAAATGTATACAATGCATGTTTAAAATGCATAATAATACATAGGCTTATGAAATCTACAGCAATTTCTACTCTGTACAATCTATTTGTTACCTAAAATTTTTTTAATAATAAGCCGATTAAAATGTACATTTTTATAATACATTCACCCTCAAAGACATGCTGACAAGCCTCCATGGATCTGCACTGGCTTACATCACCAAAGTGTGACTTAGAGGATAACCACAAGGTTTTACGATGTTATTTGAGAGAATGCCTTAAAGGCACAGCAGCCCATTTAAGTCTAAGAGTCAGAGATAGGAATGGTTTTAAACTAAATCATGACTGACACTATAAGTACACCACAGAGGGGAAAAATATTTAAATTCGAGCCCTTTCAGGGGTATAATAGTAGGTTATAATATTTTATATCTCTCATATTTTAGAATCCATGTGGGTATAAATATGTAGCGATACGAAAAGGATGTGAATGTGGTATTGTGGTAAAGACAGTGATACCGAACAGAACCTCCCTTTTGGTAGTTTTATCTCACCCTCTCTGGCATATCTCTGCAATCATGTGGCACAAGAGCCTATATTTTTCCACATAAAAGAGCTGACTGTGGACAGAAGAATTCTCAGAGGTATTAAGAGAAGTTCATTTCACGTTCGGAGAGGAGAGGAGAGCATCTGCTAAGCAGTCCTATTAGCACACAATTCATGCCAACATGTTGCTGCTTTACAGGAGACTCACCATCTGTCCCTGACTCAGCCAAGTCACATGGGCACACACTCACATACACACCAAAAAAAGAAAAAAGAAAAAAAAAAAACTGTCAGGCATACAAGGAAAGCACTCACATCCTCTTTCATCACAATGTGTCTGATCAATGCTACGATAAGCTCCAGATTGATCTTGTCATCATCATCCATCATCTCCAGTGCATCAATGGTGCTGTCTGAGTACCTGCCAATCACACAGCAAAGAAGTCATGCTACATCACGTCTCGGTGACTCAACAAGCACTGGTAAATATTTGCTTTTGGAATTCACCTTTATAAGCTCTAAGACTAACATCAACAACAAGATATAACTGCAGCACCACCAATAGCTTTATGGTTGAGTTAATTCACTAGCTTAAAAGGATTGTTCACCCAAAAATAATGTGGTTCCAATCCTGTAAGATCTTTGTTCATCTTCAGAACACAAATTAAGATATTTTAGATGTAATCCGAGAGCTTTCTGAGCCCCCCATAGACAGCAAGAAAAAGAAAAGGTACCAAGAACATCATCAAAGTAGTCCATGTGACATTAGTAGTTCAGTCAGTCAGTTATGAAGCAACAAGAATACTTTTGGGGCAAAAAAAGAGATAGAAGAAAATGTTAAATATATTCTTTATTTTTGTTTGGGGTTTTTTTGCCCAAAAAGTATTCTTGTTGCTTCATAAAATTCAGACTGAACCACTAAAGGGACTACTTTGTTTTTGGTACCCAATTCTTAATTTGTGTTCAGAAGATGAACAAAGGTCTTACAGGTTTGCAACGACATTGAGGGTGAGTAATTAATGATATAATTTTCATTTTTGAGAGAACTATTCCTTCAAGTTTTCTTAGGAATGTGGGTTGGAGCTCTAAAATGCACTAAATAAATGTGTCATAGTGGCAGGTATGCAGGTTTGCAAATGCAATGCCTTACAATAGGGTAATTTGGCAAAATGGTATTTAACTTTAATGTGCATATACATCGAGGTGTGGTTGATGTCATTCAATATGGCAGTAAATTTAGCTCAGCCTGTATAGAACACCCTGAGATCATTTATCATAAAAAGACTGACCGATCTCTGAGCGTACGGGCGAAGCAGGGCCAGCTCTCACGGTATTCAGCCTCCTTCTGTTCTTTCTCCGGTCGTATGTTCTGGCCGTGCATAAATCCTCTCCTATAGCGAGGTCTGCGATCCTGATGTTGTGGCGTGAACCTAACAACCAAAGTTACATAATCCAATTAAATACTCCTACTCCTAAGTTCAGTCAGGCAAGCCCACTGTAGTGCATCTACTGCAGTCACTGAGCTATATCATGATGGAAAAATATAAAATGGAGAAAAAACTTCAAGTCATTCCAACCTAAAATGAATAGTTCATCCAATTTTTTTTTATTTTAATATTTGCATGTAAACACCTTGGATCAGCTTGTTTTACACACAAATACACACTCGTGCCAATTTGGTGCTTAAGAAACACTTATTACTGAAAAAGTTGCGCTGCTTAATATTTTAATGGCAACCGTGATATTTTTTTAAGGATTATTTGAACACAAATAGATATCTTTAATCAATTCAATGCATCCCTACTGCATAAATGTATGCATTTCCTATCATTTCTTACCGAACCAACATTTTAGAAAGACTATTAACTCTTTTGTAAATATTACATTAAACTGTAAATGAGCTCACCCAAGCAATTCCACCACATCCTCCAGTAAGTGCTCTTTCACAGGGTATGTGTATCCAGGAATATGGATCATGGAACAATTATCTGTAAGAGTATAAATCTGTCACTTGCTTGGTTGGACTTCCATTGTTCCCAATATTCCTTTTCCCCCTTTAATGCTTAAGCTATTATCCCAGTCATTACACTACACTAGGCATACTTTACATGTTCCTTTAAAGAGTACAGAGAGCTTTATTAGGCTATTATATATTACACATATTTTATTAAAACAGAAAGTTAAACAAATGCTGCAAAACAGCAAACCAATGAAGCAATTGATCACATAGCAATTACTGGCTATCTTAATTATTTTTAAAGACATTATGTTATTTCTCTTACTGAAATATTTGCTGAATTTCTCAGCATTAAGCGTTGCACTCATGAGGACTACTTTTAAGTCCCCTCGAGCAGTTAACAAGTCCTTCACGATGGTGAGAAGAACATCAGACTGAAGACTCCTCTCATGAATTTCATCCAGTATCAGATGACTTACGCTTGAAAGATATCTAAGGAAGAAAAAGAGAGAAGTTGAGTAAAGGACAGACTTCTCATATTTGTGAATGGGTGGGAAAATAATAACTAGAGTAAAAATGAGATTCCTGAAGCCCTGATGATCTGAAGCAACCCACTCATAACTGACTGAATTTCTCAAAGACCGCACATGGTTAAAAACTCAAAGAAATCTCAAATATATTAGTATATTCGTATCAGTTACTAGGTCATAGAAACAGTATTCGAGCCATTCCTGTAAGTTTCTGTCTGAACAGGGCAATTTGAGAGTCACATCTGTTAGTAAACACTGTTGTCAATCCCAAACACTGACTCTGTAAGCGTACCCTAAGTGAAAGCATTCAGATCCCTAACTGGCTTTTATCTGGGACTTCTGTGTGTATGAATATGTCAGCAGTAAAACAGAAGGGATCAGAGAAAAAAAAGAACGACAGTGCATAATGTGTTTTCTATGTGGGTTGAGGTAAAAGCTGTCTGAGTGGATGAGTCAAGCTAAGAGGCATGGTGAACGGTACTGTAGGCATCTCCCCTCTGCAGCTGCTGAAGCAGAGATGATGAGAGTGAGTCACTCAGTCATACTGAATATGTGAGTATGAGTATGTGTAAGTGCATGTGTGCACCCTGCACACCGGCTGTGTACTGATTAAACACTGGCTCCTCTCACAGGGTAAAGAAAAGTCAAAGCAGACAGATAGAGGACGGGGGGAGCGGGTTATGAAACGGCAGAGTGGAGTGGAGAAAAAGAGGTGTAGAACACTTACGGATCTGAGCGGAGCCACTGAAGAATAATGCCTGTAGTACAATACAACACTGAGCCTTGTTTCCGTGGTAACCGACTGGAAAGCAGTGCAAGAGGATGAGGGGGGAGAAAAGGAGGAGGAATAAAACAGGAAAAGTCAGAGTAAAAATGACTTGCATTTCAATTTTAAAATAAATTCATTCTAAAATCAACATGCTACACACGCTAAAAGTAAGAACATACCCTATTAAAATAAAGATAAATCAATTGATAAATGAATTTAAAGAAAATAAATGAAAAGTTTTCAATAATCAAATAAACAAATGAATCAAGTTTTTTCAATAAAGGAAATTCTAAAAGAGACAAGAACAACGCAGAATATCCTGACCACTCGCTTTAACATAATGATATACTTTATGTAGGGCTGTCAAGCTACCATAAAGCATCTTAATGTGGTCTATACAACACATGCCATATAATATAAACTAAAATTCCTCACAAACTACTATTGCTTCAAAAGACTAGTAAATGTGTCATATGAAACATTGTGTGTAGCTAATTTTCAAATATACATTGTAGCTGCATGGAAAAGACTAGCACATCAATATTTCAATATTTGTCCTTGTGTCGCACAGAACACACAGCATTTGAAAGACATTAATAATCTGAAACAGCACAACTGTGAAAAAAAGATGACTGAACTGTTATTGAGGTGAACTACCCCTAAAGAGAAAATGTCTCAGGCACAGAGCGAACAAGGGTTGTTATTCTGTCATAGAGACGGCTTAACAATGAGGTTTGTGTCAGTAATTCAAATGAATTTTCTATTTTGCATAAGAACACAGATAACTAATAAGCAATTCAGAAGACCATCCTAAACCTCCTTACCTGCCATCACACACAGACACTCATATGAGGGCAACAGGGAAAAAAGGCTGTGAGCAATAGCTATAGATTCATGTATAAGTGAGGAAGAGAGGATAAAAAAAAAAAAAATTAAAAAAGAAGAACTACTGAGAGGTCCTGCACATATTAACCTCTCATGGCCTACAGAGGCCATTCACATCTGTACTTCTCTTCACCTCTCTCCTCCTCCATTTCTTTCTCCCACCCTCTGCCCTTCCACCTTATTCTCTCAGGTCCAGTACTCCACACTTCCTCACCACAGCAAGACAAGTTTAACAACCTATTTCTCTTCTCCCCATCCACACCTTTTCACATTATCACTCCATCTCTTTCGGCACAGCAGAAGCACCTGATTCCCCGCTGACTCACCTCTAAGTACCTACCCTTCTCTTTATACTTTTATAGAGGACAGTCAGAATGTGAGGGCTTTAGATACGGCTTTGGATGCGGATAGTTCAGCTCATGTACATTGTTCGGCTCCGGCAGCGCCCGCGCAGCAGGGCAAGTGGGTGACTGTGAGACGGCATAGTCGTGGGTCAAAAAACCGCTCTTCCGTTCCGATCAGAACATCAAACAGGTTCTCCCCACTCAGTGATGCACCCACTGAGAAACCTGATG
>JAUCMR010000043.1:5192101-5202630 GCA_032357425.1 Enteromius argenteus | reverse complement strand
CTGGAAAGCAGAAAGAAAAACAATTATGGCCATGATTTGGTGGTCTGATATAAATTTTGAAAGTCCTAAAATATTCCTATAATCCTTCACTAAAATCTGTAGTCTTTGATCGCAGAGTTGACATTGTGATCAAAACTGACCTCACACAAAAACTGGCATTGTCAGAAGATTTTCCACACAGTCTTGCAGTGTGACATCTCTTATGATGAACATCAAACTGTTTTCCAAGACAAGACATGATCAGAATGAATGCTACAGATTTTTTCTTGCCACCATAAACTCCGCTCACAGAATTCAGATGATATGTTGCCTTTGCTATGATAAAAACTGGTTTTTGTGAGTGTGTAGTGCTGCTTACACTATTCTTCTTAAATATGCTAGTATTGCTGCCATTCATATATCTTTCAAGATAGCCAACATTTCTGCCCCACGTGCAATACAGCTCACAGTCACTGAACATGTATGGGTTGATAATGTAAAACTTTGTTTTCTTGCAAGCATTAAGCTTTTAACGCGTCTTGACTGTCATACAGTCTGACATTAATAACAACTGAGATCCCATAGTGTGACATGTACAAACAATAATCCTAAAAGACTATTGATAAAAATAATAATAATAATAATAAAATGAAATTTGCACAGTGTGCACTCGGCTTAAGGGAAACCAGATAAGAATTTCTGAGTGTACAAAACATAAATTTGTTAGGTTTCTGACCAGTTGACAGAGAAATCTTTCTGAAAAGCAAAAGTATAAAGGTGACATAGTGGGCTGGATTATACACATCATTTTGGTTGCACCGCCTCTACTGCCGTGACATCACCGTAAACGTGACACAAACAAACTTTTTCATTTTTTCAATCCACTTCACTCACCTCTGCAGACGGATCTGATATCCACAAGACTTCCCTTCTCCTACAGACTCTGCACGTTCTGCAGCCACCCTCTCTGCAACCTAAGCAAAGTACATACACTTAACCTTACCTAGTTAAAAAAAAAGAAAAAAAAAGATGCTCTACAAATTATGTAGGAAGAGAGGGATTAGCTGTGGCACTTTTTACTTTAAGTTTTCCTCTAATCAAGGAGAAAGCAGAAAAAAGCATATATTTACGATAAAGTTATTTTTTGCCTGTTCTTTTGAACATTATATTAACCAAAAAAAAAAAAAAGTCACGATTTCCACAAAAATATAAATCAGCACAACTGATTCTACATTGATTTTTAACTGTGACAGTAATAAGAAAGGTTTCTAAATCAGCAGGAATAAATTACATTCTGAAATATATTAAAACAGGAAACAGTTATTTTAAATTCTAAAAATAACTCACAATATTCCTGTTTTAACTGTATTTTTGACAAAATATATGTACACAGCATCTTGTACTTACAGATATGGCACTGATACGCCTTGGCTGTGTGCAAACAACCCTGCAGAGAGAACCCATGCCCCTCTCAATGAAATCATCAAGGATGAATTGTGTAACCTGGGTGGTCTTCCCACAGCCAGTCTCTCCACTGATTACCAGTACTTGGTTAGTACTGATTAGCCTAACCAGCTCCTACAGTAAGACAAAGACAGAAAGGGGCATCAACTAAAAACTTAACTTTAAATGGGTGATCGCTAACAGCTAACTGCTTTTACACATTAAAACCAAAGACTCAAAGAGGTTAAAACATACCATCCATACACATACAAACAGTCTATATGCACATGCAGCAATCACAAAGGGCGACATTTACCTCTCTCATCCCATAGGAGGGCAGTTTCTCTCTGAATTTCTGAAAAAGGAAGTGCCACATTAAAGCCAAGCTGTACGCAAAAGTGTGAAGGTTTAATATAATATTGTTCAGTCTGTCTCACCAGCATATCAAGGTATCTAGCATTATCGTTTTTCCTCTTCTGATCTTTCTTGAGCTCCTCATCCAGGGAGGGTATCCGCACAACATCTTGGAATAAGTACTCCATGTCAGCGTCTTTAAGTTCCTCTTTCACACTTGCTCCCAACTCATTCTCCCGTTTCTCCTTTTTTGGCTCAATTTCTGGCACTTTTACAATGTTTTGAGGTTCTGGAGGATCATCTCCATCAAAGTAACTGGAAGACAGACATAATTCTGTTAAGTCTGGAAAGCACAATTTTACAACGATCTCCATGACTATGTGAACCCTAATGATTGTACACTATTGCATTTGCACCTGTGGCCACTGGGCTCCTCCTTCACCCTCCAGCTCTGAGATGTAGAGGGATGCGTGTCTCTGCCTGGATCCCTCTGGACAGAGTTCAGCAGCTGAGTAATGTGCTGCTCTCGTTGTTCATCCATCTGAACAACAGCCCTCTGAAATCATACACCATTCTCAGACTTTCTCTTGATCTTAAAAATAATTTGGATCAATCGGCTTAAACACCTGAAATTAGTTTTGTAGACAAATAGGAATTTCTTACAAAACTGACTAATAGTGCAGTATACGTGACCTCCTTCTGTGATGTTAATCTCAAAAAGTTCAATTCTTTTAAATAACTTTTGTGTCGACCTTATTTGCGACTGAAAAACATGCATTACAAATTTCTTATTATGCCAGCCACTGACTGATGTTGCAGCTTTCGTACAGAACACGTTGCCAAGTAACGTTAACTTTACTGAAATTTAACAATACTGCATAAACAATTATCATCTTTACAACTGCCTCCTACTCACAGATTTCCTTTCTGCTTCAGATCTTTTGATTCCACCCCATTTGGCATACCACAGTCCTATTTCTCGACCCTTTAAATGGGGTGGATGTTTGCCTCTTCCACCTCCACCTCCTCCTCCTCCTCTTCCTCTTCCTCTTCGTCCCCCTCCATGTCCCTGCTCTTCCCTTGAGTCCCACTCGGAGCTCCTCGTGTAGCCTCCACCCCCGCTGGATCCAGCCCCTCCATCCCACCTGGAACCTTCATCTCCGAACCGCCGACCCCCTCCTCTCCGACCACGTCTATTACCATACCCATGATTCATGCCGCTGGACTGATAAAGCACCGGACAACGATCCCATTAACTAGAGCCACTGATGTAATTCTAATGCAGGTTCAAAGATAATAAGGCGTTAAGATGCCAATGAGTGTCATTTATTACTACGTTTTACATTCCAACATAACGTTATTTTCTCAAATGTATGTACTGTCGTACATATATGACGAATTGGTTTTAGCCGAGGCGCCTAATAATGACGTCATGGAGTGCGATTGGTGCTAGCTGCGCATGCGCCATAAATCAAATTCAAAGCAACGCTGCTGAGTTATTAAAACAAAAAAATAGACGTAATATTGTTTTTATTGCGATCTCTATTAATATATTGTTATTGTTATTATTATTAATTATTTGTTTTTAACATTTATGGTTTTACATAGTTTTAAGTGGTCTTCCAGTCTGCCCAACATAATCTATCTATTTAATAAATTTCCAAGTCTAAGAGAAGTTGTCTCCTGTTTTCCTGTTGTATCACAAATAAATAAATAAATGAAATAAAAAACAATTGTCGAATGCTTATACTCTAAATGGCCTATGTACATATTGTCATCATTGTCTTGTTTAAAGGCAGCAGAGCAGAGGCAGGGATTAACAGGGAGGTTTTAACAGAAAGCAGGGAGATAATTGGAACCCTGTGGCGTTGTGATGGGAGAGCTGCGTGGGGAAGGTGCGGAGGACTTATCCTGCGGAAGTTTTCAGACCCTGTCATAAAATATGTATTAGATCTTTACCATCACAGCAAGTCTTCATTTTTAAGTGAACCTACACCCACCATTCTTTTTCTTCTGCTCTCTTTCTGGCTTTGTCCACACATTCTATCACAAACATACTCACACCTCTTACTTGAATTGTATTTTCAAAAAATAAAAATAAAAATAAAAATAAAGAAAAGAATAAACATTATCATATCTACTTGCAGCCTTGGATGATTCTCTTTGGCTTAGCTAGACCTCCCTAGTCATCCAGCTTCACAACAAAGATTGTGCTAACTTACCAGTCAGTTGCTATACCAAACTAACAGCACATAAACTTATCACCTTCTAAAATACAACATGTAAAACAACTAGGATACTATCAAGTGTTTAGAGTGACAAAACAAGCCCTTTGTAATGGGCAGAACTTAAAGTGGTGTGTTTAAGCCTGTGAAAGTATAATTCCCAGTCTAGTTCAATCTAGTCCGAACTTGAGAAACAGACCCAATGGTATTACTCTGAAGCTTAAGTCTTTACATTATTAAGCAGTCAAGGGAGTTGGGGGTCTCTGACATTGATGTCTTTGGCAGGATGTGATAGGCTGTGAAGAGCGAGAGAGAGAAGAGAGAGTCATGTCTGCTAGTGAGTGATTAAAAGGTGTTATTTTAAGATAAATGTGATACACAAGCAGGAAGTAATAGGAATTTGTGACTTGTAAAATGACAAAAATCTCATTAACAAATAAAATGTATTGTTTTTTCTTTCTTGTTCTTACTTTTTTTTTTTTTTTTTTTTTTTACATCTGTCCATCTTTACTCCTTTCATTTTTCTTGTGTGTCCTTACCTTTTTATTAAACATCCTGTACCTCAGTCAGTATGAAAGGTTATATATATATATATATGATGTGAAGCATCTTGTTTTTACTTTTACTCTTCAGTCACCACCTCTGTCACTCTCTGCTAATTTAACACCCCTATTTTCAATAGCCTGTCATTCTCTACACATCTCCTGATAGCTTTAGATGTAACTCACAGCTAATTGCTTTAAAAACACAATCTGAATGTCAAGCACTTGAAAAGATTTTAGGGGGTGGGGGAATAGCTGATATAAAACACAAATGGAGGAAATATGAGTGACCCCCATCAACCTGCAGTCCCTCCAATGCCCTGCGGAGTATGCCACACTGAATGTAATGTTTTCATGCATTGTATGTTAATTGCAATTAAATTTAAAATTAATTTTAGTTTAAATACAATTAGCTGAATGATGCACTTTTTGACTTATGTCATTTCATAATGAGATTTGTTGCCTTAAAATGCACTTTAATGTAATTTCTGTTAAAACGTGTATGTCATTTGAAAATATTCGTAATTACACATTTGTAATGATAAGGTTGCAATTTAGTATAACTTTAAATAAAACATCAAATAAATGTCGATCAACACATCAAAATAGGTATACTCAAAAAGCAAGACCTTATAATAAGCAAAAAAGATTACTAAAATATAAAAATTGCAAAATTAAAATAAAATAAAAAACTTCATTACAAAAATTTTACTTTTTTTAAAAGAAACTGTCATGAAAGTGTGCTTTCTTTAATTGAATTTGCTTCTTTTTTAAAAGAGAATGACTAAAAAAAAAAAATGTAATTACTGAGATAATGACTGACAACTAGCCTCATACTCCCAGTATGCAAATAGTAAATTATTTTACTATAGCATGGAGGTATTAAAAAATAACTATATTAGTGGTTTCTAAATTGTTTTTTGTCCTTGCACAAAATGGAAGCTATAACGTTGCAAGAGTACTTCATAGTGTACTATGAAAAACAGGTATCTAGACATCATTATTTCTGTCCCATTTACAGATGTGGATAATTAATATAGAGACCATGGGAGTTGGTTCAGTGAAGAGCTGTTGCATACAGATGGGATTAAACCCATCTACACTCTTGAATGAGGCAATTTTCTGTAAATAAATCTTTAATGAGAACACTGGATAGATGAAAATATTTTGTAGCATTATGCCTCAGCTATTTGGCTGCTTGAAAACACAAGGCTAAGACAAATAATCTGATATTCTGAATAAATAAAATTATATATATATATATATATATATATATATATATATATATATATGTGTGTGTGTGTGTGTGTGTGTGTATAACACACACACACACTGACATTTAAAAATAACAAGACATCTTATCTACAGTGAATTATTAAATATTAGAGTTATTCAAGCTACATGAGCCTCCATGAATGGCCGTTGCATTTAATTTTCACATTTTTAAATAGTAGATTCACATACTGATACAGCAGAGCTAAAACGAAAAGCAGCGTAATCATGCCTTAATTTTACTGGGACCCACTGAATCGTCCATGAATGGTCCATTTGAGAGCTGAATATATGCCAGTATTAAATGCAAGAGAGTGGCCAGGGTCATGTTTCTGATTGCAGAAGCAGTGCGCTGAAATTTCCTAAGTGGCTCAAAAATGAGCACATTTGCACACAAATTAACACCTAAAATAGGCTCATGCATCACGCTCACATCTACATTTGTGGAATGTTTCATTGCCAGAATCGCTTTTGTTTTTTCTCAGCAGTCATGTCGGGAATGCACATAAAGCAGAATGTGAGTTCAGGGCTTTAGTACAATGAAAAAGATGTAGAAATACCCACGTACAGAAGCAAGCAATCATACAGCTATCAGCATTTACATATTCATACATACTAAGATTGCAATTAAAGGAATATTCTGGGCCTAATGTAAGTAATCCACAGCATTTTGTGGCATCACATGTGATGTTGAATAATTGTTTTTCGCATTTTTCCCCCTACTGTTTTTTAAAGGGGATGTCTAATGCTGTTTATTGCATTTTGACTTATTCACAGTGCTAACGAGTTTAATTTGTTATTACTATAAATTATTATTAATTTATTATGCTAAAAATGACCAAATAAATCTCAAATAAATAAATGAATGAGTTGGACGTATTTCTGTGCAAAAGTTTCAGAAAAGTATTTTATTAGTATTATTAGTTTTTTCTCAAGTATGGCCGCTTTGGAAAAAAAAAAAAAAAAACTTAAAAAGGTTTTAGGTGTTATATTTTCATTGCAGTGAAATTTACTTGATTATTTTAACATACACATCTTTTAAAAAAAGTCTCTCTGTAATTCAGATGTCTGCGTCTTTATAGGAGGCACAAAATTAACTTTATGCCACTCTGAACCCAAAACATTCCTTTAAACAGTCAAACATTTTGCAACACAGTGATGGAAAACACTTTTACTGTTTTATGCAGAGCAACACAATTTAAAAAAATAGTTTTCATGTACACATTTGGAATGTTTTATTTCTGTATGCCATATGGTTTCTGCCTGAGCTAGAATACTAAAATGTATTTATTTTAGTTTTTTTTTCTTGCTTGCACACCCTCACAGTCCCATTCTTTGTCTGTCTCACCACAAACACACATACTTGTGACAGTATTTATCCTTTTCTATTCAACTCTCTCCTCAAGCTTTTCTATGCTCTTACATTTGCATTCAATAAATGACAAGACTCTTCTGAGAAGCGAGTTAAGTCCATTATTCCTTCTTTGTACCCAATAACCTTCAATTCAGCATATACGTCACTTTCATCCACTCAAGGGCTTCAGCTTTATTTTCCAGTACTTCATTCAAACTAAGACACCTCCACTTTTAACCATCTGAATGTAACCATTTCAGTTGTAACCCATGATCTATCATTCAAGGCTTGAAATCAAGGGCAGATCCGAACAAACCAATTCTCGGTCTCATCTTGAGATTTGCTGCATTTCTGATCACATTTTAGCTGCATATTAGCATATAAATCACTCCTCTTTCCAAACCTCTAGCTCTTCCTTATGACATGCTAACCTTGAAATTTTATTTTAAAGGCATTTACTACATCTCATCATGCATCCAGTCTATTTTTATCCCACAATTTCTCGCTAAAGCAAACAGTTTAGCAGACAACTGCCTCTCTTGTGGATTTTCACATTACGACATCTGATCTTGCTACTAACACTGGTTGTGCTTAGATGATAATATGTTTAGGTCTGGGTGCTTTAATCTACCATGAAGTTGCAACTCTATAAGCCTTCATCACAATATTTGATCCAAGCCTTCCATACTTCTTCCTAGGGATTTCTCAGCCCATTGGCCTATCCTGTTGTTTCTGCTTATTTCAGTTCCCCTGATCACCTGCCTGCCTCCTATAGGCTTCATTTAGCAGCTGTATCTCTTCCTGGTAACCTCCAGCCTCCTGATGCTGTCTCCGGCTGTTCTGTCTATGCGCTTCCACTGTATCTGGAATGTGTATGTTAATGTTGTCCGCATCAGGGTTACTTGTAGGGATCAGAAGCGAGTAAGAGGCCGTTTCACCTAAGTCACACGAGACAAAACGGTTCTCGCGACGAGAGTAGCGTAGTGAAGGTGAGCGTGCGTGTGTGGATGACTGGCTGATGTTGGAGACAATAGACACACTGTCCATGGCCTCCTCATTGTCGCAGATCTCCAGAACCTCCAGGTGAATTTTTACGTTGGTGTCTGCGACTCCACCCCCTACTCCAACTGCACCACCCCCAGTGCTAGAGTTGTGCTCTTCAGCGCTAGGTTCGTGACCCACCGATTTAGAGCGGTACACCTCAACTTTCTTGGCGTTGTTGGGGGAGATCTTTAGGCCATCGCTGCTGACTTCATAGGTGGAGAGGGACAGCGTTTTGCCTGTAGGGGCATGGAGGGAAACGGTACCCTGGAAGGCACATAATGGAATGGCCAACCCAGCCGTGGATCTCTATTTGGAAATAAAAAGCCAGAGAGACATGCCGTCAAGACAAGCAAACAAACAAAATGGAAATGTAGAGGGTTAGTTCACCCAAAAATTAAAATTAGGCTGTGTTTTATTCACCTTCGAAGCATCCTAGGTGTATGTGACTGTCTTCTTTCAGACGAATGCAATCAGAGTTATATTAAAAAACACTTCTAAGTTCTATCATTGCAGTGGTGGGTGTTTCCCTTTAACAGTCCAAAACACATGAAATAAAGCGCTCACATACATAATAAAATGTCACACACATGGCTCCAGGGGGTGAATAAAGGCCTCCTGTAGCAAATCCATGCGTTTTTGAAATATAAATATCCATATTTTAAATGTGATGTTTTTTTTCTCACTTCTGCCGACTGTGGTAACCGGAAACATTCCAGCAGATGTCGTAGGGCGCATGCGCCTTGCTCGTGCCTCTGGGAAATGTAGGAGCAAAGGAAACAACATTTCCTTACTTCAGTAAACGAAAACCATTTTCTTTACAAATCCTCATTTTGGGCTTCTAATTTGTGACCAGTGTTATGTTTTATTCTCTCTCGGCGCTCGTCACTAATCACGCAACACATTATGTCTAACGTCTTCCATCGGGACTGCTTCCGCACTTCAGTCAGTGGAAGTGCGAAAAGTGTTTATTACATTTGAAATTTAGATATTTATCCAAAAACACATGGATTTGCTACAGGAGGCCTTTAGCCAACCCTCGGAGCCGTGTGAGGGGTGTTTTATTACACATGCGCATACTTTATTTAACTTCTTCCAAATGCAGCAAACACCCGCTTAGTCACATAGAAAGGCTTGAAGTGGTCTGGACAGTTTTTAATACAACTCCAATTGGATTCATCTGAATGAACAAAGTCACATACACCTTCGAAGGCAAGTAAAACGTATTTTCATTTTTGATTGAACTAACCCTTTAAGCTTACATGCTGCTTTAAAATGTGAAATAATGAAAATACTGAAGAAACAAAAAAAAATGTAAATAAAAAAAAATAAAAATCAGAGAAATGCCAAAGTTACACCTTACAGAGAAAAACTTTAAAGTTAACAGTCTGTAAATTGCATGATTGTTATGGGGACATTAGGTTGGTCCAATTGAGTATATCCTTAAAAAAGTAAGAAAATACTATCTATCCACCCTCCAAACTTGTGGCTTTTCCCATGGAAGACACCTTAAAGCTGTTTTGTCTATGTAATGGAAGTGGTGATGACTGATTCGTGCACTGTTAAAATCATGGTTTGTTAAAAGGGGTGGTTGATTGCAATTTCACTTTTTTAACAGTTAGTAATATTGCTTTTTGAGCATTAACAATATCTGCAAACTTACAACGCTTAAAGTTCAATGCAAATTAAGATATTGTCTTTTAAAATTCTGGCAGTTTAATGCCTACAAAAACGACTGGTAAGGATCTATAATGAGTTACCTCCCGGGTCCGTTACGTCAAAAACCCAGAAACCTCGCCTCCGGGAACATGCAACAAAGGGGGGCGAGGCCATGCTGTGCTGCTTTAGAGAAGATTTCCCTGCTCTGCATCTCTCGCTCTCATATTCAGATCATATCAGCTCAGCTAAAACAAACTGTTCCATTTATACACTAATTTTACATAGCTTTGAGAAGCATTACACATGGACGTGCATACAGTTGCCGTACTGTATTCAAGCTTTAATCATGATAAAACCGTATATTAAAAGTCAACAGAGGCAATAGCATTTACAAATAACAACCTAAAAGTATGAGACACCAGCAAACAAACAAACAAAAAAAAAAACATACTATGCTAGGTTGTGCACGATCCTCTTCACTAATATCCCCTGAGTCTTAATCAGGCTCAAATTGATAAGCAATACAGTTAATGTCACTGTTTACAATACATCCGGAGCACATGCGCTGAGCTAAGGGGCGGGACGTTTAGGCACACACGAGAGAGTTTAGGCTCGCACGGTTTAGCTAATCACAACACACTTGGCCAGCTAGCCAATCAG
>JAUCMR010000043.1:5177729-5190286 GCA_032357425.1 Enteromius argenteus | reverse complement strand
TCACCTACATCTTGGATGCCCTGGGGGTAAGCAAATAAACATCAAATTTTCATTTTTGGGTGAACTATCCCTTTAATGCATGGTTTTTCCATCTGGAGCATCAGTGAGCATTTAAACCTTTTGTAATAGTTGCATATGAGTCCCTCAGTTGTCCTGAGTTTGAAAAGATGGATCTCAAAATCATACAGCCATTGTTGGAAAGGGTTCAAATACACAAAAATTCTGGAAAACCAACAAATTTGTGGGACCTAAAGGATTTTTCTGAAGAACAGCAGTCAGTTGTTTAGGACAAACAAGGGACTCATGGACAACTATCACTTCTCACTGCTGTGTGTGTGCACTTGGATGGGTTAAATGCAGAGCACACATTCCTAGTATGGGAAACCATACCTGGCCACATGTCACGTCCTTTATCCTTTTAAAACCTGACAAACCTGGCAATTTTAATGCCAAAAGCCGCAAGCTGTTAGTAAAACTGGACCTAAGTTGTGATCTAGCTTCCTGCTTTCAGCAGCGGATACACAGTGACAGTCTTCTGTGCCGGAGCAGCCCAGTGGGGTTTCCAAGTCACAAGAGAGTATTTTATAAACCTGCTGTTTTGGCACTAAACATGCTAAGAGCCTAAACTAACTAAACTGTATTTTTCTTTTTGCAACTCCCAATTACCTGCTGTTTCAAAGTGATGGCTTGCAGTACAGCCCACTGCAGCGGGGCACATATAGGAACTGCCTTTATTGTCATAAATCCTATATTCCTCATAGCAAAAATAGTAACGGAAAATAGTTTTTATCATACTGTAAGGTACCAAAAGAATGGAAGAAAACAAGAAATATCTTAGATTTATAGAACTATACTTAAACCTTGTCTACAGTACATTAAATCAAGATTAAAAAAAGGATGGATCGATAAATGGTTGGTTGGATGGATGGATACACTATATGGACAAAAATATTGGGACACACTTAAAATACATTGACATTAATACATGGTTGGTCCTTCCTTTGCAGCTTTAACAATCTCCCCTCTCCTGGGGAGGTTTTTTTTTTCGAGATTTTGGAGTGGTTCTGAGGAAATTTTTCCTATTCAACCAGTAGAGTATTTTTAAGGTGATGTTGGACAAGAAGGCCTGGCTCACAATTTTAGAGGTAAGCTGCCTCTATATATATTTACTATTGTACTAATGAAGTTGATTATCTGAACATGCTCCTCCTGAACTTTGCTAATAAAGCATCATTCAATGGCATTGAGGTTAGGGCTCAAGTTCTTTCTCACCAAACCCATTCAACCATGTCTTTATGGACCTGGATTTTTGCACTGGGGCACAATCACGACAGAACAGGAAAGGGCCATGTCTTCCAACAAAGTTAGAAGCTCAGCATTGCCTAAAATATCTTGGTATGTTAAAGCATTAAGATTTATCTTCTTTAAGTAAGGGGCATAGCCTAATCCATGAAGAACAGCCCCATACCATTATTAATCCTCGACCCAATGTTACAGTTTGCACCATGCAGTCAAGAACGTAACATTTTCCTGGCATCTTCCAAACCCAGACTCATTCATCAGACTGCCAAACAGAGAAGCGTGATTCATCTCTCCACGGAACATGTTTTCACTGCTCCAGAGTCTAGTGGTAGCATGCTTTACACCAGGGTTCACACGTTGTTCGCAAGCTACCTGTAGCTCATGGCCGAAATTTACTTTTCACCCAATAAAAGTGAGAAAATAGCAGACGGTAACACTTCAGAATAGGGGTCCAGAATAATGCATTAGTTAAGCAAAAACACACTAGTAATTAATAATTAACTTAACATTTTAATCATTAATTACTAGTGTGTTTTTGCTCAACTAATGCTTAATTGTGAACAAATTAACCATTAATTAATGCTTAACTAATGCATTATTCTGACCCCCTATTCTGAAGTGTTACCGAATTATCTTGTTTAGTATTTTAGTATTAGTAATGTGCGTACCAGTGCCTCAGTACTTTTTGAACATTACAAGCACATTTTAACAATTATTATACCATGTTATACCATGTTTAACAGTTTGGATTTAGACATTTAAAATACTTAAGTATTGTATAGCATGGTTAGCTCTCATCCACTTTCATTTTAAAAAGTAGTTCTTGAATAAAAAAAAGTTGGAGACTGCTTTACACCAATCCATCTGATGCTTGGCATTGTACTCAATGTGAGACTTAACAAGGATGAAACGATGAAACTGACTTATTGCAAAGATAGCATCCTATTACAGTACCATGCTTGAATTTACATGAAAACTACATTTTCCCAGCAGATGCTGAAGTTCCCTGCTCAACTTCATAAACTTGCCATAGACCTGCTGCAGGGAAGTAGCACACTGCAGATGTGACCAGAGCAATAAACTGCAATGCCCGTGATGTAAGATGCCTGAGACAGTGCTACAGAGACAGGTAGGACAGCTAATTTGTCCTTGCAAAAGCAAAATGAGAAATTTGCCAGAATTAAACATTTGTTTAAAATAAAACACAACCAAGAAGCATGTTTTAGCTTGTTGCATAGCTAAATTTATAGCTAATGTAATACAAGTTATATGGATTATTATTATTAGCCTACAATTGTGAATCATGATGGAAAATGCATTTAGGTGAGTTAATTAAATAAGAGTGTGCTTCCAAGGCCAAAGCATAGATCAAAACGATGTTAGCGGAGGAACAAAATCAGATCAATGCCAGTCCTCATGTTCCACTATTCACAACATATAAACCTTTAATACATAGGCATACATCAAACTAGCATCAGTTATTAATTAATAGAACAGTCCTTGTCTGTTTAAATTTATGATAGATTTGGCCCCACACTGGAGCAGTGAACTTGATGTGTGATGGTGAGACCAGGACAAGCCAGCAAAGCAATTCTTAGCAAAACAGCAGTCAATCATGTCAATGTGTCTGACTAAGAGTCTCTGCCTGTCTCAGTGTGCATTGTGTTCCTGACACTAAACATTCAGTGTGGAAACACACATAAATGGCTTGTTTGTGTACTGTAATGAACATAATCCACATAATAATTTGTCCAGTTGGAAGGATTGTCTACGCATTAACACAATTGTAATGTTAATTGAATGGCTTATGTTTACATGGCTCTATTATAACTGGATAAATCTGTTTTGGAAAGCATGAGGTAATTTATTTTTCTGTTAAATTTATCAGCTCCATTAACACTCAACATGAATAATCTTTTTTTTTTTTTACAGCACAAACCAGCTCTTGCAGAGCAGTGTGTATCTAAGCTTTATGATTTACACTTGTAAACATTAAATAAATCACAGATATAGCCAATGCAACTGTATAGAAGCGATTCAAATATTTAATAATAATCATTTGCGGTCGCTGTGGTGGTGCATATCTAGTGTAACGTTATCAGCAGATTCAGAAAAGCCAGAAGAAAAACAATTATTAGTAGTAACGAGTGCATGGATACGGCATTGGGAGAAAAGTTCTTGCGAAGAAAGTTTTATCAACTCATAAATGTGCTGTCTGTGATAGACTATACACTAAATATTGTGATGAAATGGAAGTATTTATAATTAGAGATTTCAAAAATGTTTGCATTACACTCAAAAATGAATGTTTATATATGTCAATAAACGTACAGTATCTGTCTGAACATTACAAAACATTTCTATAATATATATATATATATATATATTAATACATAAATTATGGATGAATAATTCATAGTTAGATCGATCATATTTTCCAAAGTGGAATTAATGAATTTCTAATTCATTAGCCGTGAATAACTAGAAGAACAAAAGTGGTTGTGTCCACTATTACATTAAAAATGAGGTGGATAACATGCATTAACAAAACAAATTTAGGGCAAATATTAATTTCATGCAAACCTTCCTGTAACACATATGACACACATTTAACTGTAAGCAGCTAATATAGTAAGAGCAAGAAAAATTAATTGTATATAGAGCAAAGCTGAGAAAACTGACATATCAGAAATGAAGAAACAGAAAAAAAATCTATCTGATAATTAATATGCAATATTATTTAGAAACGTATTCATAGTTTTGAAAAACCTACATAACATCTTCATAAAATTAATCTTATATTTTCAAGAGACTTTTTTTATAGGGGTCTGCAGTGATATAAACAATATGACATCATTTCCTGTTACTTTAACTTTCGCATTACCTGACAACAAAATGTAACTCCCCTTATATCCCTTATGTCTGTTAGATGGGTGTGCTCTTACCTGTCTGGGTGTCCTTTCTGACTTACTTCTGCACCATTCCCAGTCAGTCAGCTCGATTTTACGACACTCCTCGTGGGACAGCCTCCTCTCGGGACCATCAAATACAGATGAGTTGTCAAGGTGAAGATCCTCACGATCGCAGGTAGAAACATGAGGTGAGACACTGCACGGTCCGTCCCTTTCTGTGGAGCTCTGAGGCTGGCTGTCCGCTCTCTCTTCAAGCAGCAGCTCGCTGTGAAGGGAGCTGTCCTCCGCTGCCGTGGTGCTGAACTTACCAATCTGACCACTGTCCAGCACAGCCACTCTGCTCTCAGAGAAATCGCAGCTGTATAAACTGTTAAAAGAGGGTTTCTCGATGGAAGGTGACTTCATATGGGAGATCTTGTAAATGCCATAGCCTTGCTGGAATGAAAGGTTGAATTCAAATCTCCTTTTCTTTGCTGCAAAGAACACACAAATGATAATGTGGAAAGCTATTTTCATTTTATTTCTCACACAAACCTAAGATACATTTATGGAAGACATATATCAAAATATACCATTTATATTATTTTAAATAGATTGTTTAAAAAAAACATGGTACTTCCTATAAACCGATAGAAAAATCCATAAAAACAAAACTGTCTATCAGGCTGATGGGGTTCTTTATCAGTGTACCAACCGTTGGAAACCTCGGATCCTAAGCCTTGACGGCAGTTGAAGAAGCAGCCGCACGGCAGATGGATCCAGCGCTCCGAAAGCACAAACACAGGGGTGACCGCCGCGGAGAGCAAGGTCAGGAAAAAACTGAGAGTCTCCAAGGACGAGCTGTGCATATGAACGGCATGACTCACCAGGATTTGGGTCTGCAAGGGCAATGTTTGCCAGGGAAAAATATAGGTGAATCACCACTCATTTCAGTTTAAACAGAATAAAATAATAATTAAAAAAAGAAAAATGAAATGAAAAGAAACATTTATATTGACAGGTTATAAGGTCAACCAACCTATATCATTGCCTACAGTTGAAGATGACATTTTAGACTGGTGCAAAGTTTTTGTTACACACTGTAAATAAAGGCACTTTCTGGGGTTTTCTCAGATTCCCAAATTAGTAAAACCCTTATGAAAAGGGTTCAAAAAGGCCAGTTCTCTGAGGAACTTACATCATGGAGTTCCTGCTTGAAATCTAAACGCTGTCAACAGTTTCCCCAGTCGTCCACAGTAGGGGGACAGCAAAGGCTTTGAGGCACTTGAAATATTAAGTTCCTTGACTGCACAATAGGATGAACTCCAGAGTATTATGCCAGTGTGGCAGTCTAAGAAAACATGGTGTGGTATGGTATTTTTTTTTTTCTTTTTTAACAGTAACTGATATGGAACCGGACCCATTTTTAAATATTTTCTCTACTTATTACACACAATAATCAACGACCATTAGACTATAAAATTAATCCATTATGAATATACTGAAAAACAAAATATTGACAATATTGATCAACAATGGTCTTTCTATAGTCTGAGGAACCCCAACAAAAGGCACCAAGTAGCCTTCCTTTTTTTATTTTGAGTGTAACAATAATTAATAGTTCAGTGTAACAAATACATTATTTTCAAGTGAAAAGCAATTGCTTTTATAGATCTCACCATCATTGGCATCCACAGAACCATTCGCGCCATGGCCAGAATCATCGAGAAGCGCTTCTGAGAGAAAAACACAGGGGAATGTCGTGCACTCTGAGCTTCATCTTTTTGGAAATGACCGGTTGCTGGAGAGTATGACAAAGAACACGTTTCCGTTTTGTTCTTAAAACTGCCAGTGTTTGAGTTGAATTCATTGTAGGCACCCAAACTTTTCTCCAAGCTATCCCGCGAAAGAGAGGGGATCTCACAAAGCGGAGCCGACCCGGCAATTTCAAAATAGCTCGGGTAAAATGTTCTCAGGGCCTCCGTGGAGCACATGAGCTGGTAGATGAGAGGAATCGAGCAAACTACTAGCCCGCAGAAACACAGTGAGTAAACGGCGAACAGCAGTAGCACGTACAGGCTGTCGTTCTCCGGGAGACAGCCGAGAGAAGCGGGGGCGAAGCGACCCCAGCCACACACGGGGAGGACGCTGACCGCGAGACTCACCGTCCACACCGCCACCACAGCCACAAACACCCCGAGAGGTCGGTTAGCCGTCTGATACACACCGAAACGTTTCGTCACGTAAAAAGTGTAGGCAACTATGAGACAGGCTTTCATATTGCTTGACAACCCTTGGAAAACGTAAAGGAGTCCGGACAGAGTGCACATTGCGCCCGACCGGTTCGCGTCTCCGCTCCTCCATTGCAAGATCATGAAGAGCGTGAGCGGCACGACGCTGATCAGGTCGTCTATGGATAAAGAAGCCACTATCAGACAGAGGGAAGACTTGCTTCTCATCCTGAGCAGCGACATAAGCGAGTACAAACCTCCCAAGCAAGTGACCGTGGCGATGGCGAAGGATAAACCAAAGAGAAGCTGCCAGTTGCCCTCGACCGCGTCCTCATATTGGTTGGTTTTGTTAGACAAAGGTGAGGCATGTGTCGCCGACATTTTCCTTCGGTCTAACTTTCAAGACTTCACTCGTCTCATTCCCTCTCAGAGGATCCTGTGATCAGACCGACCGCGTGGAAGTTTCCTCCAGCTACAGCGCGCCACGAAGTGCTTGTAGTTCTCCATCCGTTGATCTTTACGCACTTGCGTTCAACAAATGTAGTGCATAATATAACCATTTTTCCATTCAGGCTGCTACTTGCAAGACGGTGGCATTGTGGTTTCTTCTCCGAGCATGTGGGGATAGATGTGCCGCGCGCGCTTCGGTTGAGCGTGACTCGTGCAGCACATTTCTTCAGTATGAATGAGCTCTCAGATGGGAGATGTTAGTAGAGGGGTGGAGCCACTGTCTGTCACTGCTGGACGAGGAATGTGCGCTTTGTGTAAGAGACTAACACTGCATGTTACATTTGCTAGGTATTAGAATAAATTATTATAGTCCGGTAGGCTACGTGTAGTTTATTAGTAGGGCTATTACAGAACACTCATGTGCGGTGTGTATGGTGCACACAAAATGTATTCTCTAAAATAATCTAGTTAAATTTACAGGAAAAGATGGCAGCTGCGTTTGGAAGAAACAGCATTTCATCATAGGGGATGCCATGGTAATGTCTGTGCGTTTTTAAATTTATAGTAATAGTATGTGATGCCCAACATCTCCCTTTTATTATAAAATATAGGCTACTAATAACCACAATACAATTGCACATCAATTATATCTATTAATTAGATCTATTATACATTTAGATCTACATGTTTTGAATTGAAATTGAAATTTGAAATGTAATTTAGATTGAATGAAGATATATAATAGTGTTTCACCATAGTAAGGTATACCTATATGAATATTTCATTTTGTCTTTGTTTTTTTCTGTTAAAATCAACTAATATTTTCCAGTGTAAATTGTGATCTAAATGACTGATATTTCCAAATTGGATATCACAACATTTCTAACTTAGTTGCTAACAGAATACAGTTTCAGTGATTCTGAGAGAATTCAAGGCAAATACATCATATAGGATACAGTCTGGAAAATTGTACTCTTGAGATAAATTCTGTCAAGGACAAAAGCTGATCCAAAATGTCTCCTTGGAGGAAATGCATATGCGCTGTGAGTATTTTTGCTGTACTGTTTACATAAAGGAAGTTAGCTATCTCATTTATGGTGCAGTAGATGTACATATTTCATTAGTATAATAATACATTTGCAGCTGCTTGAACGCAACATTAAATACAAATATATCTTTAAAAAAAACATTTGATTGAAAAAAAAACATGCACTTGCCTATGTTCTTCAGAAACACTCATATTTGCTCACTTGAATTTAGCCCCTGCATGTTTTATTTAATTCACAATTCATGTAATACAACAACTGAAGCAAATACCAGTTTGCATGTGCAACAGTATGTACTTGCTTAAAGTCAATCTCATGACCTCTACAGGCAGATCACAGGCACAGCTGGAATAAGGGGCAGAATTGATCAGCGGCTCCACTTAGAAAGCTTGCACACATTGACTGGATTGATTTTTTAATTATTCTGCATGAGATGGTACCAGGGTGTGATAGTAATCTAACCTTGGTCAGCGCAACAGGGAAAAAGAAAGTTTCTCAAATTGGCTAATATTGTCTATTGTTGTACAAAAAGAAAAAGGTAGAGAGAGCGATATTTAATTAATTAGATGTTGTCATAAAATACCTGCAGTAGTTTATTATTATTTAATTTTCCATACAATTCAATCAAAGCAAATTGACATGTAATGTGTTTGGTCAGGTTATGTATTCAAGGGTGAACAGCGACGTGTGTGTAAGCATGGCCTTGTCCTCTGTTACTGACATGCTCAAGGTTTAAGCTTGAGTAATGTATTTTTTCAGCATTCAAGAAACAGCTTTAATGATTTCACATTATTTGAAAATTTACTTTTACTCATTTAATCTTGTTTGAAACATTATTTATTTGAATTTTTCCCTGTTCCTGCTAGAATTTTAAAATGTTCTTGCTTTTATTTTGTTGTTTGCCTGGAGATCTTTTATTCCAGTATCTCTTGACTTATACATCGTGCGGAAGTTTGAATGGCTAAATAATTTGGTCACATTTAGGCACATCAGTGGCTGTATTTTTATTTATTGATTTACTTACTTAATTACTTACATATAAGTTTTAATAGAAACTGCATTTATATTAAGTTTATTTCTAAGCAAGTATATTTTAGTTTTCTACAAATGCTTCTCAGTACATACTCTTTAACCACATTCCAAAGTCAATATAATTAATTATGAACTAACTTACATATGCAGATGTACTGAAGTAGCTCAAAAAACGCACATTCAATTACATTTAAGGATTAAACTATAATTCATTTTCATTTGTATGCAAGTAAGATTCAGTTAAGTGTCTGAGAACATTACATTCAGTTTGTACTTCTATTATACTTCTATAGTTTGTACTTCTAGTATATTAGATATATTATCTAGTATATTAGTTTGTACTTTTTACATATATTATTATACTATTACAGTATTTTAAGTGAACACTTTATTATTTAACACTATTATTTAACACTCAATTATTTATTTATTTTTCACTGTAAGAAAAACCATCAAATAAATGTTTAACATCATAGTATCAGCTTCTTCTTTTTTCTTCTTCACTTTATGCTTTTTGTTTTTAAATCCTGTTGTCTGGACTCTAAGGAGTCTATTTCTTATCCTTGTCCATTTGGAAAATGAATTTGTCTTAGAGTATATACGATTCATTTAGATGTAAGTGAATTTGAATTTTTTTAATTTACTTTAGAGCGATTTTCTGGCAAGGTTGTACAAAAAGATGTCTGTGGGGGGAGTTCAACGGGGCACAGCTCTGTCCCTGCCATAGAAACACCACCTCACACACAGACATGATTCACACCTACTGTCCCTGTGGCTGGAATACAGTCTGAAGGTTTAATGCAGTGTGTGTGAATCAAGGGGTCCTAAGTATTGAGTGAGAGATCTATTCATAAAAAATTCACATTAAAGCGCACTAAAGAGGTAGATTTCTAAGTAAACTGAAGGATTGCTTTCGAAAGCCTCTTTTTCAGCAAATGAATCCCAGCATGTAGGAGCATTCTCTGCCATGTTAACCTTAACAAATCTGCTAATTATTATGTCAGATAAAAACTTGGCCAACATGAAACATCAGTGTGTATGTGTGAGTATTAAAAGGAGACTCTTTTCAGGTTGCTGTAAAACAGTCATCTCTTCTTTTGAACATCAATGTGAACAAAGCAGTCTAAATTAGACATAAGGCACATCAGTGTCTCTCTGCAGACCGTGTGTGAGGGTGCCAGTGTACATCTGCTTACAGAACATCTTCAGCTTAAATGACAGCGTAATAAAGGTCCTGCAATTTTATGCTCACAGACGAGCAATTCTTTTTAAATCAAATATCTCTAACGGAGAAATCATACTTCTGACTCTCCTTAGCTATCACTCTCTCATGGTTATGTGTTTCTTTTATGTATTCAGCAGCCATACTTACGGCTGTCATTGCTCCACTGAATATGTGAAGGTGTCTGAAACACTGAAGAATCATTTTTCATAATTTCATCTCTCTCTCTGCCCGTGTTGTCATGGAAAAATGCGATTTGGGAGATACAGCATCAGAAAAATATTACCTTTATACACCCATCATCTGTATGCCATTTCTCCACTTTTTCTCTACTTGCACCTGACACTCACACAGACCCAACATCACTCAAGAAACAGATTCACGTGTGCTGCCTGGCTGCATCTGGAGCCACTTAATCAAATTCTGGATCACAGTTGGTGGGTCAGCCAAAGGAGCGTGAGTGAGAGGAAGACGGTTGATGAGCACCATGCCCTGGGCCTTCTAAATCCCTCTGGTGCTCAAATTCAATTTGAGATGCCGGGGCAAAAAGTATCGTGGGGTCTCCTGTTGCTCTGGCCCTGCAGTTTGAATTAGGGCCACGATTCTCATTTAAAAACTATCCCCAACCCCCCCTCCCCCCTCCCCCCCTCCATGGTCAGGAACAGCGTTGCATATGAGAGAAGGCCTAGAGGGATAGCTAAGTGTAACCAACAGTCAGCTGGTGGCTTGGCATGCTAGCAACAACATATGACATTCCACACGATGCAGAGAGTGGGAGAGGTAGTCCATTTGGCTCATACAAGCTTGTAGAGGGCAGTCCTCTGCATGAAATATTCACCATCCCAGCAGTCGTTCGCACGCAGACGTCTTGCAGACCACATACACACATATTTCTGCCAAAACAGATGGTTTTGGAACACACAGAGCCTCTGCTGTGTTATGCGATGCTTGATAAGGAACATCCAGCAAGATGAACCTGCAGATCAATTATTGAAGTATACAGGCAAAGGAAAAATAAACAGAATTTTTTAGTGGGTAATGTCAAGTTTTACACTGTAAAAAATCTGAACTGAAGGAAGAAGAAAATGAATGGATACACCAAGAGATGGCACTAAATAACACTGACCGTATAGAAGCCAATCCACACACAAGATTCAAGTGACCACATGTTCATGGACACAGACCTGCGTTTATAGTTTAAGGTCAGTCATGGTGGTAACAGTCCCAGTTCATCATGCTGTGCTAGAGATGATGCACTTTCACGTCAGCCCACGTGTGAATTTGTGTGAATGTATGCTATAAAAAGTCCAGTCTGCTATAATAACATGGCTTGGGTCTAATATATGCATGTAGTAAGTAATTTCCAGTGTATGCAGCATATGAGTTTATGACAGTTATGAATTTGAATAAAAATGATTTCACCTTTAGGACCCATCCATAAAATATGTACTAAATATAATAAATGATCTACTATACCAATCAAATATTACAAAATATTATAAATAATAAATAATAAAATGTATTTAATACTTTTTTATATTTAATATAATATAAAAAAAATATACAAAACAGTAAATACATTTATTTATGTATTTATTTTTAAATGCTGTTCTTTTCAACTTTCTTTTCATCAAAGATTCCTGAATAAAATGTATAATGGTTCCCACAAATTATTATGTGTCACAATGGTAAAAAAAGAAAAGGCATATATCACTTCTGAAATCTAGTCTTTAGCTAAAATGAGCTGCTAAAATTTTTGCAATGAAAGGAATTAATTTAATTTAAAAAATCGAATACATTTTTTTTAACTTTTTTGTTTGTTTGATTGTTTTAGTATACTGTTTGACTCCGTTAGTGTTTTATTGGTTTTTACTTTACTTTTTGGTCAAATGATTGTAGCCTTGATAATTATATAAAACTTCTTTCAAAAACATTAAAAACACTCACTGACTCCAAACCTTTTAAGTTTACTGTAAACATCTTCCTATCTCTTGTTTTGTAAGGGTGTGAGTATCATGAGAATTTTACCTCATGTAATGTTTTTGTCCTGAGGCACCTCTGTCTTAATCTCTCATTTTAACCTTGCACAATGCCATCTGCTCTTTCTTTTCTTGAAATCCTGAACTCATATTTTCACTTTTTACAAAATGCAACTGCAATATCTGTGTAGTTTAAAGTGCCCCTATTATGCCTTTTCAAATATGATCTTTCATGCAGTGTGTCATGTAGCTCTATGTGAACATAAACTATCTGCAAAGTTGTGACGCCGACAGTGCACGATAAATTAAGTTTTTATCTATCAAAAAAAAAAAAAGAGTCGGCTCACATTCGCCTAAACGAGTCGTCAGCAATTCGAATCTTTTTCTGTTACGGCTACACGTCA
>JAUCMR010000043.1:4985213-4997108 GCA_032357425.1 Enteromius argenteus | reverse complement strand
TTTGCACAATATTGACAATCTCCTTCCTGAGTTGGGATTCTCAATATGTATCCTTTTGTGTTAATGTTGCAAGCTGTTCTGTGACAATGTCTGTTGGGTCTGCTTACAAGGAGTATGCGGAAGGTGATTTATGAATTCCTGTTGGCTTGAGGCCTCTCTGTGGAATTTGGCTTCTCATGTTTCAATGTTCTGATCGGATCTTACGTGTCTGATTCCCTGTGATCCCTTACACCTGTTTGATCGTTTCTGCCTGTATCATCTACTTTGATTGTCTGCCGCCTGCCCCGAACCCTGCCTGCTACTGTTTACGACTCTGATTTGCCTTGGATATATCTGTTTGTTGATTCTGACCCTGCCTGTCTAACCTTGAATAAACTTGTTTGCAAATGGATCCGAACGTCTCTGAGCTTTCGTCACAGTCATACTGTATCATATAACATAAATAAATATATATATATAAGAAAAAAAAACAGGGACATTTCTTTCCTTGGATTTTTAGAGGCACATAACTGCATTCTAATAAGCTGCATCACACAGACCGTTGTCCTGCATCATGGTTATCAGTGGGGTGCGTTGCATGAGTGAATACGTTTTATGCATTTATCCTCTATAATTATTGGTACGTAATTATTGTGTTAAACTGACAGCCCTAGAATTTCTAAAAACAGATAACCTTGTTTTTTTCTGCATTCCAATTAATGTGAGTCAAACTGCAGTTGACCTATTTTGATTAAATAAATAATACAAAATAATTATGCAGCTAACTAACACAACATAAACATAAAAAAACCAAACATGATTTTTAAAAATTATTAAACTTTTTTGTTTGCAAATAAACTCTTTACATGCATAAAGAAATAAATACATACATAAAGAACACAAAATAGAAAATAAAAATATAATGAATGCCAAATTCCAGTGAAATATCTTCATAATCCTCTATAATGTTTCTTTATGTATATTATTGGGTGCATTTTGCTGTAATTTAGTGGGCAGTTTTTGTCTGCAGATGATGGCGTTGTGGGGTGTAAGCAATCACAAGGGAGTAGAGACTGAAGAATCCAACCCCAAATACATCATAATTTTAGCATAAAACGGTTCTTCAGGAAGATATAGTTCTACACAGAACTGGTACTATGTGTAAAGACCTTTTAAAGAACCATCCTTTTTTAAATACCTTTACAGAATCCTCCAGATATGATAAAGTGCTCCAGCAAATATAGCATTTCACAACAGAAAGATAAACTGGATTGTGTGGAAAAAGAGAGGCGGTGGAGAAAGACATTCTGTCATCATGTACTTACTCATCCCATTTCAAATCTCTCCAACTTTTTCATGTTTATCAGAAGATAAGATATTTTGAAGAATGTCCCAGCTGCTCTGAATCTGTGGACTGTCAAGCTCTAAAGCTCTGAAACATGCGGCTAAGAATGCATGGACATCTTTAATTATGTTTTTTGTTGTTCTTCTTTTTAGACCTTGTAAAGTAAGCGATGACAGAATGTTATTTTTATCTAATGGGATGACAGTCTGATGAGAAAAGAGTATTGGTTTGTGTAAATGTGACATCACTGTATCAGCGAGGAGCTTGGCATTAGTAAAACAGGTCAAGACAGATGGCACTGCCAGCCTGCCACACTACAGGACCCTCCCAGTTGAGCAAACAGTGACGGCAGACTCTTAAACCCAGCAGGGACCCTTTGTGATTGGAGCACACTTGAGTAAATCCCTCCACACTTGAACACGGGTCTCCTTTGATTACACACACACACTTAAACATGCCACAATGTCAGCTCCCTCCGCCAGACGAGAGCACTCATCCTGTGTTCCTGAAAAAACTTTGGAGGTCAAAAGCAGGGGATTGATTTTCCCTCCATTTTGTCCCTCCACCAGCAACTCTTATTTCCCACTAGCCCTCACACAAATGTGTTTGTGAGAGAGACCAACAGACAAGGAGGTGACAAGTGTTTGGAGTTTCAGGTTTAATGACCCTTAAACGGGTTTCAGTGCTCTGAAGTGTCTAAGAAACAGTTTATCCTCAGGCTAAGATATTCAGTACATTGTGGGTCATTGGCTTGGCTGTTAAATGTCTGAATGACAGGTAAAAGTGAGTTGTGTATCTTATCTGGAATGAAATCACAGGCTTACTGATTTAAAACTAAAACAAAACATTACATTTTAGCCTTACTTGGAAGAAAATGTTATTTCATTGGCTTTAAGACTGCACACTACACTTCTCTTTCACCTGTGGCCAGCAGTCATTAGTGTGGATTCAATTCTAATATCAATATCTGAGGTGCTGTGTCAACACAAACGGGCTCTAAGGTGCTGTCAATAGTTTAAAGTGATGTGAAACACTATCTAACACTCAATAATATGGTTACTTGCTAAAAAAATACAGTAAGAAAGGATAATGGAAGCATTCATTCATCTTTTCTTGTCTATAGGGGAAGCAACTTCCTCCGTACTTGTCTGCGGATGCTGAAGAGGGTGAGGTATCTGATGACGACAGTGCTGATGAGATTGAAGATGACTTCAAGCTGAAGAATAGCATGGTAAGACTGCAACACACACTGAATAGGATTGAACACACACAGCACACACTCATAGAGTGATTTCATTCATATTTTCTTTCATCGACAATGTTGACTTTTTACAATTTTACACTCCCATAATCGGACTGTCATTCCTGTTCAATAAAAGTGTTTTAAATGCTAAAACAATTATTATATTACTTTTTTACTGTATTTTCTGTATCAGTGTCAATCAAAGTGTACAAAATATAATTACACAAATACCTTATTAGAATTACAAATATGATCAGGTTGCGCTTTTAAATGTTATGTTTTTCACGTTTCCACTACTCTGTTGTTTCACTTTCTCCATGTGCTGCTATGCCACCTTCTTTTCACATGTTATCACCTCCTCTGCGTCTCTCTCTGCTTCTGTGAAAATCTCTCCATTTTGATGCAGCCAGTATTTTGTCTGTCTGCTTCCTCACACCATTCTGGCTCACAGTGAGCTGTTGGTGTCAGTTTCTAAAAGCCGATCAATCACAGCCCGAACCCCTGGCGAGCTTCTGTTTGTGTGGAAACACTTCTATATAGGCAGCGGAAAGTCTTTGTGTGACAACATGGCCATTTGCCAAAAGATCCATCCAGCAGCGCTGCCATTAACAGAGACTCCTTTACAATCAGTCCAGATTGATGCTGGATATTTACCACATCCATTTGTTTTCCCAGACCCATTTATTAAAAACAAATTAGTTTGCTATGTAAGTATTTTTTGTCTTCTTGAATGGAGAATGCTTTAATAGCATTTTTTATGTAAACTTGCAAAATTTTCATGTTGCTTTGTTAGGAGTAATTAATGTTTAATGATCCACTCAGACAAGTCATTGCTGGGAGCCAATTAAAAGGTTTTTATGCTTCATCTCATTCATGCCTACTTAAACGTGTCAGGAAATGCAAGAAACAAACTCCTCCTGCTTAAGGTTGAGGGCCATTATGGCTGCTTTTTCTGAAGACAGATTTTAAATTAATTTATCTGTTCAAAAAAGAGATAATAAATAAATAAATGAACCTCTTTTTTTGCATAATTGGCTTTTATAATATAAAACTCCTTTATTGCTCTCTCAGATCACTGTGCCAGGCTTTGCTTTTTAATGAATAGCCACTGAAATGAGAGAGAACACACATCGATTAGGCCTCTTTCATACAGTGCAAGCAGCGCATATTTATTTTGGTACTCATAATAAAAAGATACAGAATTTATATAGCATGTGCACCCGTATAAAATAATATTAATAATAATAATAATAATTGCTCCCTAAAGTGGCCCTAATACCTGTGTACTTACATAGTAACTATATGTGTATGTAGTATGTAACCACAGTGTAAGTACACATTGGTACATAGTATCTACAACTCTAATGTTTGTGTATCTACACATATGTAACAACCCACTGAATGGCATAAGTACAAATGTGTAACAGGACATTGGTAACAACAATTTTTTTTGCTTCACTAAGTACTTATGTAACAGGAATTATAAAGCTACATTTTGTAACAACGAGATGTATAGGAGTAATGTATAGGAGGATCAAAATAACTTTACAGCATGACAAAAGATTATTAGAACATATTGCTTTAAATGTTAGACATTATTGAAAAGTGCAGCATTTTAAAGGAACACACAACTTTTTTTTTGAAAATAGGCTCATTTTCCAACTCCTCTAGAATTAAACAGTTAAGTTTAACCGTTTTTGAATCCATTCAACAGATCTCCAGGTCTGGCAGTAGCACTTTTAGCTGTAGCTTAGCATAGATCATTGAATCTGATTAGACTGTTAGCATCACGCTCAAATATTACCAAAGAGTAATGACTCTTCTATAGTTACATCATGTACTAAGACCAACGTAAAATGAAAAGTTGCAATTTTCTAGGTTGATATAACTAGGAACTATACGCTCATTCCAGCATAATCAAGGAACTTTGCTGCCATACCATGGCTGCAGCAGGCGCAATGATATTAAGCAGCACCTAAAAATAGTCCTCCCAGCAATTTCAGGCGCTGCGTAATATCGTTGTGCCTGCTACAACCATGGTACGGCAGCAAAATTCCATGCTAAGCTACAGCTAAAAGTGCTACCGCCGGACCCAGAGATTGGCTGAATGGATTCAAAAACGGTAAAACAAAAAAAAAGTGGAAAGTTCCTTTAAAAGTGTTCTGAAGAGTCATTACTTTTAAGTACACTTAAGTGGTTTGCTCTACCTTGGTGATTTGATAGTTTTAAAAATACTTATGCAAGGCAAAAACACATTTGAAAACACATTGAAAATGATCTATTAACCTAAATATCAAGGCCTGTATGAAGCCAGTCATCAATTATTTTGAAGAAAATCTGTTCTGTAAATCTGATTTATTAAGGCAGTTAAGAAATGTATATATCAAAGTTGATAATAGATGCTATTTTCTTTATTATTTTATTAAAAAGTTTACTTATAAACTGCAGATTTTGACACTCAACTTTTTTCAGTCCAATGGGTCCAGTCAGAACCAGGTGGAGTCCCACATCAGGAAGAAACTAGACTCACTGATGAAAGAGTCTCAAATCGGGGACAAAGAAGACACGGACAGTTTCTCTATCCGAGCGCTGCTCCGTGCCACCCATGAGGGCATCCAAAGAAACCTGCGCAAGGTAAAGAAGCTCTAACTGTGATTACATTCTGAAGTCTGTGTGGTCTCCGAATTCTGTGTAAAGATAGAATGTTGCATGAAGCTGCACTTTAAAACAACAAAAATAGGCAGCTCTAAAGAATGAAAGAGAGAAAGAAAGAAAAACGGAAGAATTAGAATACCTAATCAGTGCGCACACATTAGTCTTGCAATCCAGAAAAAGACATGGAGCGTCCCTTAATTAGCATTCGTTATGCCTCTTTTCTTGCCCTATTATTAGACTTTGCACTCTCTAAACATTCATTTTGATGTGCCGTTTGTAACGCACAGAGGGATTTTCTCTCCCCTCCAGTGTTCCTGCATAATATTTACAAAAAAAAAACAAAAAAAAACCTGAGAACCATTTGAGCGAGTGCTGAAATTAAGTCTGTCTTGAGACAATTTTAAGTCAATGTTGTGATCATTTTATGCATCACTGAATGTAAAAACTTATCTCTGACCATGTATATCCACAAACGTATTTGAGTTATTAGGTACCTTTTTAGAATTAGGTACCTTTTAAAAAAACCATTCAATCATAACAAGGAATGAAGACATCATTTACAAACCCTTATGTCACCCATCATTATCGTTTTACAGTGGAACGCAAACGTAGAATGAACAAGCTGCTCTTTTGCATGAAGTAAAAAAATAGACAGTGACCACTGGATATTATCCTGCTCCTATTATCATGTTCCTTCCATAAGGATCTTGTTTTTTAAGGACTTAAAACAACTTTGGGCCTCGAGGTCCAATTTACTGCATATTTTTGCTCCAACCCTATACAAACCCACCTGAACAAGCTAATCGAGGTCTCCAGGATTGCTAGAAAGTTACAGGTTTCCATGATAACGCAGCATGGTGTGTGTCAGCAGATTTGCTGAGGAACACCAACATAAAAAATTATACATTTTATATTAAAAAGAAAAAATGGTATACATATTAGTTTTTATATAGTAGCATATTTTAAAAACATTTTAAAATATCAAATGTATGTTTATTTGCAACAGTTATGTTAACAACAATAAAAAGACATTTATGAATTGAAAACCATGCTGCGTTATCACGTGAACATCCCAGCTGAAGATAATGAGGAAATTGCATCCCTTTGACAAGTGCATTAACAACACATAATAGCACACACATGCTCTGCTCACTCCAAAGTCTTCACTAACAAGGGCATAAGGATGCCAGACGCCGAGCTCTGCCCTCGCAAGGGTTACAACTACTATGGCTCGGAGTCCGCTGGGCTTCCGGCTCGCCCCCCGGACAGCAAGCTAAACATGCTATTATAATTATTAACATTCGCATTATGAGGAAGTGTGAACTCATGAAATCTTTCATTATTTATTGAAATGTAAAAAATGCATTATTAAGTGCATTATTTGGATGTATTATTTATTTAAATGTAAATTATTTTTTATTCAATAAAAGTAAAAAAAAAAATATCTATATGAACCAATTGGGAATAATTAGAGCACCAAAATGCTTTTATGCCACTGTTTTTATGCCCTTTTGACAGCCTGCTGGGTCTGTTTTTTTTTTTTTTTTGTTAAATACCTTATTTTGTGTATTTTTCAGTTTTTGTGCAATCATCTGTGAAATCATTATAATGTATTATGCATGTGTGTCTTTTTTCAGAATTCCAAAGATGGAATGAAGAAATCCCAGAGCCGCTCCTTTATTAGCAACCTCAAGCACAAGGTCAGAATAATCTTTTTCTGTCTTTCTCTCTCTTGCTCTTTCTTTCCTTCTCTTTCTCCATTTTCTCCGTGTCTACTGAGGAAAAAAGGACTATCCTTTTTCCTGTCCTCTTTAAGTGTGTCTGGAGTCTTAAATGTTACATAAATATGTACTTTTTTCTACCCAGAGGCAGAGAGATTTAAAGAATAATCACTATTGATTGACTAAAAGTACATGAGTCGTTCGAATCAGTCATCTGATAGACATTGCTGCTCTCAGACCAGTGCCAGCAGGCAAATACACTTTTGAGTTTCTTTATTTTAAGCGTATGCATATTTACTGAATTTATACATCGACCTGTTGACTTGATATCAGATTTATCCCTCAATATCACATCTGACTGTATACATGGATAATGACAGCTCTGAGCTCATTCTCAGGCATTCTCATATTTCGTCCACTGCATAAAAACTGACTGAACACATTATTAATCTCCATCTCGTATATTGAATCTGGTCGGTGTGTAATTCAACACCTCAATAGCAAATCAATGAAGCGAGTAAACAAAGCTTGCGGTTGCATCCCCATAAGTTTGATTGCTGACTATTGTAGCGGGCCGTCCAAACTTTATTGATTTTTTATTAAAATGCTATCAGGGTTGTCAGAGTTGTGTTGTGGTTTCTTGTCTTCTGCAGATCGCATCCGTCTTTTCTGTCATTCCTACAGGAAGCAGGCAGGCACGCTTTTCGTTTGTGCGTGATATTTCCTCCCACTCTCGACATTTGTCTTCTCATGTGTGTTTATGAGGTCTCAAAGGTTCTTCTTTTGTTAGTAATGAGCTTAAAGCCTGTAATTACCCTAGCTGTTATACACAGTTTCTCGTAGCCCTATAAAAGTTACACGATTTGGACACTAGTCACGTCTGGCAAGTATTAATCCTTGCTTACACACACGCTTATGTGGTTATGTTAAGTATGCCCTTCAAAACAGGCCAGAGCTGTTCTCTTCCTCTCTGTAGTGTGTAGGAGGAATTTCATTACCTCCCATCCAAAGCAAAGGAGTAAACATTCGCTCCATGTACTTATTTAGCTCGCTGTGCGTTTGTGTGTTTCCACAGAGGCACTCCAAGTCAAGACTGAAATGTCAAAGTGTTGAGACAGATGATGACGGGCAGCAGGAGCCATCAGGTGTACAGTTTAACAGGTGTGACTGTATTTATGTCCTCTTTTTTATGGTTTTTAAATAATTAGATTGTGTTTTAGATTTCATTTTAGATTTACAGAAAATGGCAAAGCTGATTTTTTTTTCTTCAGCGTCTTCAGTGTCACATGATCCCTCAGAAATAATTCTAACATGCTGATTTGGTGATTTAGAAACATTTTTTAAGAGGGACAAGCACAGAAATGTTAAAAAATGCATCCCTTCACCACTCAGACTTTTGAATAAATGATTTAATGAATTATTGCTACCATGATTGCTAGAAAATGTGTAAAAACATATCATAAAATCACATAAAATTTACCACCCGCTTTAATTGGCAAATAGACCTGCGCTTGTGAATAATTCGCTATGATCTATAATGACCCAAATTTACATTAAAGGGATGCTTGTGCTGAAAGGGTTTACATTAAAATGCATTGAAATTATCGTAAACGTGGTACAACTGTTTCGTAAATCCACCTCATAATATGGCAGCCATGAAGAGATTGTTAGGGTTTTACGTTAATGAGAATTTGCCATCATTTGTATGCTTAATGGGCTACATTAACATCATGAGGAAAGTCATTTGTAATGAAACCATCACTCTGCAAGGGGCTTTTCTTATCTTTATTTTCACACTGATTTCCTAGTCTAAACATGTGCAGTAAGGATGCAGTGATTGATTAAACCGGATGCTGTTAGCGTTTTCAGCTTATATTTGCATTTCAAACATGTCAAACTGCATTTGAAGTGTTTGAAGATGCATTGAATAATCAGTTACAAGTACATTTTCATTTGTTTATAGTATGTCACATGTTTGAGAGCAGTTTGGGGTTGGTAATTTTCTTTATGTTTTGTTATGTTCACCAAAGCTGCGTTTATTTGATTAAAGTGCAGTAAATGCCTGAAATATTATTACAACTTAACATAACTGTTTTGTATTTGAACATATTTGAACATGTAATTTATTCCTTTGATTGCAATGCTGAAAATTCATCAGGCATTACTGCAGGTTTCAGTGTCACACAATATTAATTTTGTTCTCAAGAAACATTTCTTACCATTATCAGTGTTAGAAATCACAGTGCTTATTACATTTTTAATTCTATACTGATTCATAAAACAATTTTTGAAGAACATTGTTTTTTTGTGTGTGTTTGTAATACATTTGTGTTTGTTTTTTATCCATTAAGGTTATATCTCTGTTGTGCTGGTCTTTGATGTCCTTTTCTTATAAAATAAGCTATTTCTTCAGTCACCTTTCCTTCTTATCTTTGTGTCGTGTATCTGAACTGGAGCATGTCATTACATCTAATAGTCAGCCGTTTCACAAACTGCCTATATTTTGCTGTGTCTCTTTGCAGAGGTGGAAGGAGAAGGAAAACGATAAAGCTGAGTAGAGATCTATCAGATCTGGTGGTGTTCACCAACTCTGTGGCCTCTCAGGAGTGTTTAGATGAGGGTGAGACAGTTTCTTGTTCTAGCATATCTGATTATTGATCCCTGTTGTGAAGGCTTTTGTATAGAGATGCTTAAAAAATAGCTTTCACTATGCGTCTAACCCAAGCTTTCTTGAACCTTCTTTCTCAGGATCGCCCTATAATGTTCTGTCATTTAGTGAGACACGAGCTCAGCACCTGGTGCACCATCGATCTGAGCGCTTCTTGAATTTCAACCAACGACAGCTCTCTCGGATCTATCCTTCTGCCTACCGGATTGACTCCAGTAACTTTAACCCACAGACGTACTGGAATATGGGATGCCAACTAGGTGAGGAACAACACACAGACATCCAAACACTCATAAAATTCACATTGATAAACATGCATACATACAAAAATCTTCATCTGTTGTTCATGCATATTTTCAAGGAGAATGTTCATTCATACTCTTTGTATACTGACAAACTATAGAATATATCACAGAATGCTTACAAAAAACAAATAACAATATTAATGTGCTAAACATTTCATGTTATTATATACCTTATATGACAGTAGATACACTTGTCCAGGCAACAAGCATCCTGTTATGCACATAAATCCAATTTCACATTAGTTTTAGTGATTTTTGTAAGCTCAGTAACTGGTATGATGTGTGCAAATATTGGGTTACTTTATTTTGATAGTTCACTTTAGACATTCTACTAACTATGAGTAACTTTTTACCTACATGTCAACTAATTCTCATTAATTTGCAACTACTGTACATTTTTACTATTTTTGCTGGGCTCACACTACAGGAGTTTTAAAATCCTAACCAATTATAAAATCTGGTTGCAGCTCACACACATAAGGAGAATCTTTGCAGATTATCTTCCCTTAAATCTTAAAAATGCACATACTACAAGATTTGAACATCGTGGCTCATCACACACTACAAGATATTATTAAAATGATCATGCCAGAGGGAGCGCCTCACGTGATCTCACGCAGCAGATCATCATTGATATTTCAGTGGTGTTTACATTAGCTAGCATGCTAGCAGCTTTCTGTACTCACCTGGTAAGTTAAAAACTGAGGTGATTTAACTGCAGCGCTTATCTTTCTTCTACAGTGATACGTTTTCCACACATTATTCAGACTGTTGTGTTACTACAAAACTCCGTTTCCACTATACAATGGAGCCGTAACTTACAGCAGCTGTTTTGCGGTTGCGCATTGGTTGTTAAGGTACTGGCGTAATCATGTAGCTGTCATCACCCGATTTAAATCCTAAATATCAAACATGTTTAATATGATTGGGGCAGCCCCGATTTATGTGCGAACAGATCGGAAGGTGCAAAGTACCATCGGTGAATGCCTTATATTATCTGATAATCCACGCCGAACATCAGATCGAGGTGCTCAACAAGATTTTTGTGCCAATTCTCCAGAGGGGAAAATCGGGGCTAAATCGCATAACTCTCAGAGTAGACTGTTAGGGTAGGTTTAGGGTTAGTGGAATAAGTTGACATATATTTGCGAAGTTTCTGATAGTCAGTATGTTGTTTCTTGTGGACCCATCAAAATAAAGTGTTAGAAGATATAAAGTGTTACCAAATTTTGATCCATAAAGTTAAAATTGTCAAATGCATCTATTGTTGACCCTCTGACCCTACTTTGTCAGTGTATGTGCACATACTGTGTGTTTTAGCAGTGCCCTCTGTAATGCCATATGTTCCCTGCTACGCATACCATCTGGGTCTTGGTTGTGCAGAAAAAATTGACAAGGGTGCCTATTTTTGCAAGTCTTCAAGAAATCTACTTGCAAAGCTGCAGTACTGTTTTAGACACAGTTTTAGGTAAAAATGCTGTAAAATGTGGATGCTGTAAAACATTATGTCATAAATAGATTAGCTTTATCAATTAACTTCTATTAACTAAATTAAATCAACATTTGGTGTGACCACCCTTTGCAGTCAAACCACTTTTGGTTTCTTGAACTGTCTTCGAGATTTGGCATCTTGGCACAGTTATTCTGTATTTAGACTGTCTCTCTTTCTTCTGATCTTTTTTAGAATAGCGTAGCAGATATTATTCATTTTCCATTTTTCATAATACCATTTATTTTTTATACAATTTTAAGTATTTTGAATGTGAATGAGGCAGCTAACAGAAAATAAGCTGTGATGAATCATATAGACAAGAAGAAAGATGGTGAAGACAGAAGGTAAATCAGAAATGAACCAGAACCAAGACCAAAAAGAAGCAAAAGGGGATGCAGAAGCATAGGAAATGCAGATGTGTGTGTGTGTGTCATCATAAGGGTCCAATAAACAAGAGTAAATTGGAACTTGTGGAGCCGCAGCTGAG
>JAUCMR010000043.1:4966391-4980906 GCA_032357425.1 Enteromius argenteus | reverse complement strand
CTACTTATTAATGTTCAGTGCTTTGCTACAATCTGTATTGTTAAAAGCGCTATATAAATAAAAGTGACTTGACTTGATGTCACATGGACTATTTTATCGATGTCCTTACTATGTTTCTTAAATTGATCTTACGGGTTTGGAACGACATGAACCCTCATGTAATTTCTGTCTACATCAAACCCATATCTGGTGCTTGTTTCCAAAAATCATTTCTACCTGGTGTCATGGCATAAATGTACCTTGGTGCACTTTTTAGCAAGACACAAAATATGTAACAACAAGTACATATCACTGCAGTTTCCAAACGAAATGAACACTAGAGGCAGTGAAACTCTGACACCTTTTATTCCTTTTCACACAAATTAACAGAGTTAAAATTAATAAAGTGTAATTTTTGCACAATTAATTAAAGAATATCATGATTTCAAAACAATATTAATATATGTTGGGATATTTGAAAACTGATGCTTTTGAACGTTAGCATTACACATATCCAGCTTCATATCTATGGGTTTTCATAACTAACTATTTGTTCACTAGCTGACGAAGTACAGAGATGTACTTGAGAGATGGGGAGCTCCGGTTCAATCCTGTGTAACTACACTTCAACAAAACAGTTCAAATCTGTGTAAAAGGAAGTTGAAGTGGCACAGCTGCATCAACAAATGCATTTTTATATCAGTTTTGCATTTGTTAACACTGTCGGGTAGGTTTATGGTTAGATTTGTTGTAGGCATATTTCCAACATGATAGAGCATAAACTTTTAGTGACAGTCCCCTGATATTGCATGTCTGAACCACTGCAATACATACAGCACATATATCAAAGTAAAATACGCCAGGGTTCACATATTGAACCTGTGTTTTAGCGCCACTCAGTGGACATTTCTCTTTGAAGCAGTGATGAAACATGCAGTAAGGCACCTAAAAATGGTGTTGCACAAAAAGTCCACAGAGGTAAATATTTTTTTTAAACCAGGTTGAATAATTTGTATATTTATGCATCAGTTGTCCAAACTGCTTGCCCTCTCTATGGGTTGATGTGCAAAAGTTGCATAGTGTACAAATTTGTTGTTGCCCAGAATTTGTTTATTATTATTTTGAATGGCAAATTAATAATAATTATGGGTCAGCTCTACAATCTGCAACAATTGCAACAAATGCTCACTGTATTTGCATAGCATTGCATCATAACCATGTACACAGTCTGCATCAAAGACAGGCAAATGCTGAATTACTGGAACCAGTACTGAAGCCAATTTACCATCGCTGCAAGGCTTTACCTGTATCCTAGTCACTGTAAACATTCCAGGCTTTTCATGTCCTTGTGAGTATAAACATGAATATTTCCGCCTGTCCTTGATTATTGGATTTGTGTGCTCAGTTTGTTTATGGATTACACTGATCTGGTTTGGATGTGAGATGAACAGCAACCTCATTGTTTTAATGCCCTGCAGTGCAGCTGTTATTAAAGAAGGGAAAAGCGGTTGAGCTGTAGTGGGCCAGCTGGAGGTGGTTTTGTGGCGGTATCTCAGATGTTGGTAGTGTATGGCTAAGGTGTAAGTTTTCATCTACTGCCTTGGGAGGTGGAAAATTCCAGAACAGCATCAAAAGAAGCATTGCTATAAAAGTAAAGAAGTACTATGCACAAAACTGGGATGACCCCCAGAAAAAAAAAAAAAGTAGAAATTTGTTCTGTAAACACTCTCACACATTCACTAATGCCAGATTCTTCGTCAATAAGTTGGTTCATTTAAATCTTAAATGCCAAACTGAATGCTTAATTTCTGTCCTGTTGCAAGTAAGGACAGTTTCCTTGTCATGTTGAGCACATAGTCGTACAATGATACTATAAAAAATTAATGAAGATGGGATGAGAAACTTTATTTACAAAAAGGAATACACAAAGAAACCACAATGAGCAAACAGGAAAAACTCCAAAGGGCAAAAAACACTAACCCTAACCCTAACAAAAACTGGGGTGTTAGACACTGAATTCACACAAAACAGAGCACACAGGAAGGATAGATAGGAAAGTAAATGAGAAGGATATTAAAATAATACAGGTGAGGCAAATAACAATTAATATTACAACTTCAACACACAGAGCCGAGACTTGACAGAAGTTTAGGATCCAGACATCATTAACTGGAAGACATTAACCGTAACAGACAGAAGCATAAAGCCAGGCAAACAAAACTGAAGCCTTACAATCACATAAAACAAGATTAACAGGTGTCAGAATCTCTTCACCACAGATCCATGCAGAACAGAACAGATGACAGATTTAGTGCCTCTGCAGCGTGTAACTATCAGATATTTGTTTTCACTGTTATTTAAAATTGAAATAGTTTTTTTTTTTTCCAAAGAGAGTGCCAAAATCTGTTCTGAAAACATGTAAACACGAAGAATAAACTCACAAGAACTTTAAGTTTTGTCCCAGGATGATGAAGATAGACAAAGTAATTTAAATAGAAATGTGGTTTATTAATCAAGGTGACACAAATGAGCTTTACGACACAGCACAACAAAACCTGCATGGATTTCACATGGGCCAGATGTGGGCCAGACCTGCAGTAATGACCTACAGTAGGAGCAATATTTTTTTTAAGTACATTTTGTGACAGAACTTGTACAAATTACTAGTTAGACTTTTCCCAAACCATAATTCCTGACTACAGGTATGATATCATGTGAAACATTTTGAAATATGTGACATTCTGTTGAATCGAAATGTCTCACAATGCCATGATGTTTTTTTAATGTTCTATAAAATATAAAACCACAAATACAATATAAAAGTGGTATGAGTGTTTACGCTATTTACACAGCGAGTCTAAGAATGTTTTCACTAAATATTTAGGGCTATTGTCACTCCCTCACATACAGCCTTTCTAACACAAAACAAATGTTCTATATGTTTTATGGTCTTCTTTCAGTGACTTTCAGAAAATTTCTTTCACTAACCACGCATAAACGTTGTTTTCACAAACATGTACATTCATGCTGCTCACATAAAGGCCAATTTGTGCTAATTACAGTATAATAAGACTTTAACCATTAATATATACTGGTAAAAAACAAATGTCCGGGCATGTCAAAACTTCTTTATTGCAAGGCCCCAAAAACCCCTCAGACCCCAAAGGGTTAAATGTCATTCTTTTGTGTTTAGTTGTGTAAAGCTGTACTGAGTTGAGCTACAGTATTTAGCATTACTGAGTACAGCCCATCTGAAATATAACATTCAGCAATTATTTTTTTAATTTGAAGACATATTAGAGTTCTTTGGAGGTATAAGAGCATGTTAAAATCATTCAGTAAAATAAGATTTTCTTTTAAAAAGTCATAGTCAAAAGCCAGCCAAAAGTCATCCCACACAGTAAGATGCAACATGCATAATAAATGAATGTTTCCTTTACCAAGGCCGTATTTACAAAATGTAGACTTCTATGAATCAATACAGACATGTTGGATATAACGGCATCTAAAATGGCACGGCATTGCTAGGACAGGAGTACAGCGAGAAGTGCCTGGTTCCTGCAGTGAAGTTCCGTGGCAGTAAAGCTCTTATATGGATATATGAGTGCTGAAGGTACAAGAGAGTTGGGCTTGATCAATGGTATTATGAATTCACACACCATTGTGTACAGTAGTAATGTGCACCAGTATTTCACCCAACCTAAACACTCTTGAGCACCTGTTAGGCATTTTGGAGAGACAAGTTGAGCAACACTTCCCATTAAAGATCAGGGCATTTAAGGAGTTCTTCGTCCAGGAGTAAAAAAGGATAGATGTGACAATTTGTCAAGAAACTCAATGCCAAGAAAGTTATGGAGGACATATGGAGAACTAGAATAAATTAATGAATGAATGAACTTTTGTATTTGTTCACAGGAGGTGAATTCATTTATGCTAAGTTAAGTTTCATTGAGTTGCTTTAATGGTGCCATTTTGTGTTTCCAGGGCTTGTGTGACTGGTGTAATAGACTGGGTTTGTCCGCAGGATTAGGGAAATCCTGATCATTCCCAGAAGCTTTTCTGGCCTTCAGCTCTCCATAATGCAATCAATGTGGAGACAGTCAGGATATGTGCATGTGTTTTTTTATCAGGCTTGAGTATAAAAACCTCATTGTAAGATGACATTCAGATGACATTCAGGATTAGTGTCTATGTTCTGCTCTTCTCACCTTACATCTAAAAACTGCCAACTGCCAGATTTAACCCAATTCTCTCACTCGTACACTCTTACTTTTGCTGTGTAAATACAAATACTTTTTGGTATCTCTGACTTTCACTAGCTCTTCAGCATCAGTGTGATCTGATGCCCCTATTGGTGTAGAAATCTTCCAGTGATTTTAATCAGGCTCACTTATAGATATCAAATTCATAACTACACCCGTAATACACACATATACACAGCTTTTGTTTTTTCTACCTTAGTTTGTGTGCTCTGAAATCAGTCAGAGAACTAACGCTTAACTTTGCATGTCAGAAAAAGGAAGCTATAAAAAAAAATGAAAGCCCCTCTAATCCCCTCACGCGCACACACACACAAAGAGGTGTCCACTTCCTCCTCTATTGACTAAAAGCACAGGTCACAACATGACAGTTTTATACTGCTGAAGTGAAGGGGCATTTTCTAATAGACGCCAAGGGAGGCAGTGCCTTCTCAAAGACGTTCAGAAGTGAAAAAATATACAACAGTACAAAAATAAATGATTTTAATCAAATTCGCCATCAAATAGTGTGCCAAGCATTAACTTGATCAGCACAGTCACCAGTGGATAAAGTTTCAGAGAGACAACATGCTGCTCCTATAAGCTCACGTTGTTCTGAATAAGATCCTTAAATGTTGAGTGAATGTGAAGATTGAAAAGTTAGTTGGAGCCAAGGCATTACCATTAGACAGCAATGTTTTCTTGTAAAGGTGACACTGGATACGGTTTAAACGTTGATTGGAAAAAGCATGACTTTACAGTGGGGAGAAAAAGAGAGAACACTTTGCCTCCCCGTTTCACTGGACCACTACACTGCTGCAGAGTGCAGCATCAATAATGGGCTTGTTTTAGGAATAATCAGGAGATGAAAAATGACAAGGCCTCTCAAATGACTTTATACTGCTATAAACCTTCAGCAGAACAGCTTTATTTTAGTGTTCTTTAATATGAAATTGAAGTGCTTGAGTTGAATGATTATAGTCTGAGTAACTGAAATAAAGTGAAAGATAAACAGCAAGATAACAGTGTGGATGACCACTTCACTTTAGGCTTTATTATTTATTTATTTTTTAAAGTGTGCTTTTAGACTGTTGTCACTTGCAACACTTTCACTTTTACCTTAATGTCAGTGTGATCTTGCAAGTCTGTAAAATGATGGCAATAAATATATTATTTTACACAAGGAGCAACAGAAGACAGTTTGATTGCAGCCATAAAAGATGAATAGTCATTACTTGCAAAACTTACACCTTGTAGTGTATATACACCAAGTAAATTGGTTGTTAAAAAAGTGCAGACAGCTGATAAAAAAAAATATAATAATCTACAAGTAATACATACAACTTCAATCCATTTATTAAACAAATTACTTGCATTTTTGGGAACCCATACACTGCAGTGGTTCTACCCGAGCAAGTAATGGAATGCTACACTTCTCTGAAGAAGTGAAGAAGAAACAAACTTGTCTACAGCTTAGATGACCTGAGGGTAAGCACATTTTCATGTTTGGGCAAACTACCCAATTAAATGCAGAGGCTTATGAAAAGCAAAGACATATAAACTTCAAAACACTTAACAGTAAATTAAACTAGGGCTCCGTGCAAGGCACTGCATGATCTACACTCAGTGTGCGTCAAAGAAACACAGTCCCATTAAAGCATTTAGTTAAAGCCTGCTATCCACGAACAGAGGATAGTCCACCAGTGTGTTCAACATTCTTCAGTCCAGCATGGAGAGTTCACTGCAGTAACTGCACATACATCACTAGACTAGATGGCAAGAATGATGTCAGCTCTGGAGACAGCCATCTTCTTCCCCTGCTGATCTAGAGGCCCCTGTGTGTTCAAGTGAAAGTCCTCAGAAGCTGTTGATAAACTTAGCTAACATTTAAGGAGGCCTTCACTTGGTTTTATGCCTGGTCAATCCCTATTAAGCATGGGTCCAGTGTCTCTGTTCCATCTTCCACCTGCGATGCCCCGCTTTCTAACTGGAAATAGACAAAGGACCACAATTCCATGAAGTGCAGATGGGAGTGACAATTTCTGCATGTGATGTACTGACCATGTGCAAATGAAACACAGATGCAGCCAGATTATTTCCATAATGACCAACACAATATACTGTACCAAGAGAGGTGCAAACAGATAATCAAGTGCAGGTAATCTACTAACACAGGTGCAAAATGGGTTAAAGGAATAGTTCACTCAAACATGAAAATGCTTGGTAACACTTGATTTCAATAGACATTCCACTAATAGTAAGTAACTTTGCAACTACATGTCAACTAGCAGTCATTATAGTATTAGTAGACTGTCTACTTAATGACTTTTTGATGGGTTCACAACATACTGACTATGAGAAGCTTTGCAAGTATATGTCAATTTATTCTACTAACCCTAAACCTGCCCTAACAGTCTATTCTGCAAGTTAGTAGACATGTAGATGCAAATTAATGAGAAATGGTTGACATGTAGTTACAATGTTACTTATAGTTAGTATAATGTCTAAAGTGGACCATCAAAATAAAGTGTAATCCTTTTTTTCTGCTGAACGCAGAAGATATTTTGAAGAAGGTTGGTAACCAAACATTTACTGGTAGCCACTGAATTTTATAGTAAGGTTAAAAACACTGTTGAGCTTAATGGCTACCATCAACTGTTTGGTTAATCAAATTCTTCAAAACATCTTTTGTGTTCAGCAGAAAATAGAAACACTGTCACGCCGTCCATGTCTCCTGATCCCAGTTCAGTCACCATGACTCGCTCTCAGTCACCTGCCTATTAATTGGGATCACCTGTCGGCACTTAGTGGCACCTGTTAAAAGCCTCGAGGACCAGAAGCTCGTTGGCTGAGCTCGAGGTAACCACACTAAACTCTTGCTTACTCACCTCTGCTATCTATGATCCCTCAGAACCCACGAAGTTTCGATCTCAGCTGACGCCACAAATCCTATGCTACACTCACCTGCACCGAGCACCATCTATCCTGTGATCAGTGGGGAGCGTAAGATATTAAAGCCTCATTGCCTGTTGGAATTACTTACCTGTATGACTCACCTGAACCGCAGTGCCTGTGTCTTCGGAAAATGATCTGGAGATCGTTACCTATCGAGTTTTAATGAGCACTGATTCCCTCACCTGTGATACTCACCTTCTTGCCCCACAACCTGTTCCACGGAAAGGAGAACCCGCTGCTATCCGTCTCAGGAGATAAGTGTTACCACTTTTACTAGCCTGTATTCGTTCATTGTGTTCAAGGGGGCGAAGAGGATTCAAAGAGGAAGAGGGAGAGGAAACGGACTGCCTAAACTCGGAGAGTAACCCGCTCCTCCCACTGGCCATAGTTCAACAAGCCTAAGAGAAAGAGAGTGAAAGAGAAAGCGATCAGGAGATCGCTGCACTGGCTGTCAGGAGATAGCCAGTGCCAACTTACGTTCTTCATATCTCTAAACTTTAATTCTATACCCTTCCTTTACCTGCTTTAATAAAAATGGATTGTTGAACTCCATCTTGTCTTCCTAGTGTTCAGTCTGGGTGTTACAAACACACTCATTCCTTTGCAGGGCGGTTCTGAGTGTTATGTTGTGGGATCATGAAAGTCTTTTTATTTAAAATTGACTTTAAAGGGCTGGTTCACCCAAAAATGAAAATTAGCTTGTCTTTTACCCACCTTTGAAGCATCCTAGGTGTATGTGACTTTCTTCTTTCAGATGAATTCAATAGGAGCTATATTAAAACTGTCCAGACCCCTCCAAGCCTTTCCATGGAGATAAACGGGTGTTTGCTGTATACCTCAGTAAGCGGAAGTGAGAAAGAAGCTTTGAATTCTGGATATTTATCTTTCAAAAACACATGGATTTACAACAGAGAGCCTTTATTCACCTTCAGGAGCTGTGTGAGATGTTATATTATGGATACTTGCACTTTATTTCACGTCTTCCAAAGTGCATACAGCCAGAGGTGGGTAGTAATGAGTTACATTTACTGGAGTAAATTTTTTGGGTAACTAATACTTTTAGAGTATATTTAAAGATGGGTACTTTTACTCTTACTCAAGTAATTTTTTTGTGAAAAACCAGTGAATTGGTCCGCAAATCAGTTTAAATGATTTGTTTGGTTCCCTGCAGCACGCGCTGATTCGTCTGAAGCTGTCCTCACTCAGAGTTGTAACAGACAGTTTAAGAACATCAAGAGTGTTGAAGATGTGGCTTTGGATCTACAGTAAAATCTGGAAAGGCTTTTGTTTGCTAGCTATGAAGATCTTAGACAAACACCTTGTGTCCTGTCTACAGTTCCATATGCTATGTTCGATTGCAGTACGAGATTCCACTACCTTATACATTAAATAAAAAGTTTAATACATTAAATAAGCTGTCACAAAGTATGAAATGAACACCAGCCAAACGCGCGTTTGCTCTGCGCTGCGGCGCGTGACCTCTCCCTTTGCCTAACGTTGGTTAGACACAATTAATATTTACGCTTACAGAACATTTGTTTACATTTTGCAGAACAGGCGGAGGAAGATCTGTAAAATGTGCATTTGTTTCGTTATGTTCAGATGTTCAGTAGCGGTCATGTAAGGAGTTTTCACTCTTCTCCGTGTCAGAGGTTATAAAGGCCTACATATAGCCTGTAATATAATTAAGATACAATAAATAATAAACATAATAAAAAGAGATTTTCATCAGCTGTTACTCCAGTTTTCAGTCATATGATCCTTTAGAAATCATTCTAATATAATGATTCATTGCAGTGTTGGAAATTTTGCTGCCTAATATTTTTTGGAACATGTGACATTTTGTTTAGGATTCCTTGAATATAAAGCTTAAAAGAACAGTATTGATAATAAATCAACATTTGGAAGGATTTCCGAAGGATCATGTGACACTGAGGATTGAGGTAAAGGCTGAGGAAAATTCTGATTTTCATCACTGAAATAAATTACATACAAAAAAGTAAATAAAGTGGCTTTTTTATTTAAAGAATAAACCAATCCGATGTTTAATTGACATTTGAGACTTAAAACTATAAAGCAATATAGGTTTTTCAGTTAGCGTCTTCAACTTATGTTCATGTAAAAATATGGCATGCAGTTGCTTCAAGCTATGGTATAAACATCATTCAGTGTAAATTGTGAAAATCATAATTAAGCAATTACATTTTCAAGGGAATCATCAACAATTATGATTTTTATGATTTTCGTGCGTGTGTGTGTGTATATATATATATATATATATATATATATCAATTTTATCTATATATCTAAATAAAACTAGACTGCAGAAATTGAGTATATGATCCAAAGTAAATAGTAACTAACTACTTGAGTAGTTTTTTTATCCGATACTTTTTTACTCTTACTCAAGTAACTATTCAGACTATTACTTTTACTTGAGTAAATATTTCTATAGGCTAAGTACTTTTACTTTTACTTGAGGACAATTTTTGGGTACTCTACCCACCTCTGGTGGTTACATACTGCATACACATCTAGTTACTATGTAAGTACAAAGGTATTAGGCACACTTAATATAAAGTGGGACCACATATTTACTGAGATAACTCTGAAATGTGTTTTAATGTCACTTTTGATGAGGATTGTATGATATTTCAAAAAATCAAAAATAGTTCTCGTGTGGCATCACTGTGAAGAACCGTTATGAAGCACCTTTATTTTTAAGGGTGTAAATGCAAAATTAATTTTTCCAATTTGTCAGACTTTTAAGTGTACCTGTTTAGTATCCTAAAAGTAAAATTGCAGGGTATTTTATTAAGTACATAAATACGAAAATGTATTTGTAGTATACTTAGCATTTCATAAGTGTATTAATTTCTCACTAGGGTATTAATTACTAAAGCGACATTTCCAGGAACTATGGTGTTTTGATTGAATAAAACGGTGTTAAAAAGCTCAGCTGGTTAGCATAGCAATCTGTTATGCAAGCTGACGTTTCTGTCCATTTCTACTGCAGTATGAACAAACACAGACATTTTTATCTCATTTCCATCTCAAAACAGAAAAACAGATCTCAAAAAGCAAAATACTTTTATTGATATCTCCCCGTTGACATTTTATTGAAGTTCCTCCAACCATTTTACTTTCCAGTGGAGTCCTTTAGTCCTCAACCCAAGCTATACCATAATGCACTTGCTAGGAGCTAATAAGGTACCTTGGCAATGTAGTGTGCTGCATGATACTGCATGAGCATCAATGTGACATCCTGTTCTCGCTCAGTGAACACTAAGCTGTTGTAAATGTGTGTTTGTATGAACACACATTTTAAAGTTCATTTTGTCCATTTGTTTTTGTTTTGTGAGTAATTTTGCTTTGGCCAGTTCTGTCCTTGGTGTTAAAGCTGGATTTGTTTCAAAATGTTGAATTTTAAAGGCTGAAAAGATGAAAGATGGTCGAATGAATCATGGTTTCAAATGAATATGCTGCCATCTGTTGGATTTAGTCAGTAATGCAGTTGTTTGTACAATTGTTTGTGGTCTATAGAAAGATTGTCATTGTGAGATTATGTTGAAGTCGACTGTTTGAAATTAATATATGTGACATTGCATGTATGTGTTTTTGTCTGTGAGAACAGTTTGATTTAACCTGGGACCCAGCAACACATTTATTTATTCATTTTATTTATTTATTTTTGGTTAATTTCTTTAACATCACTTGTAAATATGGTTGATTATAAAGAAGACATCCTGGGATTTTTAGAAAAAATATGCTTTCCTCTTCCTCATCCTAAGTTTAGAGAAATAGAATGCTAATGTTTATTTTTATATTTATTGTTTGTATAAGATAGACTTTGTAAACATACATGAAATAATTATAGTTATTTTAAGAAATATACAATTTTGTTCTACAAGGGGGGAAAAAATGTAAATCATGTGTTACATTTGCCTACAGTTATCTGTAGACAAGACAAAACAAAAACAATAGATATACTGTAGGTTGGGAACATATATTTTTGTGTGTCACATTAAAAAGTAAAAGATATGAAGCATTTCTCATTCTCTCTCTCTCTCTCTCTCTCTTTTTTTTTTTTTTTGGCTTGGTCCCAGAAGGTCATATGGCTTAAATAAATTTTAAAATGCTGAATTTTCTCTTTCCCTCTCTGTTTCTCAGGGTCGTCAGCTGCGAGGCTTTAGAGGCTTATTTAATAAAAGTTCCAAGTCCTCAGTGGACACACATACTGGAGTTCCACCTCGTAAGCGATCCATAACCGACCACCTCCTTCGGAGGACTGCCAGTGCCCCTGCTAAGGGCCGCAAAAAGATAAAGATGCCACTGACTGAAGCTACAAGTGACAGAAAGCACAGCACTGGGGACCCTCACACCACTTGTTTAGAGAAGAGAGCAGGAAACAGAAAAGCCCTCCAACACCGCCCAGCATCCATGCCCCTGGATAAGCTCCTGCATAGTCATCTCAGCCTGTCCACCCCAGATCGGGAGGGCCCTGATCCTGGAGCCGACACAGTAATTGGTTAGTTCATTAAATAATTCTCTTGACATCCCTTTAGAGACTGTGTCATAATGAATCAGAATGAAATTGTTACACTATGCAATAATTTATATTATTACTCTAGCTATGAGGCATAATTAGAGTGGATGTTGACATTTGATTCTTAGCACAGTTTAATCCGAATAACAGCGATTTTATGATAAGAAATATTTTTTTTCTTAGCTTCTGCTATTATCTATTTCTCTATAATTTCAATTCTACTAATAATTTCATTGTTTATTTGAAACTTTCACATGCTCTCTATTGTTTCACAGTGCTTTTAAAGGGATAGTTCACCAAAAATGTTAATTCTTGTTTTTGTTCCAACCGTTTATGACCATTTATGCAGTACATAAAAAATATATTTTTATAAGATATCTGTAAAAATGTAAAAAGGATTTTGGGTGAACTATCCCTTTAAGTATTATATTTAGTTCCTCTACTGGTCCCTTTGAAGTATTCAGACATGCAGGCTTTCTTTAATACCTTAACTTGCCTTTGTCTTGTTCTGTCTTTACTGTTGTGCTTCTCTATAGTAGAAAACTGACTAGGAAAACCCCAGCAGGTAATCCACAAGCCATACTCGGGTTGACTCACCTAAAACATTCCAGTTTAAAGCCATTGCACCAATGTTTTTGAACAACTTTTGTTTTGTTTCATTAAAAATAATAATTCATATTTTTTTTTAAAAAGAATAAAGAGCAACAAATCTTGGATGTTCAACAAATACCTGGATGTTCCCCATGCACCTACACAGTGCCATTATCAAACCTCCTACTCACAGTCGTACTTCGTGGTACATTCCATTTGTCCTGTGTTTAGAGTGACGTGTGTTGGATTTTGGTGTTTGAAGGTCAGTGAGGGTGTTTTTCTTTTTTACTGACAATCATCTTCTGTAAAATGTCTTTCACAGATTCCTTTCTCAGTGAGAAACCTAGATCTATCTCAGTGGATCTCCTCTTTGAAACTTCTGCCTTCAAAGAACCTGATGTCCGTGCCCTTTCAGCTCATCACATCCAAGACTGTAAAACTGAGCCCAAAGATACAAAAGAAAGTCCTTACCTGGTCATTGAGGGCAGTAGGGAAAGTCTGGGTAACCCTCACCAAGAACACTCAAGAGGTGGTCTCACCCAGAATGAAGCTGATAAATTATGTTCTTCCAAAGGGCCAGCAGACCACTTGTCAGGTCCTACAGATCAACGTAATGGTGGCAGTATCTCACTTAGTGAAGTAAGTCATAGAGAATTAAGCCAGTTGGAAGCCCCTAAAAAGAACATTCTAACACCCAAGGCAGCCACGTACTCCTCGACTTCCTCTTCTTCCTTATCTTCAGGAACCATCACCAAATCACACCCTCCTAGAATGACTCAGCCAGACCAAAAGAGTCAAGTGTCCCTCCAGGACAGTGCTCTGTCTCGACTTATTGATGCTGTCTCACTAGAGAATGAGTATGACACCTGTGGGTCCATATCTGCTCTTATTTGTCAATTTGAGCTCACTGCTGAGCAGAGCTCCCTAATCCCATCCAACTCGAAAAATTCCCTTCCTCCATCTGACCATTCACATCTCAACAATGAGCTTTCTAGCACTCCTCTAAAAGTTATCCAAAAATCTGTGTACACGAGCTCAGAGCTAACCGAGAGACCTTCTAGTCCTGAAACAACCGAACCTTCAGCCTTTACCATCTTGGATGAGGAGGTGCTTTCTCCTGTACTTACAAACAACCTTTATCAAACCAACTTTCACAATGACTCGGTTGCTTCTCCTGTGATCAGCAAGGGATCCTCCCCTAACAAGATACCTTTAGAATGGTCTGCACATGGAAATCTGAAGCAAAACTATAGCAGTGAAGGCCAATCCACTGGATCCTTCAGAAATGTTGAATTTGGAGGATACAGAGAAACCTCAATCAATAGCACGGCCTCGGACCGTTTCTTGCTGTGCCAAGACTCTGCAAGCAGCAGTCTGATGGAGGTGGAGATCAACGTAGATGGGGATCCCTTAGACAACACACTGACCCCTTTGAGTCCTTTTCATGATTTCAGAAGTGTTCATAGCCTAAACCAGACTTCCCCCTATCATGTACAAAGACTTGAGCCAACCCATCTGCACAAACCCTCATACAATCCCTCTCCTGTTCACTCATACTCCAGAGACACATCACCCTTTCACAGACACTACCAATCTCCACACCAAAGTCTAAACTCTAGCACCTACCTAACTCAGAAATCCCAGCCAAGGAAGTTTAACTGTTATAATGATTCCAGGAGATTTACACTTGGTGACCACAGAATAGATGCCACAGAAGGAAGGCACCAGGAGACAAGAGTTCAAAACAGCTTGGTCAGCAGAGCAGAGCATATACACAAAAGCTCTTTGTCCTCAGAATGTCTTGCAAAGGTGCAAGGCTCTCATCATTTGTTAAAAAGGGACTTGTACACACCTGTATCAGACTACAACATGATTTCAGTTGAACTGCAAGACTCTTATTCCCAGCCATCTTCGCACAATCAGGCCTTTCCTGTACCTCCTCCACAGATGTACAATGGACTCTCTCCAGCTTCCTCCAAGTCCAAGAGTCTGGGAGATCTGACCTCTGAGGACATTTCGTGTAATTTTCAGAGCAAATACAAGTCAATCAGCCGAAGTTTTGTCACTCCTGCAATGAAAGACCAAAGACGGATATGTGGGTTGTCAGGTCGTCCAAAGTCTGCTGATCCCTTAACTGAGCAGCTTCGCAAACTTGTAACATTGGAAAATGAAGACTATATGCGCCCCCTCCCCTCTTGTTCTCAAC